>VYXC01010094.1:559557-623375 GCA_013397175.1 Platysteira castanea
TTTTTTTTTTAAAGTATTACCTTAAAGATCTGAGATTTTTGAGACTCCTCTATTTCTGGCTACTGTCTGAGGGGGAGTACCAGTCAAAAATATTCATGGTCTCAACTCAGACCACTGTTAAAATTAACACAATACAGAAATATCTATGAAGTAGATACACAAGTTTGGTTGACAATGTGCTAAGACTTCAAAATTGAAAATGGTTACAGATTCAAGACATTGTAATTCAAGATGTTCAACATTATCACCTGAATTAAAATCAAGGCACTATGGGTTTTGTTGTTGTTGTTAAAATGACCCTGAATTAGTTCTGACTAATTTTTGAAGGAGAATAAAAAGATTCCAACATGGTTTAACAAGTTACAATTCTCGCCACAGAGAAAGTGGTTAAAAAGTGCCCAAAAGGTTATTAAATGTAAATATATTTTTGTGCAAATTACTCCTATAACTGAAACATTCTTGAAAATTACTGTCATTTTTTTAAACCTTTTACATAAATATTTCCAACTATGAACTATATCAAAAGATAGCTTTGGGGAATAAAATTCCAAACCATCCGCAAGAAAGCAGTGCAAATTCCTATTTTTCAAATAAAACGATGAATTCATTATGAAATGACGGATGATATTCATGAATCTGAATGTCCTGAACCCTGATGCATGATCACCAGTTCAAACAGCTTCATCAATAATTTAACTTCAAGCAGTCAACTAACCAACACACTATACCTCACCGAACAAACCCTGACATCACGGACAAAGCACAAACAAGAGACTTGTGCCCACATTAAGGGTGAAAATAATGATGCATCATGTTGTAAACAAAAGGGTAGAACAGAGGAAAACATTAGTCTGAGTATGGCGTGAGAATTTAGGGAAACATATTCAAACCTACAAATAACAGATTACATTTTCATGCATCATATAAAATATTTTGCTCTTTCTCCTTTTATGCAGACATATACACAATATTTTACAGCATCTGTACAACAGAGAACTGGATTTCACACAACATTTTCAAAATATTTACTGTCCTGTAATCATCTGAAAAAAAATTAGATGGTTTTTGGACTACATTTCTGGCATTTTTTCCTGCTAATCAAAACAATTGCTCCATGTCTGTTTTAATACTTTAAAAATGTACAGGATTGATAAAAATACCAATATTTTCAGCATCACTCTCATTTCAGTCACATTTGGAGATTTCACCTGGACAAATTACAACATGGCAGCAAATCCTTTAGAACACAGAAACTGGGGCAACTCTCAAAGTTGGCCATGTCCCCATCATCATCTTGCGGCTGTTCTTAGCAGATTCCAGAAGTTACAAGTAGATCTCAACACCATGGTGTTAGAAAGCCTTCGTACTGTTACCTCTGCAGCTTCAGTGCAACTGTTTGTGGGGCAGCCCCTCCTGGCAGTTTGCTTCAAGAAGAGGCAGCGCCCACACTACTGTGGCTGAACTTTGGAAGGATCAGTCATCTTGTCAGTTCTGTGTCGTGACAGCTGCTGCTGCTGAGACTGATGCTGCTGGTGGTGGGACTGAGTAAAAGTGCTTTGTTGTAGTGGGAAAGCAGCAGAGAGAATAAGCTGAGCCGACTGATTTCCATGAAGTAACCTGGATGTCTAAAATATGAAAATAGAAAAAAATTATTTTTCCTGCTGCACTGGGAAACACAGGCCTAGCTGCTTTTTAACTTTTCATAAAGGTTCAATCAAAATAAACTTTGGATTTGGCCAGTTAAGCTGAGCAAACAATGCAAAGATTTGTTCATACTAATACATTTAAGCAGTGCAACTGACCAATTAATAAAGCAGCTGTAATTGGTCTTTGTAATTTCTATGGTGACAGGTAGGAACACATGGCAGTTTGTCTTCATTTCAAACCACAAATGCATAGCAGGACATAAGGAATCTATTTGAATAAATGCAGGTAGCTGTCATTGCAGTCAAATGAAAAAACAGTGCACGATTTGGCACAGATCACATTTATCCCTCACAGACAAAACACACAAAGAAAATGTTGCATTTGCAGACCCAAATACCCCCTCTGAAGGAGATTTATAACTGCTGGAAATGGTACTTAGTTTTAATGTTATTCTACACTGAACAAAAAAAAAAGATTACTGAAGAAAAGCAATGAAGGATGGGTACAAATGCACTAGGACATCTCAATCCTGAAATGTTCTGCAGCAGAAAGTAAAGTACATCAACTGCTCCACCTACAGAATCAGACTCTTAAGAGGCCACAGTGAACAAAAGCAGAAAGTTCTAGCACTTCAAGTTCACTTCAAGTTCTAGCACTTTAATAGTTTGTATTAAAATTACTAGACTTTTGCCTAGAAAGAAATTCTAGCATAGATACAGACCTTTTGAGATCTTCATATTTCACGTCTGTTTCACCAGAATTAAGTCAAAATTGTATAAACTTTTAAATTTAGAAACAGAGATACAGACACTACCAACCTGCTAAACAGCACTGTTGTTACAGTATTTATCTGACTTGTTAGAGAACACATCCAAATCTGCACTCTGGTTTGATTCAGTTGGAGTCTCCCACTACATAAATGAGTGCTGAAGTGCTAGTGAAAGAAAATTTTACTCAGTTCAAATCAGAACTGCATCCATTCCCTGTGTACATAAATGTAGGTTAAGCCTCCAATTACTTACTGCATTTTTATATACTCCACCTATGCAGAGGATCCCAGATTTAGTGGAAATGGCATACACAGTAAGGAATATTTGCAAAGTAAGAGTTTTTAATTACATATACTCTTAAAGAATAAGAAAGAAAATATAAATTGACTTTCCCAGAGTAGTCAAAACAATGTTAAGAATGTGCACAAACTATATTTACATAGACTTTACCTTTTTTTGGAGAAGGCAACATGAGAGGCCAAATTAAGACTTTTTGAACCCATGTCTCCTTGGAGGCACTGCCTTTCTAGTGTTCTAGCCACTACATCTCCTGCACCAACTCAAACTGCTGGGTGACCCATGCGCCAGTAATTTCTTGGAATCAACAAATGGCAACAGATTTCCCCATCAATTTCTTCTACCTTCTATTCCTTTTTGAGATTTCCTATTTCTAAACTTCTTGGGTTTTGTCTTCCTTCTCCACTAAAACAACGTTCTTCCCTACTCTCTGCTTACAAAGTTACCTGCTGCTCAGTCTCCCCCACAGCCTAGACAGAATTTCATGCCTCATGTTACTGGGACATGTCCTGCTCTGGGCTGTGTGCTGCTTTCCAGATCAACCATCATCTCTCATACCTTATTGCATTAATGTCAATGCAAAGAAAATGTACACTGCTTTAAAGAAAATACCTGGTTTTCCATCCCATAGTCAATTAAGAGCAGCAATTCAAAGGGAAGAAGATATAAGATAGGACAATGCATGGAGTGAAACTGCAGCAAAGACCACCTCTCCTTTAAGTAATAGGACTTTAGAGAACAGCTACAGCATAAACTTACCTCATGCATCATGCATTATTCACAGGTTACTATTTTAAGTGCTTTGTTTTCAAGTAAAGCACCCCTGGATAACCTAAACATGCTGAAAAGTGCCAGGGCTTGGAAAAATTTGTAGACAACTCTACATTCATTACCTGAAGGAACTGCTGGGGGTGCTGGGTCAGCTGCGACTGAGCTGGTTGTTGAACTGTGGTGAGCTGCTGCTGATGGTCCTGCTGACTTTGCTGCTGCTGCTGCTGTTGCGTTATTGACAAAGTCTGTGTCTGCTGCTGTTGGGCAGCAAAAGTGGGGTAAGCTGTCACCACCTGTCCCATAAACATAGTACTTGGTACCATTACTGCTCCACATGCTACTGGGGCCGTGACCAGTTTTGTTACAAGTTGCTGACCTTGAGAAAATCTGTTAATAGAAAAAGACATTTGGAGTCCCTTCAGGAAAAAAAAAATACATGAAGCATCACATGCACTTGAGAAAGGCAGATTTCTCAAAGTCATACTTTGTTATAACAACATGGGTTTTGATAAGCCTGCAAACATGTTACTTTGGGCAAAGTTTAATTTCAGGAGTTGTAACCATACAGCTGAAACACAAACCACAGAATATTTTAAATGCTACTTTAGTTCCTTTTGTATATGGTGCAGCTGCATAAGCATACCATTATAGAAAGTCATCTTGAAAATTGGTCTTGAAGATTTACCTGATTTGTCTGTCCTGTGTAAAAGTGGTTACTGCAGCAGCATTCTGGCTGTTGTTCTGTGGTAAGCTAGAGGGAACCTGCACCACATTTCCTGTTGTTGGCTGAGAAATCACCATAGTGTTGTACAAAGGTGCCGAGACTGTGTTCTGTGACTGACTGGCAAGAGACTGTTGATTGTGTCCACTAAGTACATTTTGTTGATTATGCTGAAAAGAAATTTTGAGATAGTAAGTTGAAAATAGCCAGGTACTACAGCTGTCCTCCTCACTGTCACTGCCCACACTTCAAAACAACCAGTGGTTTTTTTCCATTCAAATGAATTCTTAATTTAAAGTACACAGGTATTTCTATATTAACATCTTCTCCTGTTCAGGTTATTTTTTTTCCATGAATTCTTCAGCTACTTGCATACTGTTTGTTCAAAATTATCTTTCTACTCCTTTAGCATCTCTGTGCCCAACTTAGACGAAAATGTGCACATAATGTCAAGAATTTCTTACTTGAAAGTTTGGAACTAGCCTACTGCTGAGATGGTAACATGCACCACTAGTCTGCCTCTTCAGAAATCTCAAAAAGAAAGTATGGAATGTGGAAAAGGGTGCAGAGGAGGGTGACCCCAGAGATCAGATGTGTAAGGAGTCTCCATATACAATAATGGTCAAACCCATTAGAAGTGTTCAGCATGAAGAACCAGCTTCTAGACAGAAGACTTGAAAATCATGAGTCAGAAGATGAAAACTGGAGAGTTGCTCAATGTATTTCCAAGAATATATGAGATGGATTACATGTTTAAAAAAGCAAACAATCACATTTCATAGAAAGTAAAGCTGTAGAATTCACTACAAGATACTGCAATTTCAGAAGTATACGTGGAATTGAAAGAAACTGAATAAATTCATAGAAGAAAAAGGCTATTACAGTATAGATGTCCTATACCTATTGCATCTGATGGAAAGTGTTGTATGTTCTATCAAAAAAAAAAATCACAGACATTCAAAAAAAGGCAAGCTAAAAGTTTTCTTGAGACTGGTCTTTCAAAAAAGCTACTTGTTAATAATTATTTAAATGCCCAAGTCTTAAAATGAAAACAAGATCCGAAATTGCATTATCAAGAACACAAATGCATTTCAACTGTAAAGCTTCAAGCATAAAGAAATTAATGACTCAACAGATATTGTTCAAAAGAAATTTGAGAGGGGACCTGGTGGTGCATTCCCTCCTCCTCCTTTCCAGGCTGCACTGTGGTCTGAGAAATGCTTGTTAGGCCTCGGCCTTGAAGAACCTGGGCTTAGCTCTTCCCAAGCTTTTCAGAAACACGGTTTGCTTCCAGGAACTTGTGCTGTCCAACAAGCATCGTCTTCCTTATGAACAGTCTTGGACACTGTTTTTCTTGCCTGAATGGCCTAACATTCATGTTCTCACACTTTCAAAGAGAGTGCCGACCCAAACTGTGGCCAGAATGAAACACTGTTATGAAGAAAACCCACTCTCTTGTGACCCTATAAACAGCAGTCCAGAATGAGACCCTTGGAGCTCTCCTGGGCTGCAGTGGGCTGAGACCAGCAATCTCCCTCTGAGTGGGCCGCTCCTCAGAGCTGGCAAACCCTCAGGTTTGCTATACTTGGAGAGTCACTGAACAATGACAAGTCCTGGGCTGATGACCTGACTCCTCAAGGCCCAACCCTTCACCCACTGGGAAATGCAAAGGCACCAAAGTGAGTATGTCGCTGACCTCTGAGGGATTTTTTTCACAGGTACCTGGCTTGCACTGACTCTTTAGTCTGTGTGCATGCACATGTGCATATGCTATAACAAATCTGAGAGAAATGCTGCTTTCTTAGAGTTTATGTACCTTGGATATCGAAGTAAGTTAGGCCTGTAAATAAGCCTGTGATTTATGACATAAGCTTACTTAAATGCCACTAAGAGTTGTTCTTTTGCTAAGCTGCTAAGTTCAACATAAGTTATAACCTTAGTCTTGCTAAGTGTTGCTCTTCCACAAAGTTGTTAAGTATAACTTCAAAGTTCTAAGTTAGGTTAAGTGCTGTTGAGTGTTATTCCTCTGTTAAATTATTAAGGTTAACTTATAAATTAAGTTTAAGATATAAGTTAAGTTAGGTATAAGTTACATGCTGCTCCTTTGTTAAATTCTTAGGTTTAAGTTAAGTTAAAGTACTGTTAAGTTTCAGTGCTGTTAAGCTTTTAGGCCGTGCTCCTTCCTATCTTTGCCCTCACTGTCCTTTTGTCACATGCACCAAAACATACACACACACACACAGTTCCCTAGACAGTTCTTGGTTAATTTCCGTGTTGATTGCCTGGATTTTGTTTGGTTTTGTTGCTGCTTGTTTTTTCCTTATGCCTTAACTGTCCTGTAAGTAGTAGAATGAATCTTGCCAAGGAACTTTGTCGTGCTGTCGTTTAATATTAAATCTGGCTTTTGCTGATACCCTTGCCAGTGATTTTTTAAGCAATCTCAACCCATTTGTAATAGGGGAATCTCAGGGAAGCTGTTGTATTTCAGCTGCGGTTTTGAGCATATATTCTATCCAGCTAAATCAGTAATAGAATTTTACCTGTGTTGCAGTACTCTGCAAAGGCTGCTGCTGTATCATGTGTGGAGTACTTATATGGCCTGTGTTCATCCCACTTTGAGTCTGATTAGTCTGAACAACTTGACCTTGCATGTTTATTGGCGTAAGCTGCTGAACAGATGAAGAATTTCCAGAAGGAAGCTGCACAGAACCAAAGTTGACTCCAGAAGCTGACTGCTGCAAGAACATCTTAAAAAATTCCACAAGTTATAGGGTCAGTATTCAGAGACTCAACACTATCTGGTAAGAATCAGAATCCTCATTTCTAGAGTCCTAAACATTAACATTTCATATTTATTCCTTCAGAAAAAGTACCATTTAGACACTAACTAGTAATGTTCACACAACTATCTAAAGACAAAACATATTTGATATCACACTTCTATTTGTAGGACCTTCAGCAGTAACACTAAATCAGATGAAGGAATCTCTGAATCAGTAGATCTACTCATAGCACCAAGAACATAAGCTTCTTTGACAATCAGGAAACCATAATGATTATACTGAACTTTCCAACATTGTTTTAAAAAACAGAATTCACCACAAAAATATTTGGTTCTTTCCAAAAAGTTAGGCCCAAGCCTACAACAAGGTAGAATGTGCAGCACTGAAGTATTTTCTCTAGTTTTCACATTCCTGAACAAGGTCCCTCCTCACTGCATGGGAAGAGAGCGGTGACTCTCTCCCTTTGAGACATGGATAACGCTGTCTACTGCTGGCATGTTTACACTAGACATCATGCAACACTGAAAATGGCACATGCCAGAAACTCCTACTCTTTCAACAGAATTTAAGCAACATACTCAATACTTCCAGGAAGTATTTTTTCTACTCTGTAGAAAGTACTAAATTATTTCCTTAAAATGAATCTTAGTTTGAAGTGATCAAGTTTTTTTGTTTGGGTCTTTTAACTAGAAAAACCCAGTAGGGTAATTCTTTTCTTCCAAATATAGCTGAAAAGACAATGACAAAAATAGAAAAATATATACTGGTTTAAAAAAATCAGAAATCAGGTAGTCAGCTGCTAGACTGAGTAATGCATCCTCTAGACTTATCTTTCAGGCTCAGTAGCTCCTTCAAGTTTACAATGCAAAGTAGAGCCATTCAGCCTGATAGGACAGTTTAAGACACAAAGCAGCATGGATCTGGCATCCTCAGAGCTAAAAGAGAAAAATAAACGCTCATCTTGCAGATTTTGGATTAATATTCTAATGGCTAAAAACTTTGCAAGAGTTAACAACCACTCCATCCTTTTACATTTACTTCGGTTAATTCATAAGCTAGGCTTGTCCTACTCAACACTGGGGCATTTCCAGATACATTCAGAAGCAAAACATCAGGTACCTCTGGAACAGCAGCCTCAGATACTATGGATTTTAGAAATATTAGGCCCAGATGGCAGCTGACAGAGAATGTGGAGGATCATGTTGTGGAATTAGGTGCCCAAGACACATTTCAGATGCCTAAATTCTCTACAGATGAAACCTGTGGTACACTAACTCACCTGGAGTCCTTGACCATGAACAATTTGAAGCTGCTCTTGAATCTTACGCAACTCTTCCTGCTGCCGATGAATATTTGCCTCTATCATGCGTGTTCTTTGCTCTAGCTGGTCCTTTAGATGTTGCATAGCTCCCAGCTGAGCTGAAAACTGAAACACAGGCTGTAGTGCAATGAATAAATTAAAAGCTGAGCAAAAATGACATTTTATTTACAAGAGGTAAACAGAGTGCTCCACAGCAGCTAAGAAATCAACCACTGCTCTTTAAACTACTACTAAACCATAATCTGAGGACCATTCATGTCACAGAATTAACATTTAATTGATGCATCAGAATCTGAGAACTAAAAAAATCCATAGCACAAGAAATTAAGTGTGTGTCCAGATCACACACACATATATATGTAGCCTTAGTAATTTACATGGTACTGTGGATGTAAAAGCGCTCTCATGTTAAAAATTAGAACTGTGCCAGTTCAGAAAAAAAAATTCACCCAGATCTAAAACATACAAATAACTTGGGAATACCCTCAGTCACACAATGCTGACGGCTGAGCCCATAGAGAAACTATTTGCCACTTCAGTCCTCCTCAGACATCTGCTACAGGCCCCAAGTCAGTTTAACCTTTTGATACCTGTATCCTGTTCTTATTAGACAGAAGCATTTCACAGACCAAGCAGCCTTGTGTTATAAGCATATGCCTGAAAGTTACCAGCAGAGTTGATGGATTTTTAAATTCATGCCCTAAAATATTTTGGCTTTAACTGTGTTCGTGTCTATGTTGCTACTGCACAAGGCTGAAAATTATACCCCCACAAATAACAGTAAGAAAAAAAAAAATTAGAAGTGTAAAATTAGGGAATTTGCTCATTTCAAGAGAATAATTTTAAAGGTAAATTTGGCACCAAAGGACTTAATTTCTGAAATAGAAATTAACATTATATTCAGAATATAGAAGCAGAGAATTGTTTAAGATGGAAAAGACCTTTAAAACCATCAAGGATAATGCCGGGAGTAACCCGGCAACGCCAAGTCCAACACTAAACCATGTCTCTAAGTGCCACATCTACATGGCTTTTAAATACCATCAGGGATGGTGACTCCACCAATTCCCTGGGCAGCCTGTGCCCATGACTTGCAGCCTGTTCCAGTGACTGGCCACCCTTTCTGTAAAGAAATTTCTCCTAATATACAATCTAAACCTTCCCTGATGCAACTCAAGACCATTTCCTCTTATCCTGTCCCTTGTTGCCTGACAGAAGAGACCGACACTTGCCTTACTACAACCTCCTTTCAGGTAGTTGTAGAGAGGGAGCAATGAGGTCTCCCCTCAGCCTTCTTTTCTCCAGGCTGAACAACCCCAGCTCCCTCAGCCATTCCTTGCCTGATTCATGTTCCAGCCCCTTCACCGGCTCCATTGCCCTTCTCTGGACTCACTCCAGCCCCTCCATGTCTTTCTTGCAGTGAGGGGCTTAGAAGTCAACACAGCACTCGAGATGTGGCCTCACCAGTGCCAAGCCCAGGGCCATGATCACTGCCCTGGTCCTGCTGGCCATACTATTGCTGATACAGGCCAGAATGCCACTGGCCTTCTTGGCCACCTGGGCACAGCTGGCTCATGTTCAGCTGCTGTTGACCAGCACTCCCAGGTCCTTTCCAGCTGAGCAGTTTTCCAGCCTCTCTGCCCCCAGCCTGCAGTGCTGCAGGGGATTGTTGTGACTCAAGTACGGGACCCGGCACTTGGCCTCGCTGAACCTCATACCTTTGGCCTTGGCCCATCAATCCAGCCTGTCCAAATCCCTCTGCAGAGCCTTCCTGCCCTCCAGCAGATCAACACTCTCACCCAACTTGGGTGTCAGCTGCAAACTCACTAATGATGACCTCAATCCCTTTGTCCAGATCATTAATAAATATATTAAACAGGACTGGCCCCAGTACTGAGCCCTGTGGAACCTCACTCGTGACTGGCTGCCATCTGGATGTAACTCCATTCACCACCACTCTCTGGGCCTAGCAACCCAAACCATTTTTCATTCAGTGAACAGTGCCTCCACCCAAGCCACAGGCAGCCTGTTACTCCAGGAGACCGCTGTTCTCTAGGAGAACAAGACTGTTTAAAAAATTATAATAAATCGTGTTAATCCATACCTGAGTCATTCCAGACTGGAGCTGTAAAGTTGCAGGCTGAGATATTGCTGGCTGTGTTACTGGTTGTCCAAGAGACTGTGAGCTTAAAGACTAGGATTAAAAAAATTGTTCCATAATCATAAGAGAATGGACTTCATACTTAACATGAAGTATTTCTTTAAAGTGTCAAATCCAAAACAGTATCATATGAAAATGATAGAAACTAGTAAATTGTTTCCTGAAATATCTAACCTTAATTATTAGAGAATTAAGAAAACAAGAGCAACTGATTATCTACATAGTATATACATTATTTTTCCACTACTAAAAATATATATAAGCAGTAGGTATAAAACAGAAATTACAACTACAAATATTTTATAACTCTTAATTGTATTAAGAGAAAGACTTTTTCAGCAAGTTTGGAAGTTGACACCTTTGATTTATTCTTAAAATAACAATTTTTAGAAACACATATTTTAATAAGCATTCTGTTTTTGAAGTGAATGTATTAGTTCAATGGGAAAATGAACACCAAGTACATGAAGCATGGCAATTTCTCATACTACCAAGATTTCAGAAAGGATATAGAAGTATTCACTACTATTCTTAGTCATCAATTTGTATGAATGCTCTATAGGCACACACACAGCATTACACTGGCAATTTTACATATATATGTGTGTGTGCGTGTGTATTAAAAATCCAGAATCACAGAAAGAAGTCCTGCGTGAGTGAAAGCAGAGATCCATTCACATTCTTGCAAATCCTAATGACAAAACCTAAATACATATATGCTTAATTATTATATTCCTTTAAAATCTACCATCCCAAAGTTGCATATTGATGATGCAATTCTAAGAGATGTATTCCAAGCAAAACTCTTACAGTTTAAATTGTGTTTTTAGAAGAAATAAACCAAAGCTTACATGGATTTAATAATGGCTTTTAAAGGTGAACTACACTGTTTTAAGTACAACATTATTCTCTGAAGTTACCTGACTGCTCAGAGATGATCTTCTTTGCGCGGTCTTTTCATGACCAGATAAGCTTTGCCTTGGAGGAGTGCTAGTGTCCACCGTCATTTTAGTTGGTGTTGCTGACAATGTTGAGAGTTAGAACAGAAAGGAACATGTTAATAGTTATCTCAATTCTGTAATGCAATAAATCACAGCAAGCTGTGATTCATTAAAAGAACTCTTAATGCTTGGACTCTTTTTTTCCCCTGACTATCCACCAACAGTGCAACCTAATGGATTGAAATAGGGTGTTCTAGTGTCTTATATTGTACTCTTAGAAGTAAAAGCCTTTTTCAGAGTAGTCTGCAGATCTCTGAACCATCAAAAAGGATATTTTCACTTACACACTTCTCATAAAATGATTATTAACTGCCAGTTATGCATTTAATATATTAAGTAGAGAAAGCTTTCACTAGGAAGGCAATTCTATTTTCAACAGTTGGTGCTTACATGAATGATCCGATACTGCGGTATGTGAAGATTTTCTTGAACTCCTGGAGGAAGCAGAAGGTGTGGGGCTGGTATCAAACCTTTCCAGTGCTTCTTTGAGACTCACTGTGTTTATGTGATTGTCAGACCCAGAGTCCTGACTCTGAAGAAACACACATAAATAACAATTATTTATCTAATTCAGCACACAATGTGTATTTCTGCTAGAAAATACCTCAGACCTTGCTGTTTCTAATCAACTCCCTTCACATGTGACCGTGCCAAAGTACTGGCCTGTTTGATGGCTGTAAGCTCTGTTTCCATTTGAGGCTTTTATCCTTGGAAACCAAAGCTATATAAGCCTAGAAACCAAAACGCATGGAGACTCAGGCCACAAACTGACTACTGAGCTGACCTCCTTCTCTAGCTACTCAATTCACTGAACAACAGTGAAATGGGCGAACTGCTTATTCTTTTGGAAAGGATCAGTTTGTTCCACTAGAAGGAGCACTGACAGATGAAACTTGTGAACTGCCAAAGGAAAACATTTCTGAACTGTCAGACTAAAACATGACAGATCATCTCCACAAGCTTATAACACTCATTGAGCTTCCAAGGACATCAATTCAAAAATAATTATGTATACTTCTATGAAGTGGGACAGAGTCATAGAATTACACAGCACCTACTTTCCTATTGTGAATTCCTTTAAGTCATCTTTGTGTGTTGACCTTGGTTTTTCAGATTATGGGTACTTCCAGTAAGACGAACATTTATTTAGAAATCTAATGCTGCAGAAATCAGATCTTAATAAAAACTTATGGGTGCTACCATGTTATAGTATAACTATGTGGACATTTATTCCTGAAAAGAAAAGGGTGTTATGGGCAGAGTACAGTTTAACACTCTTTCTAGACTTCTTTGATCATTTTAAATAGTCACATTATTTAGAGACCAAATAATTCCTTTATCTGGGGACAAATAGGACAAACCACTTTTTGCTGCTGTATACTTGCTTGCTTATTATTTTTACTATGTGAAAATGTAAAATAGAATTGTATAAAACACTCACTTTATCTGCTGTTATCTCTGGGAGAGATTCCTCAATACCAAGTTCTCGTCGTCGTTCTGCTCTAACTTCTGCATAACTAGAAGAACAAACCAAGTATGACTACTATATTGTGGGATGATTTAAAAAAAAGACCAAACCTTGCTTATAATGTATCCCAGGAAGTTTTCCAGTGATTCTTTACACTACTATAATTTCTCTATCTCCAAAAATACCATCAAGATAGCTCCCATGCCAGCAGTAGGATTACTTTAAAAAGTAGACTACCTTACAACAGTGTGCGTACAGACAATAAATTCTGGCCTGGAATTCCACTGGTGATACGTGATATAGTAATGTGTCTGCAGCCAAATCCATTGTTGTCCCTTTGTAAGGAATCTGTAGTAACATGACTTCCCTTTCCCATATTGCATTACTATAAAGATGAAGAATAAAGTTTACTGTCCTGCCAGGCTGTAAATACTCCAGTTACATAAAAAGAGCATTACTTCCCAGGTTCATATAGCCCAAACCCATGTCTAAATCCAGCATTATGACAATGATCAAGAACAGGTTTGAAAATTTTCCACCAGTTTTTGCACTTATTAAACATTATAGAGCCTTTTAAATGCTATTTGAAGAACTGGAAAAGTATGAGTCATAGAGCTGTGCACTCCAATCTACCACAATGAAACCCTGGAATTATAAGATAAAATTAAATCTGTTTTGTAGTTCTGTTTCAAAAGAAAAAAAGATAAGGAACAGCAGTATAATAATGTCAAACGAATGCGCGTAAAGACGCTTCATTCAAAATATCACAAAATTTCACCAAAACAGCTGTACTATTTAACAAACTTGCTCATTTTAGTGACTTAGTTGTACTCACAATGTTCATGACATTTTGCCAAATTATCGAGATCATCCACATGATAATAATCATAGCCTGACGTTCCCAAAACTTCAAATGGAAGGTAACCTATTATCGGAGGTGCCCTAATTAATAGAAAAATCAATGTCATTTTATTTTCACACACACGAAAGAATCTCAAAGAAACCAGAATTAATTATATAAGCTCTTGTTTAAAGTATGTGCTCCGAAAAAAAATTAAAATTAAACCCAACACAAGCTATGAGTAGATAAAGCAGATGAGTGAACTCCAAATACTACAGCCACCATTGTGATTCAGCTGCTATTGCCACTACACAGAAGGAACTGCACCTGTGATCCAAGAATAGGAACTTCCATTCTAAGCTGTGTCTAGATGTGAACTCTTCGTTGGGTTCTTCAACAGTGCACATTTCCTAAAAAGGAAAAAAATAAAAATCGCTTAAAATTGCTCTATTCTAGTACATAAATTCTTTCAAAATTCAGGCTTACCCAAAGTTAGTAGATAACTCCACAATAGTTATAATGTTATTTTTAGACAGCTTCATTGGTTTTGCTTGTTTAGACGCATAATACTGAGGTAGAATCTAATCTCAACTGTGCCAAGCTGACGCTCAGTTGATTTAAATGGACTAACCAAGTCATGAGATTAAACTCAAACTCAGTATCTACAAACACAGGACAAGCAGAAATCAATAGTTCCTGCAGTTATGCTTTTAAATTGTAACACGCAAAAGAAGAGATGAAACATTCCCACCAGACAGTCTGATTGTAGTGTTTATAATGGGTATAACCCATTTTACCCAGTGGGTAAAACCCAACATTAGTAAGATGGTCACATTACTCTGAGTTTAGGAATACAATTCTTCCCCCTAGTGAACACAAAGTACTCTAAATCTCTTTGAGTGCACAGACATGTACTACAAGTAACACACTATTCATATGTTTAGGACTCGAGAAAAGTAAGGGAATGATTGTATTTCCATTACAACAAAACCTCAAGGTATTCTGCACATCATTCTAAACGTATTCCACTCAAATGTATTCAGAGCATGTCAGTCAACTTCTACTGTCCTCTTTGAGACAGGTAAAGATGCCCCACTTGAGTACTGTGCCTCATGCAGAGACAGTCACAACACCACATGCCCCAAGCCAGTCAATTCTTTTGCAAATTCCTCTAGTACTGCCATACAAGAAGGAAGATGGATGATGGAATACATGCATACAAATATACCCCTCAAAGATTACATTAGAATTAGAGATAAGTAGAACTTTCTCTTTTGGACACCTGCATACATTTGTCATTTGTAGGAGCTTGCAAGGGTATCCTCAGTGCCAGGAACACACTGAGATCTATTGATGATCAGGCACAAGAGTTTCCTTACGACTGCCATGTGGAAGCTGCTGCTACACTGACAGAATACTCACAAGTGTGGACAGACGAGCACACTGCTGCCCTGCAAACATCTGTAACTAAAGCAGTCCTGCAGAAAAATACAGTAGACAACTAACAGAGAGACCACCTTTCTTTTCATTCTTTCAGGTTATAATCCAAAGAGTTTAATTGGATACTTTGCAGCTTTTAAAATAGATCTTTCTAAGTTTTCTTTCTGTGAAAGGAAAAAGTGACCATACCTAGGCAATGTTTTTTCCTCACCTTCATCACTGTAAAATCTAAAGACAATGAGAAAATGATGGCATGATGGATGAATTTGATGGAGGCAATGAACTAAACAACTCTGGGCACAAATTTACAACTCTTGATGTGAATTCCAGTTAGCAAGACTTAAGCTTCAAACCTGAAACTACCCCTAGAACCCAAAGCTCATCTACTTTTCTAAAATTACAGCATTTAATAAAGCACTACTCATAGTAAAGTAAGAGAAATGACAAAGCAAGAGTATATCCTTGAGATACACTTTTGATTTGTTGTTTCTTTTGATCTAATTACTTTGGCACAAGTCAAAACAAAAGTAAAAATCACTGAAGTGCAGGCAGTAAAACCACAGGAAAAACATCATGGTTAGAGAGGAAATGGCAGCACGTTAGTATCCAATTACTCAATGCATTTATATTAATGATTTGCAGATATTCCACTGTAAAATACCCCTGGGCAGAAGCCAGCTTGTTCAACAAGGCGTCTTGTTGAAGTTGTCAACAAGGCATCTAGAAAAGAAAGGACTTTCATTTGTAACAAAAAGTATTTTGGTAGAATCCTTCTGGCTGGACTACTCCTGCCTTCTTGATAGGATGCAAACATCAACTACCCAAAATGCAAGACAAATGTTTTAAAGAATGTGTAGAACCAAATGCCTTCACTAGGGAGCAAAACTTGTGACATATTTTGTTACGAAGTGGTAGGGTCATATGCATAAAATAAAAATGTGAACTCTAAAGGTGCAAAAAGCATTGCATATCCTGAGAAATTACATTTGAGGAAAAGAAATAAAGAATCCAGAACCGTGTAACAACTGAAAGAGAATAAGTGACAGATGAGCAGGAAGGTTCTACCTTACATAAGGCACTACTAAACCACACATCTCATTACTGGCTGCATCACGCACTTGTTAGTTAAGTTACTGGGATGGTAAAACTCCTGACATCCACTCATTTGCTAAAGACTAGTCAATGCTAGCCTCAATAATAACAGAAGGTATCACAAGTATAAACAGGTATGGCCAGATTAAGTCTTCACTCTTATGTTAGTTTTCTTCAAAAGATTTCCCAAATAAACAGCACCAGTTGAAAGTCTCGAAAGATCTTAAAACTTTTGTAACATGGAAGCTTCCTTGGGCACTAAGGGCTCAGAGGTTCAGGTACAGGAATGAAACTTTGGCCAGAGTATAATCTGTAAGGCTTTAGCCTGCAGGAGACTGAGACACTTGAAGATCATGAAGAGATGTTCCTCAGCTTCCAGAAGTAAGACACATAGAAGTTTTACTATGAACTGTCAGACTTTAAAAGACAAAAGCATTTGCAAACGCCAGGTTGGTCTCTTTTCCACAATTACTTCATGAAGCAAAAATCCCACATTTAACACCTCTACCAACTGCAGGCATAACAGGAAGAATATTTTTTAGACCTGCATGGGAAGAAAAGTGAAAGATTTCCATAGTTTTCCATAGTTTAGAAAAAATAAACAAACTTTCTCTGGCATGAAGCCTGAAGAGACAAAAATTCCTATTCAGCTTGACAGAACTGAAGAAGCTTATATGATTTCTCCACGTTCCCTATGCTTTCGAAGTGCAAAGTAGATAAACCATGTCTTCAGAAGCTACCACCAACAGTCTTCAGCTTAAGACATCAATGCTTTAAACTTAAAGAGGCAGAATGTTTAAACCTTCAGAGTTCTTGTATTACAGACAACAGCTTAACACTGGGCCACATACATTCTGTGGCATTACTTTACAACTCAACTGCAAAAACAAACATTAGATAGCAGACTATCCTGAACGTTGATTCATATATTTGTATGAAACATAGAATCACAATCACAGACCATACTGTACTGTATCCTGACTGTATTTTGACTGGTTTTGGAGAGAAACAGGATTATACCTACTGAACTACAAGTCTCGTATGCATCCAATTCTAAACTTGGATAGGCACCTTCGCATTGTACATTAGCAGTTAAGTAAAATGTTAGATTTAAACCACTGAGTTACTGAATAACTGCATTGAAACAAAAGATTTCTATAACCTCAAACCCAACTCTTCATTACTGACAAGTAATGTAAGCTTTCTTTAAGCCCTCCCAGATTTACTTCTGTGTCAAACTGCAGAAAGACTACCAGCAACAAAAAAATTCACATCCAAGTTTCAATCATTTCTCCAGTGAAAGTGGAACCTCGATGTAATATTTCATATTGTTTAAGTTAATCTTGCTAAATTATCTTCCTGTGGACTCTGAAATTTAATTCTTCCATATTTCTCTTTTATATTACTATTTAGAATTAATGTTCACCATAACTCGTTTGATACTCTGCATAAAACTTACCCTATTTGAAGTAAGAAACAGACACTTTCATATCGTAACATATTTTAAAAGTTGTGTGCATTCTCTCAGAAGTTTCCCCATTCAGAGTCCTTTCAGAATGATATAAAAGTGATTTCATTTGTACATACCTTGATAAATTGAGGTGTAGCTAATCTAACTGTTGCTACAAAGCAAACTTTCTCTTCATATGAAGGCCGGTGTGATCTCTGAATAGTCCCTTCAAAACCATTGTGCGCTGAGTTGGGAACTAAGGGCAGGCAGAGGAGATGAGAACACAGATGACAAGGTAAGTGTGGAGGGAAATGGCAGTAATATCACAAGACAAGTCGCCCAATAAGATGCATTAAGAAAAATGCTACATAGCTACACTTCCATGGGCAGGAATAGTAACACAGTAGTAGGAGTAGTTACAGAGTAGTAATGGAAACACAACCATCAAGTAACTTTTTCAAAGAACTAAAATTACAGCTAATATATTATTACTGGCAAAGCATTTTTAACAAACTAGTAACAATTTTAATCCCTGCTAACTGGTACAAATGACTGGATTACACTTTCCTCAAAAATATCTTTAATATTTATCTTTTGTATTAGGTTTTGCCAACTTTTTCTTTTGAACTCTGACATAATTATTTATTTTGTAGACTTTCATCACATTTAAGCATCACACGCTGAAGACATACCAAATAACATAACAATCAAAGGCACAATTATGGATGTGAAAGAATCAGCATGCTGAGCTGAGAACAAATTCCACTTATTGAATCACAGAGATGGAATCAAAAGGAGGCAAAGAATGGACTAGACCTCAAAACAGATTAACCTTATCTTTCATTTTCAGCAGTTATCAATTTATGTTATCTTTACTGAGGTCTAGAGATGGTGAGGCTTTTCAAGACTGACTGGTTTTAATTCAGCCCTAGATTAGAACGCCAACTGAAGTTTCTTCATGCAATTTCAGTTTACAGCTCCTTGCTCTTTCCATCAGAAATAAAATAGGCAGTTTCTTTCCTCTATCTTAGCCCTTGTCCTTTGTTCTTCACAGTTTATCTTGCCCTGTAAGTTAGATTTATAAACTACTTCTTGCTTTTATTGCTCTACTCTGAACTCTCTCCAACTTCTTTACTTCTGTCAAGTAAGTATCAAAAATTGGATAAGGACAGGCAAATGCTACGAAGCACAGTGGGATTATTTCAGGTGGTTTAGACTATATCTGAGATAGGCTTTGGCATTTTCACAGCTTGGTGGCTGGTCAAGGTGATTCGGTCACATTCAGTTTACATTCCACAGTAACTCCTTTCCTAAAGGATTGCCATGTAGCTGGCTGTAACTGTCCCTGTTCATATAGTTTGATATTCCTTAACAAAGTAACTTGCATTTTTTTAGTCAATTTTTCTGGGTTTTTAGCCCAAAATAATTTCTTTTCTAAATTTGGAGATGAATTATTTTCTTGTTGGTAGTGGACTATTTCATGACTGCAAACTATGTTCCATTGTTCATAACATTAATGAAAATATTGATCAAATCTAGAAGCTGTCGATTAAAACTGCACTTTGATGGTGAGCACTGGTAACCTTTCCAATAAGTTTCTGCAACTCTTCTCCAGCAATTTCAATTAACATGTGCTTTCCTTACACATTTGTGAGAACAGAATATGATAACACAAACATATTTTAAAAGTCCATCATTTATTTGTGCTTCATCCTCTTATCCACACAGTGTGTTACTCTTTGGTAAAGGAAGCTGAACTGATTTGATGCTATTTCTACCTGAAAAATCCACAATGGTTGCCATTCAATTCCCTGCAGCTTCCTGAAACTCAGATATAGTTTAACTATTTGTTCCAGAGAATTTCCAAATATCAAATTGTAACCAACAGGTCTGCCGTCTCCCAACTCTTCATTCCAAGACTAGCACTATATTCGGCCTTTTCAGGACTGTTTCTTGTCTTTCCTGTAATATTACATAACTGTATTTGCATTAAGACTCAGCCTCTTCCCATTTTGTGAGAAAAATACTGGTATCAGATAAAAAACCCCATGGATTTATTTATAACATACTGGTTTTCATAATATTTTTGGGTGATCTTTCTAAGAATCTACTACTGATAACACTGCAGAATCCACTGGGACAAATTAACCGGCTTCTCAAGTAAATAGACAGCACAGCCTGGCCAAACAGATTAGAGATGTAGTACAAAAGAAGACTATTATACATAGCTAATAAAAATAATTTCAATGGAAGGGAGTGGGAACTCAGCGCAGAAAACTGGCCCACCCATTCATCTGAGTGGTAACTCCTGTCAAGTGAAAGCACAGAACTGAAATGGGGGGGAACCTACATTTTCCTTCCCGGTTGCCCGAGTAATGAGAGCTGCAGGTACTCAGTACCACTAATGTTCAAGTTAGTCACCTGCTTAAATATGGCTTATGCTGAACTAAATTCAGACTCTTTATTTTAAAGCATTTGCTTAAATTTCTCTTACATTCTTTTAAAAAATGTTTTACAAAATACTAGTTTTCTTTAATTGAAAGCATTAAGCATAATTACATTTTGCACTCAAATACACAGACCTGTAATACTTGATAGGCAGTTTTTCTACTTTTCCATTACACCAATATAGAAGTGATAAAACTGCCTCAAGATCTTCTTTTGAAAGCCAGATTTTAGTTTACCTACATTTTGCATGATGGTCCCAAGACAGTTTAGCTGTGGAGCTGCCTAAGTATTCCACTCTAACACTGCTGAAATTACTTACCATGATTCAAACACTTGAAATTTCCTATAAATTTTACGTATTCATATGTAGGTTGCTCTTTTGGATCTATTGTTCCTCGCAGCATATGGCAACAGAATTCTAGCTGATTTTTTGCTAGAAAAAAAATAAACAAAGTCATAGGCTATATGTCTGATGAAGCACACAGGCAACATGAAATAGAAAGCAGGAATAATTAAGCTGAATATATATTGAGATACCGTAACTGTACTGGCTACAGCCTCTGCTTTTAACCAGCATGACTGTAACTAACCTAAAGAACTCCTTTAGATTTTGTGCACAAAGGGCTTGAATATTAGTGACATGAAAATCTCTGAGAACTAGAGCTGTATTAAACAAGATGCCCTGACCTCAAGTTCACTAAAGCACATGCTCCCAAACTCCATTAGGCTGCTATGTATTTATTCCTGCCAACTGCTAAAACTATCTGAATAGAAGCTCTATAAACAATATGAACATTTCTAATACACAGGAAAATTATAGATTGAAAGGCAATGCAACTTTGAAAATTCTACTCTAGAGCAGAGGGGACACTAACACTTCTGTTCTTCAGGGCTCTGAAGTGTATGTCTCTGCTCAAATAACACTGGAAAAACTGATCATGTATAATTCCAAGTAAATAATTTTTAAAACAACTACTGTACTGGTTTTATCTGGGATAGGGTTAATTTTCTTCATAGCAGCTCACATGGTGTTGTGTTTTGGATTTTGGCTAGAACAGTGTTGCTAACACAGGGATGTGCCCATTATTGCTCAGCAGCACTTACACAGCACACAGGCCTTCTCTTTATCTCACCCTGCTCCACTGGTGAGGGGCTGGGGGTGCACCAGCAGCTGGGAGGGGACACAGCGGGGAGAGCTGAACTAGGGGGTATCCCATACTGTATGGCACTGTGCTCACCAATAAAAGCTGGGGAAAGCAAGAAGTGGGAGACATCTTGGTTTATGGCATTTTTCTTCCCAAGTAACCATCACACATTATGTGGCCCTGCTTTCCTAGAGATGGCTGAACAACTGCCTAATGACCAGAAGGAGCAAAATAATTCCTTATTTTGCTTTGCTTGTGCACACAGCTTTTGACTTCACCTGTTAATCTGCCTTTATCACAACCCACAATTTTGCTCACTTTTACTCTTCTGATTCTTTGCCCATTCAACTGGAAGGAGTGATCGAGCAGCTGTGTGAGGCTGAGCTGCCTACAGGGGCTAGCCCAAAATAACTACTTACATTTTAAGTATTCCGGTGTCAAGGAATCACTTTCCAGCAGATGAGAAGACAGTATTTTATAAATTTCTGAATGTTCCCCCTCTGGGATAAAATTAAATACACTCTGATCCACAAGATCAGACTGAAAGAAAGGATTTAATAAGCATTAATTCAAGATGTACAATGTCACAAAGCCTACTATTTTAATGCAAAACAATTCCACAGACCATTACTGACTCAACAAAGCCACCTGCTGGAACACATATTAATATTTTGCAAGAAAAAAATCTCACTCTGATATGCCTGCCCCATGGGGAGTGGTAAATGAATTCCCTGCTTTGATTCGCTTGCACGCGTGGCTTTTTGCTTTACCTATTAAACTGTCTTTATCTCAACCCACGAGTTTTCTCACTTTTACCCTTCCGACTGCCTCCCCCATCCCACTGGGGGGTGATGAGTGAGCTGCTGGGTGAGGATGAGTTGCCAGTTACCACATTTTATAATCAGTTCCATAGCTACGTACACAAAATTGCGAACAACAGAGATAAATGCGGCAAAACTGAAAAACTGATTATATGCATAAATGCATTTGGTTAAGTATCCAAAAAAGAGGAATCGTACAATACATGTTTAGAATTCATAAATCACTCCTAAAAGCCAAGCACAAACGTGCCTCTGAGAACCTGTCAAATTCTACTAAAAGAAAAAGTAAAAATCACATTTACCTCCCATTTAAAAAAATTCTCAGACCGTTATCATGCACACCTTAAGAGAATTTATTTTGTCTCTTACCACAGTAAGACAATTACCCTTAACAAGAACTTGTCCTTCTCTTCTGGAATAGCACACAATTTAACTCATCAATTGTTTGCACTTAATTATTTGCCTCACTTCAGAATAACATTATTCAAAGGGAACTTTAATAACCTAAATGAACGTTACACGTACTAGTGAGCAATCTCACCCACATTAAAGATGAGTGAATGTGATAAACCCAAAAGTATATACTGAACTTAAAAAACAGAACCAGCAGCAATGTATTTATCAGAGTGTTTTGTCAAGAAAGAAGTAAAAAAGTAGTTAAAAATTTTCAATTATTTAGATCTTTAGTAATACTCTTCTGACTCTTGTAGAGGCTTTGAAGTCTAAAGGGTCTCCTGCAAACAACTGTGTTACTTCAGTACATTGAAACTGATGCTAGGCACTTCATGATCCTTTCTAACAGAGTGACAACTGCATTCTGCATTTCCAAAGGAAATGTTTAATATAGAAGACAGACCAGTAGGAAGGAGTTGTGTTGAAGAATAAACAGAAACATTGAAACAAAGCATACATCCATCCTATAATGCCAAAAATGCCAACAATTAATTAGCACTCGTATCAGAACACCAACCAACCACAGACAAACTGATACGTTACCAAAAGCAATTTGTTACTTACTGGCAAATGTTCAAGTAAGGGAGTTACACTTTCAGACACATATATTATATTTCCATCTGTCATAATTGCTAAAAAAAAACCATCAAGAGCCTGAAATTAAACATAACGTGCAGTTAAATAAAAAAGAAACAGCATACTAAAAATGTTAAGCTATATTCAAAACATAAAATAATGTAGACCAATTTTAGTTTAGTTTATTACAGAAATGAGAATTTCTTTTCCTACTAAGAAATTCTTCTTTTCCTTAATCTTGTTTTTACACTAAAACCATTACAATTCCCATACTGTTCTGCCGTTAAATAATCTGTGGTTTCAGAAGCAAGTACATATATAGACAGCCACTGTTTTCCCCAACTCCCACTCTGCCTGCCTGTTATTTTTAATTTTGTCACCATTTCAGACCTCAGAAAACTCATAAAAATGAGCTAGAGACAAAAGTAAGAACATGTGGGAAAACTATGAGAAGAACAAGTAAAAGAGTCAGCAAAATCAATGCATTTTAGTATTTAAAAATCTCAACATTTCCAATCTCAATGAAAGAAACATGTAGTTATATTTTATCGAGACTTGAAATCTGTGAGATACAGTTCTGACTGCCTTATCTTCAAGTGAACTCAAACTTCTTTCCTTTGAATATAACACAATGTTTCAACTGAAAGCTACCAACAAAAGCACGATAGAACTGTATTTCCAAATAGGAAATTTCAAAGCTCACCTCTTTGGAAAAAACTCTGATATCAGAGGACTTTTTTGAAAATTTTTTAAATACCAAAACCCACAACTTTTAACTTTTTATATCTGTGCATCAAAGCAAAGGTTTAACTATGGAATGAAAATAAAAAAGTGTTTGTAATTTGTAATATTTTTCATTTAACTATTATTAAAAATAGTTTCACTAACAAGATATAAATGACTTGTGCTCATTTTCAATGAAATAACAGCTTACACTTCAAGTTTCTTTCTAGTAGTTTTGCAACTATTCATGTAATCTTCAGCAAAGTGACGCTCTCAGTTTTGGAAAGCGTAGCAGGTAAAGAAATTATTCACTTATTGCACATTACATAGATATGTTGAGCCTTTTTCATAACTAGAATTTTTATTTATGCAAAGTAATTCTTTCTCTAGCACCTTCCTTATGTTGATAATTTAGAATATCCACTTGGAGAGTAAACATGTTCATTTACAGACTTGCTCTCTTATTATAGTTATTTAATTGAAAATGTAGTTCAAAGCAAACCTGCTTTTCTGAAACAAAATTCTGAAACTCTGCATACATAGGAATTCTGACAGTTTATCTTCATGAAGACATACAGGTAGAACTCAAATATGAGCAGAAAAACATGCCATCAAACTGAAAAACTTTGTAATGGAATGACTTCCAGCGAGGAATTATTCTACTCCCAGAAAATCAGAAATAATATACCTCTAACATTAACTGTGTGAACTCTTCATTACTAAGGAATGTCGGTTTCCAGTCCTGTCGAATTTCACTGGCATCTGATTGTGCAGTAATTTCTACAATCAAACACATACACAGTATAAGGATTCATACTTCCCAAAGCCATTATTTTTCCCCTAGGCTACATATTCATAGTTAAGAAACAGCAGAAAGTTCTCCAGTCTCCTCTGTTGTTCATTCGTACAGATGTTGTTCCGTAAAAAGAAAATAAATGTCTTCTTCCATGTCATAATTAAACTTTTCTTCTCTTTCCTTCAACCAGTTTGTGCTACAGTCCTGCCAAACTTCAAGGTGATACTGATGTTAAGGACAGTCAGTAATAGATTCTGGTGATGAAAAAATACTCTTTCCCCTGAGACTATAATAAAATGTTTTATTAAGAGTGTTTTTTACAAAGATTTAGAAAGCCAAAATTCCTCATCAGTTTATGTCATTAAAATGGCTAATCCTCAAGTATCTTGGCCAATCCTTGTCATTCTAACCCTTGCATTAAAAATTGTCATTGTCCTTTCTCTTTCTCCTGCTCTTTTGTCGTTATATTTAAAAAGAGTCGTTTTTCAACAAAGATTGTTAAGAGTTGTATGACAGACTCCACTCTAGAATTCCTCTGTCTGTTACAGACACATAGATGAATTTTGAGTAGAGATTCCTGCAGGAGTTGAGAAGTAACAGATTAACTTCCATACACAGGTGAGAGAATCAACAGCTGCTAAGCAAAGCCTCACCCCGCGTTCTGAAAGTGTGCTTCCTTATCAACTGATAACTGAAACAACAAGAAGCAGGACCTCATAGCGCTTCAGTTTTGATGAATAACAAGGGCATCATGGAAGTACTGGTTTTAAGAACAATCTTGGACAAGTAATCAAGTATTCAGACAAATCAAAATAACCAAACCAATTATTTAAGGTTTTTGATTTTTAAAGGACAAGTCTGTACAAAGATCATAAGCTAGAGTCTTAATTCAGATGGCTCAAAGAGCCAGAAAACCTGGAATTGAATTAAATATGCAAAGGGCTGGAGCAGTTTGTAGTTTTGTTTACCACACTGAAGGGGGAAAATTTTACAGAAGAGCTTTAGACTTAACTAAAAGAAGAGCAACGTCATGCAAGACACTGGCCAAAAGTGGAAAGCTGCAGGAAGAGGTGAAAAAAAATCAACAAATAAGACTTTCCAATTATCAGATCTCACAAAACATATAAACTCATCAGGCTCTTGCAATCTGTTTTGAAATGGTATCACAAAGCAGTAAGAGTGGGCTGGAGAATAAAGAAAACCTAAGTACAGCCCCAAATGTAGCTTTCCAGTCAGAATAAAGATACTGAACACTGAGGGGCAAGTCAAAGGACATGAAAAGAAAAAGCTCTGCCACCAAAGTGGAGGCAAAATTCCAGGAACTTAGTGCATTCATTCCACAGAACATAGATAATCTTCACTTTAAACTGGAAAAGTCTGTTTCATTGGCTCATTCTGGCCCTTAATATCATCCTACTTCAGAATTAAAAAGACTGTCTTTTGCATTAGAATGGATTTATGCTAAATAAAAGCTGAAGTTCATGCCTTTAACAAACCATTCTGAAATATCTTATCACAAGTACAGGTGTTCTTTTACATTTTCCATAGTTAGAGCAAGTATGATACTGGCAAACAGTGCCGAAGTAACAGAAAGAACCTGTTTCACTTGGTAACTTCAGAGAAATCCCTACAAGTTCTAGCAGAAGGTTGCACTCAAAGACAAACGGCAGTAATGTCACATTCCTGAGCTTGATACCAGAAAGAGGAGCATAACCAAACTTGCACATTAAACTTCAGTCTTCAAGTTCTGTATCTGAAGTAACTACACCAGCACTGAGAATTCTCAAAACAAATTGCCAGCCAAGCCAAGATCTGTACCATTTATCTGTGGGTTGTAGGAGTATCTATCTTACTACTACCTGCAATCACAGGCAGCTAAATTCTTCAGTATTTACCGATTTTAAAAAGTTCATTTACAAATTCAAAGAAAGATGACAGGCAGTACCAGTCAAAGAGAAGCTCCCAGTGATAAAAATTCAGTGTGTTTAGCCTCCTGTACTTTCCCAGTGAGAAACAGAATCCACATTGGCCAATAACCAATTCAGATAGTTCATCTGGAGCTGCTGCCAGAGTACCAAGCTTGGATAACGTGGAAATAGCCCAGGAAGAACCAGAAGCAATGCAGTTAAATCCTAGCGGCTGAACACAGTAGGATTTCAACCATAAAGCAGCTAGTCAGTGCTGAACAATCCATTTATTCTAGATCATTCAGCTTTATTGCAACATATCCAAGCACTTCAGAAGATAAAATATTCTTCTGAACTTTACCAACATTTTGTCCAAAAACATTTTAATGTAAAACCCTGCACAGCAATGCTAGTGAACACTGGCGGCCAGAGCTTTAGGGACCTTAATATGAGATGTGCAGTCACACAGAGCTGCATTCTGTCACACCAAGTAAGAATAAAAGTGCCATGCCCTAAAAGGCATCCATCTCCAAAGCTGCTTTTTGTCCCTTTAGTCTAAAAAAAAAAAAAAAATATCTCAGCACTTTGAAGAAGAAAATATGACTGGTGCTGCTGGCTCGCTGACACGTTTGTTCTGCACTCTATATATTACATCGGGAATCACCAATACAAGATAAAGTAATTTTGAAACAGAACCGATTTTCACGAAGGCCTTATAACTGAAAGAACTGACTTTTACACAAGAGGAGCCTTCATGCTGCTTTTTTTTTTGTTATGAGACAAAGGCATCTCAAAAAATTAAAGCAACATAACCAACATTTAATTGGAAAAAAACCCCCAAACTTGTGAATTCTCATATGAATTATACTACCCTCTTTTTGCATTTAAATTATGTTTACAATTTTAATGGCAATGTTCAGTACACATTTGGTGTTACTGGAAACATAACACTAATGGAAGAGATGTGCTAGGGTATGGAGAAACATTTCTCATACCTTAAATTAACACACATACTGTTGATAAATATATAACTATTCATCCACTTATTTTATTATTTATCCATTTACTTATTTTTAACCTCATAGTTACTTTCCCAGCTGAAACTGCTTTCTAGTTAGTATGCATTCTCAGAAATTACCCAAGAAAATGGGTTAATTAGCAAAAGAGTCCATTTTCTTCAGTTTCTAATCTTGTTTTTGGCAGTGTGAACCACAAGGTGCCATATTAAGAACAAGTGTAGGAGCAGGAACAGAGATTTTTTTATATATATAATATCTAACAGCCATAAGTGTACACTTGGTGGAAGAATTTTTCTCATGACAGAAATAACAACCTGTAACAAACTTCAGTACAACATATATGGGTATATCCCACCATCAGCTGATGCAAACAGCCAGAGGAACAAAGTGTAGCAAGGATGTTCAAGGATACTGACCCTTTTGACATTTCACATCATCTTTAAAGAACAACACACACACAGTGGCTTATACAACCATGGGTACATCTTAAAACTTTTTAAGTTTAGCTAGAAGTATTTATGGATTTTCTGAGGTTTTTTTCCCAGCTGAAAGGAAAAAAAAAACAACAAAACCCAAATGCCCAGAATTCCCGGTCTCTATGCCTCCTGTGTTTCACTTTCTCTCATCAAGCAACCAACCCAGTAACACTGCTGGAAACCACAATATCCTATCGCCTTATATCTTAGTTTAAGCAGCCAGTTGTGTAGGCAGCTGACATGAAGAGAAGGAGCATTAACTTCTCTTGGACTAGCTTTTCAGTGATTTATCTTGCTTCATGTAGAACCTGGAGAGAAAAATCAACTGATCCAATGAGGCTTATCTAAATATCCAAATAAATATTTCAAGCAAGTACTTCCACTACAATGGATCAGCAGTTTTCCTGTGAAGGACAACTTTAGCAGCTTGCACCAATGTCTGTCCAGAACAAAAAACTTTCAGGTTATTTCAAAAATAAATCTTCTCTTTGTGAAACAGATTTCATTGACAACTATGGGACAAAAAAATTAGTACTGGCTTTTGCTAAGTATTAGCAGAAACACAGTTACATCTCTGCTACACAGATATCTTAAGAATATCTTTCTCCAGGAGCGCTTCACATTTTTTTTGACAAATTCCTTAAAGGAGCTGCAAAATTTTTAGTATTTTATGTAGTAATTGAGTATCACTTCAAAAAATTAAGAATTTATAAATAATGTTTATTGGTACAAATAATTACCTTTGTGCTTCCGTAAAAAGTCAATGCTCTTCTGCAGCACAGTGGACTTATCCATCTTCCGAGCATTACCTGGAAGCATGGAACCCAACTCTTTGATAAGTACATTAAACTGATCTCGACGTTTCTTTTCCGACTTGTTTCTAGACACTCTGAAAAGCAAACCAGAAAATGTTTTATAACAACTATGACATTTTCTTATACGCTCCATACTACTGCCAGGTTCCTGATGCAAACAGCCCTTTAAGAATTTCTGCTGTGACAACTGTCACAAAAACACCTACTCAGTATCTCAGACACCATTTTGAAGAAGGGCTTCCTTCTCAAGGAACAGTGCAGCAAATAAATATTCCAAAGGGTGCTTTGGTCTATGTTCTACTCGTACAAAACACAAATAACTGAACACAATTATAAATACACAATACAGCTGAAAAATAACAGTAGAAGAAATGCTGTTGAGTAATATGTTTATTTATATAAGAGTAGCATTTTTGTTGTTTAGAAATCACACTGGTAAGTTAAAGCATACAAGTATAGGACATTTCTTAGCTTTAAATTACTTGGAAACTTACCTTTTTGCTTTATCTTTGTCATCTTCTTCCACCAGCCCATCAAAAATGCTTCCGTCATTTCTGAAAGAAACAAAAAGAAATAAACGTTGGAGTGAAAATTCTTCCCCTTTGAAGTTCAATCACAAAGAAAGGGGAAGAGGAAAGAGCTGACTATTCATTATCATCATCTCCATTACATCAGGAAAGCAAGGAACTGTTTTACTGTGATGTCTCACAAGGACCATCATCAGTAAGCTGAAGCTAACTCTTCTATGTTCTACTCGCATTTACTAAAGAAAAAGCAAAAAGCCTTACATTTCTGACATAACTCAAAGGATTCTTGGACTGTTTCTCCCAAGAACTTACAGCCCTACACAAACACTTATTTGAACAATGCTTCATTTTGGTTTTCTATCTTCTTGATTATTTGCATTATCTTACCCTTTTGAAAACATGGGAGAGGACATGCAATTCATTTTTACTTACTGGCAATTTCTAGTGCAATTACAGAAAATATATTTTTCCTAAATTCTGAAGTATTATTAGTGGAGGAGAGCTAAGGAATATACTATACTTCATCCACATATGTAATTTCACAAATTAATATCAATTAATTGATATATATAATAGAATATAATAAATTAATAACAATTAATATCAATGTTTAACTATTCATTATATTTGATTCCTCAATAAGTATCACATAAATTTCTTAGCTTGAAAACTGCCCATCTACTGCTAAAGAGGTGTTAAAATACCAAAATAAGAATGTGTTTTCTTTTGAAGATGCCTCAGTATCCTTCATACAATTCCTTTGTTTCACTTCCTTTTGCTTTGAAAGTCAAGTCAAAACTGTTCTTCTGTCTTCCAAAACTGCTGTATAATGGACTTTCACATATTATTTCTCTAACTTCTCCCTGCTTTCAGTCCATTTAGTGCTGTCCACACTGACCTCTGTGTGTCTGTCCTGGAATTTCTTATCCTAATGTTTCCTTTCCTTAAGCAAGGTAACCTTTCCAAAAATCTTACCTCATCTCTCTGATTTATAAACCATCAGGCCATTGCACTGTACATTATGATAAGCAGTGATGTTAGGAAGTTACTATTTTGTATGCTACTACCTAAACATCAAGCTTTTAGAAGCAATTAAATATATTCAAAAGGCTGAAGTTCCAGTGAGATGCCAAAAAACTTCACTAGAAGTGGCAAGTTAAACAAGCATCATAGAAGTTCTATCCTTTGCTTTTATTCTTAATTTTTTCCATCGTGTTTAACTTGACGTAAACTAGATGCAAGTTTCATTTCCCAGTCTCAAAAATGGTAATACACAGGACATTAAGTACAGATGTTCACCTAAGCTGCTAAGAGAGTGCAGCTCAAGGATTCAAGTAGAAAACATGCCTCAGCTGTTACTTTTCCCTTCAAATAGGCTAGCAGGTCACTTTACTATCATCTACAGCAACACTAATCATTTAAATGTATTTGCTTTTCCTAATCAAAAACTGAAGTACTAAAAAAATTGAAAGTTCAAGTAAATGTTAAAAATCAGTTCAACTTGCACAGATGATGTCCCATGGCTGAAAACAAGCAATGCATTTTAACATTAACCTCAAGCAATTGAAATCACTATTTCCAATGACTACAAAATGACACATCTAACAACTACCAAATTTACTTGGTCAAAAATAGCTAAAACCTCACTCTATAATTTTTGCATAAATTAACATCTAAATGTATTAACCATACAAAAAAGACTATTAAAAAAAGAACTGAACAGTAGTTCTCCCAAAACTCTCCATATCTATTAACATACCTGTCTGCAATGGAGCTCATTTTATGGGTGCTTATGGTAAAAAACATAACATATCACACTTTAGTCTTGTGGTAGACATTTGTACGCTTGCCTATAAGAGAAGAAAAAATATCAAACTGTGACTGAGTGAAAAAAATGTGTTCTTCATTAGAGCATACTAATGTTTTCATTTGCTCTATAAGCTTGTTCCTAATCTTCCCCTCTCTTCCAGCCTTCTGCTCTGCCCTCCTTCCTTCTCTAAAGTAGTCTCCATTACCATCATAACCTGGGCCTTAATAGCTCATTTTACATGACAGAGTTCAAGAGAACATTATTAAAGGCTACAGTAAATAAGTCTGTACTAAACAAATAGAAACCTTTTAATGACTCTGAATCCAGATATAGCTTTCCATTTTTATTTTAACTTTTTCCTGAAGAACCCTCATAAGTTTGAAGTCTGAACAGATGTGAAATACACTTAGGAGTACATTCTATTTAGAAACAGTGCAAACAGAAAACATTTGGGATATAGTTCTTTACAACTATAATTTATTCTTACTGTGTTTTTTCTTGAGCACATTGTTATCATAGACACAGGAAAAGATAACAGTAAGATACCAATTAGAATGTGATCTCTGTACTGTAAGAAAGTTAATCTGACCATTTCTTAAAGCAGTCACTTAACTCATGACAGGAATTTTTTGATTTTCAGATGTGCATTTCACTTTGAATCAAGAATGTGAATGAAACATTAATAGTGAGAGAAGGAATATAACACAGGTTATGAAAAGGCTAATGTCAAACATAAAACAATAGAACTAAACCTTTTTCTTTCATATGGAAAACTCAGTTGTCAGAGGCTGCTAACATAGAGCAGCAAGATTGTAACACTGGCAGTGATTAGGGAACAACTGGATGCAGCAAGATTTGTATGAGCTGAACTTGCATATCTTCAGGAATTTCTAGTAGGCTACAAACTTAATAGCAAAAAGGCACTACATTTATTTCAAAGAAGATTATCTCAGTCCATTTAGTGACTCAAGATTTTCTGAGAAGGATTTGTTTGTTTCTGAGAGTATTAAAACCAGTGGAACTTGCAGTGTCAATACCACAAGAAATATAGCAGAAAATGCATGATGAGGGAACCGAGGAAGAAAGCTTGTGATTCAACCAAATTGTCTCTGCATCTACAACAGCCACATATTGCGTGGATTTCCTTCACAAGAATAGCATTTTTCACCACAAAGTTTCATAACCTGAGGGCAGCAGTGAAGTATACGGGAGAGCTGTGCTGCAGCACAATCTCTCTAAAGGCACATCACAAGGCATGCTGGTGTTTTTGCTCAAATGCCCCACTTCTTCACTTAGTATGGACCACTTTTGTCTTGTCTTCACTCTCCAAAACCTAGTGCTATGAAGATGCACTGGCAGCAAACCACTTCTTCCCTCCAATTCTTCAAAATAACAACTGCATCAGCCATACTGACAAATTAAATTTCCCAAATTAGTTGGCCAAGTAACAGAGTTGTAACATTTGAAAACCAGCCATAAATGACATGAGAAAAGTAATTTATGAAGAAGTGTCTGTTTGAATTTTTGTCAAAAAGTGAAGAACAACGGACAGGTTGCTCAGCAGTAAAAGCTAACTATCATAACTGGCATGGAACTAAGTTTAAAATCAAGGCAAAAGCTATAAACTTGTTTTCATTTAGCTTACATGGTAAGCACTAATACAGCTATGCACTAATTACACTTCTAGCCCTGTGTTAATTTTTATACAAAAATGGTACCTAAAATTATAGGGATCAAGAGCAAAATGAAATTCTGCAGGACAAATTATACACTCCCCTTAATCTGCAAAAGAAAAATACCTGTACAGCTAAATACAGAAAACTTTCACTTGTGACATAACTGATATCTTCATTATGCAGAACCAGAATTTAAAAGTCAGTATTTTCACTTTAACAGAGCACTCAATTCCCAGAATTCAACAAAATCATTCATTACAATACACAGATCCTATGTCAGAACTCGCAACCTAGATGTGGTTACCAAGATAAATAGTTTAAAGTACTGAAAAATACAGGAAATGCACCTGTAGCACACTTGTTTCTCATCTTTCAAGGTCTGACCCTTCTGTCTTTGCACCCAAATTTGCAAGACACTGAACACTCTCAGTACTTACACATGCCAGCAATAAGACTGCAGAGATAATTCCACCAAAATTAGTCAAGCTGAAAGTAAACACTAGATAAATGAAGGACTATGTCTATTTCTAAGATTCAGATTCAGTCATGTTCTGTAGAACAAAAGACACTACTTAACACTGCTACTCAGCCCATCAGTGTTGATAACTGAAAGCCATGGGAACCTTATTAATTATAAGAACACAGTTTTACCTTTTACACTTTGGGACGTGGTAAAGTATGAGGTTTAGAGACAACACTTGGTTCCTGTGAAGAACAATGTGAAGTTAGATGTATCCTCTTCTGCAGAAAATAATTCTGAACTGTCAAAAAATAACAAAGGAAAACTGCAAAATCAGTGACTTGAAAAATTACCTACTTCTTATTTTTTTTTAAAGAGACAAGCAGTGGTTTTAACAAGAGTAATTTCTAAATGCAATATTCTGCTTATCAAATATATCTCAAGTATTTCACTACCTGAATTGACCTTGCTTTAAAGTTCTTCCTGATAAGCAGGATATTCTGACCCTGTTTCATCTTGGCTTTAAGCTATCACTTTATGCCTATCTTTAGTCTTGATGTTGTTTTCACTTTCAAATTTGGTATCACTCATACCATCTACATCTTCACTTCCACTTGCTACCTTCAAAGTATATTTATACACCATTATTTAAACATCTTTTCACTGAAGTTCTTGTAAGGGTCTCTTCTGGCTTTCTCTGTTACATATGCTCCTCTCTATGTCTCAAAAATTGTTATTCTCAGGACTCCAGAATGTGTAGAATGCTGCTGCTGCTGACAACTAGCAAAGTTGCCCAGTTGCATTATTGCCTCTCTCTCAAACACAGCCATTAACTCTTTCTTTTAAAACTCACTTCAAAATCAATTCCTGAAATGCATCCCAAACTGGCTTCACAACTGCACTTCTTCCATACAAAAACTCTGCACTGACATAAGTGATTGCCTACTTCCAGTCTCTTTATAACACTGCATTTCATTTATAGTTATTTCTCTTGAACCATGCCACTTCCTACATTTTTAAACCACATGAAACCAGTTTTTTTCCACTCCTCTTTATCCTGTTTCCATCTGCCTTGCTTACTGGCAGATGGAAAAATATTTGTTTTATTTGAAAATAAAACAAATTCACTAAAGCATGTACCTCTTCCATTTCTGAAAAATTTTATTTTAAAGTATATTAAATTCTAAAAAGGAAGCTGGGATCTATAAACTAAGGTTATGCTACTCCTAAATTCACTGACGATTTTTATGGAAAACACCAGAATTATCACTTATTTGAATTGAAAAATTAAGCGCCTTCTCCTGCACCTAACAGAGGTTCTCAAGTAGTTAAAATACAGATGCAAATATTAACACAGGAAGTTAAAGCACAGCAGAACAATCTGCCAACAGGAGAAAAACAATTACAGCATGATTCAATGAAGCCACTCCTCCTTGTCTGGCCAAATAACCTGCTGGCCCATTGACCTACTTTTTTAGGTGCTTACTGCCTCCTCGCCTATTGTTTTGTTCCATTTGACAAGTGCAAACATTAATAGTGACAAAGAGTCCCATGGAAATCTGCAACATGAAACCAGTGTTTTTAAACTGCTTGGAGTGGAACAACTCTGCCAACTCTCACCCAGTGCCTAAGTTCTAATGATGAACATTTTAGACCTCCTCTCTGCAGTATGTAGAGATGCATTTCTTTTAAATCACAATTACACACTTGAGATAAACATCACCGGTCTTAATCACAGAATCATGTTCTATAATGTCAAAAACCGGAGCTTTTACATGTATTTCAAAAAGGGATTTTAAGAAGAGCAGGAAAAGAATATGTTTAGATCATAAATGAACACAAGAAAGTTAAATCAGACCAAAAGAGAAGCTAATCACAGTGGAAAAGCTTTTGTTGCCAAAACCACATAGATCTCTTAACTCAGTAGAAATGGCATGCATGTGAAAGCCAGCAGAAAGGTTAAAACGCCTACACGCCAGCACTGGCAGCCACAAGTGTTCAAAGGTCATCGTTCTGTCTTCACAACTCATTAGTTTTTTTAAAAAAATAAATAATGCGTGTCTGTCTCTTGATACTATGTGTTTTGAATACATTCAGGCATGTTTTCCAACTGTTCTGTAACCAAGGCAGTTAGAAACTTACTACCTTAAAGGAAGCTGAGGTCTGCAATCAAAAATCTTAACTGCTGCCATGGATGTACAAACCATTACTACACCAAATTGCTCAATCTGTAGAAAAATTACAAAAACTAGCAATACTGCAACTTCTGCACTATGCTGACTTAATCACTCATGGAGAGGCAATAAGTTATTGGGTCCCAAGTCATTGCTTGGCCAAATAAAAAAGGTTCTGAAGAAGTTACAGGGTAAAAAGTCATAATCCAAACTAAAGTAATAAAGTTCACACCGTCTGATAAAAAATTCCATTTTCTTAGACTGAAAGAATTTCAGTACCTGCAGTCCAATTTCATTATCAATATTGGCATGTATGTTGGTAATACTAAATATTGGAAACAAATTCAAAGACTGAACAAAGTATGAAATTACAGTACAGTCTCGCTCATGACAGATGTTCTGTTAGGACTGAACTGAAAAATGAATGGGATAATGGTGAATGCATTGCCTGTACTTCATTCTGTATAGAGCCAGTAACTGAAATCCCTACATCTCCAGCACTTCACTCTAATGGTAACACTGATAAATATTTTAAAGGAAGAATAAATATTGTCCTTATATTGTAAAATATATTTTATAGAAAAACCTTGATTTAGGTAAAATTTATGTCATGGCATACAAGCAATACTTACATGATTTTTCAGATTACAACCCTTAGAAATAATGTGAGGTGGCTTGTATTATTAAGACAAATAATTTCACGCAGGGAGCATCACAGATAAAACATATGAAGCAATACAGTTTTCCAACACCACAGTTTCTTCTGTGTACAGTGTACACAAATAGGGTGCAGAAATAGATTAACTTCTTTAATACAACCTGATCTCTGTATTATAATCCAATTTTGCCAGGGGAGCAAACTAGTTATTATAATCATTGAGGATTAGCTGCAGAGAAGATCATCTTTAAAGAATCAAAGTCAGAGCACCCAATGCCCCACAGAGCTCTAACACCAGGGTAAGAAAGACCAAGAGCCAAAACATCATACTGAGCAAACAGCTGAGCAGAACTTGACTCCCCATGTAATCCACATTGCATCCACAGCACCAGAAGCCCTGTTCATTATAGACATTCTGAGGATAATTATAAACCTTCCTGATACTCCTTTCCGTGAGCTTCTGATCATTTGGATCATGAACTTCTGGGGTTTTACTCTATTAGGATATTACACCATAACTGGGGCAAGCAGCGATCCAGCCATTATCTCCTGTCCAGAAGAGCATATCACTGTCACTCATAGTTTCCATTTCGGTCTTTGCTTCATTGGTTTACCTCCAGCCCAACCATTTTTCTCCTTACCTTTCCCTTTTTTGGAGGTGGGGTAGAGGAGAGAAGAGGAAGAATTTGCTCTGGTTTCGTTTCTCTCCAGGAACCATAGACTTTTGTAGAGAGCAAGAGATTTTTAGACAGATAAACCATAACCACCTGCTCTCTAATCACATATTATTTGGTAGAACTATAGAACAACCAAGCAGGTTTCAAGCTAGTTGCTCCTTCGCTTGCAATGGTATATACACCAACAGAAAGCAAATTAGGGGTAATGACTGATTAATCTTTTCTTGCGAAGCAAAGGCTGTCTGTGAAAATAATATGTTTTTAAAACTGACATGTCTCCTTTTTTACCTCAAAAAATACCCCAGGGCAATTGAAAAAAAAACCCAAAAGATAGGGCTAAAAGGAACTTCAAGGAACGTTGTTCAAACTTTGCAGCTGAACAGATTATTCCAGCAGCTGGGAATAGTCACATATTGCAAGCTCTCCTCTACCACATCAACAAATCAGTTTTTGGTCCGTATTTGTGAAGAAGAGAAGACACATCCTAGAAACGTCATTTTCTGAGATAAAACATCCCATAGCAGCAGGTGTTCATCTTCCAGTGCTTCACAGGCCAACTGAGGAGAGGGCTGCTTCTAGCACGGATGGATCCTAGATGGCTTTTAATAGGAAAATTTGTGAGTGGCCATGAGTAGTCTGCAGTGGATGAGTGGCTTCCTTAGGTCCATCATCTTTTCAGGGAGTACTAAAGCACATGTAATGGAGAAAGGGCAGTGGAACAGAAGACTGGTGGTGTGGGTTGCCATTACCTGAATGTCTGCTCCTGAAGGACTTTTGGGAAGAGGTAAGTCCAAGTAGTCTACAGGAGAGATGAAATGCCTGTTAGGAGGCCTGTTATGATAGTAGTCAGTGCTATCACAGATTTAGTTGAGTTACAATGACATTTGAAAGAGTGCATGCTATTCGCACACCATCATTCACAGTCCACAGCAGCTAGAAGAGGCTACAGATCACCTTGGGTAGCAGCAAACAACAGAGGTAAAGAGGTTAAGTTCTTAGAAATGGTTTGTCACACATATGGGTCCTGGTCTACTCCCTGACAAGGTAATGGACCTAAGCAAGCTGCTCAGACTAGTCTGGTCAAAAGTCACTGCAAATAATACCTCCATAGAAACAAGAATTATGAGGATTACAGAAAAAAGCAATTCTCTCCTGCATGTTTCATGTAATAGACTGTCCCACCATCAGGAGAGAGATTTCTCTACGACTCGGGACTGACCACAGTTCGCAATTTCCATCTCTCTAGCTCACAGATAAAGAAAACACCCCTGCCTACCACTCCTCTGGTCTAGATCATTTGGGCTGTTCTGCTGCCCTCTCTGTAGTCTGTATCTCCTTCCCCTTACTCAACACAGAAGTGACCCCATAGCTCCCTCCCCAAGATAGTGCAGCTCTCTAATCTTGGTCCAGGCTGCAGTGAAGACGCATGCAAGAATGCTCTAATAAGCCTCAGACCTTTACCTGGGCTACAGTGATTACACACTGGTGGAGTTTGCAGCCCTGAGAGCTGTGAGTCAGGTGAGCAGTGAAGTTAGGCCTCTGGAGCTAGCCAGTAGGAACCCCAGAGAAACAGCCCTGAGGGACAAGGTAGAGCAACAGAGCTGGCAGATCTGCACAGATGTCCTCCACAGAGCACAAGAGCTAACAATCCCCAGGCACAAGAAATACGGAAAGGAAGGCAAGAGTACAGCAAGGATGAGAACAGATTGCTGGTCAAACTAAAGGGCAAGACATAAATGCACAGGCAGAAGCAAGGACAGGTACCCCAGGAAGACTTTAGGGACACAGTCCAGTTGTGAAGGAATGGGATGAGGAAGGCCATGGCGAAGCTGGAACTGAACTTGGTAAGAGATGCAAAGAATAACAAGAACAACATTCATAGGTAAATTAACCAAAAAAGGAAAGTCAAAGAAGGTGTACACACCCACTAAACAAGGCTGGTAAACTGGTAACAATAGATAAGGAGAAGGCTAAGGTACTCAACAACTTTTTTGCCTCAGTCTTGGCTTGCAACCTCTTCCCACACTTTTTGAATGGATGGACTGCACGACAGAAACTAGAGGAACAAAGTCCCTTCCACTCTAAGGGAAGATGAGATTCATCACCACCTGAGGAACCTGACTGTACATGACACCTGATAAGATGCATCCCAGAGACCTGAGGGAATTGGTTGATATATTTGCACAGCCATTCTCCATAATATTTGAAAAGTCATGGCAATCAAGCAAAGTTTCAGGTGACTGGAAAAAGGGAAACATTGTACCCAGATGATCTTTATGGTGCCCTCCAGCCTAAATCATATGGTACATTCGAATCTGGCCTGCACTTGTCCATGTACCCCACTGATCTGGTCTCTGACTCACCAAACTGACTTCTCAGAACATCCTCAGACCTGCCACCTCACCAGGAATTCGCTAGCAATCTGGGCTCTTTGCCTGAGCCTGGCTTCCCTCCAGCTCCCTGGGGGTTAGCAGGAAAGCACTCAGCAGGTTGCCAGGTGTCTAATAATTGATCCTTGGCTGTGGGGTACTGAAGCACTTACCAAGCTTTTTTCCCCTCCATCCCTTTCCAGGCTGCCTGTATTATCTTTGCCTTCCAGGATCCCAACTAACTACACTTACAAATACCTGAGCTGTTGTTTAGGTGCCTCCATCAAATTACTAACAAAGATACTAAAAGAAAGTGATACAATACAAATTTTCAGAGTCATCAGTGAACAAGCTCCCGAAATCAGAAAAACAAAAACATCAATCAAAAATAGTACAAACCCAAGTTTATAAGATAAATTTGAAAGGCAGCATTTAGTAACATAACCATCAGAAACAGCTGCTACTCTTCTGTAGTCCCATTTAAAATATTTTCTCAGTCATTTGTATACACAGTTCCTTACAAGAGATCTCCTGCCTTAAATAACAAAGCTTTAAGCGTGGCAGAAAGAACATTTGCAAATCCTGTGCAACTAGTCTGTACAATAAAAGACAATGGCTACATGTTATGATCCCACTTGCTCCCATTTTATAAGGTTGCACCCTTCCTTGGCTCTCACTGGAGGTGCGCACCCCTTTAGCTCTGGCCACACACTGAAGCAGATTTGTGAAATTATGTGTTTAAAAGAATGCATGTATCACACAGTTTTAATAAGAAGGAAACAATAAAGATTGTATTTAAAAAGTGTGGCTCCATGTACCTTTGAAAATTGGCACAACTAAGAAACAGTACACCTCTACAAAGAAGAGCAGGAACCTCTGAGCTACATCTGCCACTCCTGGATCTGTAACAGGGTACCCTGGATTAGACTTGAGTATGTGTTGTGTTTGCACATCGAAAATATAATATATATTTCATAATCAAGTCTGGCTTAAAAGTACACCTACTGCCTCTTTAAATGGTGCTTAACACAAAACCAGTACTTCACAACAGGAGTTTAGGTCAAGAGAAGCTAATCACTAACTTGTTAGTGTTACAATTCAAAACTGAAAACTTCCACATCCCTGTGTAAATCTCCATTTCCTTTAATGGAATTCCAGGAAGATACAACCCGCAGTCAGCTAACCAGCTGAAGAACAGATCCTAAATTAAAGCTCACTGTGTTGAGAAAAAAAGTGCTATAGATAGTGTAAAATCTGCAGTCTGCTGTTCTCTCACAAGACTCATCTAAACTTGGTACATTTTACAATGAATAAAAAAAACCAAACTTCCTTCTTCCAACCTCTTAGATGGAACTGAGAAGGTAGACAATTGACAGGTTTTTTTCAGAAGTTTAAAAGGTGAAAAAATTCCACACACACATTCTAAAGTTTAAATTCCCATTGCATATTATAACTATCCCACAAAATTATTTACTACACACAAATCAATTGTTTTCTATAGAATAAAGTTACCAGACAATAAAAAAAAGTCTTCACTTGATGACTTTTCAATATTAACAAAAATTTAAAGAAAAAACTTTAAAGTACCAAGATATCTATCCTGGAGGTAAAAACACTTTGGAATAATTAATCCAATTAAAAATGTGCATATTTATGAAACTGAGCATTATGAATTTTAGATGTTTTGTATCAGACACAAACATTAAACAATCAATTTTTCTAAAATGGTTTGTCACATTTTCATCAAAGCACAAATACAATAAAGAATCCTAACAAATCAAACCAAAGAAAAATTTATTAAACATTTTATTCCTCTACTGGAAAATAAACATGATAATTCACCAAGAAATGAGACAGATCAAAGAGTTAAACATTGGTTTTCCTCTACCCCAATAATAGAAGAATGACTAGATACAGAAAGTCAACTACTTTTTGAAAACTGTCCTGAAGAAAATTAATTATCAATTTCAACAGACATAATTATTACACATTCAAAGCAAGGTAACACCAAGGAAATTCTTCTTCCATTCCATGCAAAATTTCTGTTTGGTGTTGATATAAATGCATGCTTAAGTTTAGAAAATGAGGTTTTAGTGTTATTATTACTGCAACAAGACTCAGCTATCCACCTCAATTAATCTTCTTGAAATACATGAACCTACATATTATGGGAGCACTTCAACTGCCAGACTTTTAGCATGCAGATTTGTCTTAAAAGGTGGGAAAGGAAGCTAAAGAGATGATGAAATTCACACAAATGAATCTTTTTTTAAAAAGTCTATCCTAGACCAGAAAAAAATAGCCAGTGAAGATTTATTAGCTTTTACATTCAACTGAATGCTTATACTTTTACATAAAGAATTCTGACTAAACAAGAGAAAACTTCAGACAAAATTTCCTGCTCTGTTCTCATTACGCCATTCTAAAAGTTTCAGAAATGCAGAAAGTCAACTGTTGGCCAAGAGGGTCTGTAAGAAGTTATGCAAATTATTTCTGCACCCAATGCCTTTATCACAGAATCACGGAACGGGTCAGGCTGGGAGGGACCACAGTGGGTCATCCCGTCCAACACCCCTGCTCGAGCAGGGTCATCCCAGAGCACAGGGCACAGGGTTGTGCCCAGACAGTTCCTGAGTACCTCCAGTGAGGGAGACTCCACAGCCTCTCTGGGAAATCTGTTCCTGTGATCAGTCACCTGCACAGTAAAGAAGTTCTTCCTCTTCAGGTGGAACATCCTGTGCACCAGTTTCTGCCCACTGCCTCTTCTGCTATTGCTTGGCAACACCAAGAAAAGCCTGGATCCATCCTCTGACAGCCTCCCTGCAGACACTTCTCAGCTGTCTCTTCTCCAGACTGAACGCCCAGCTCCCTCAGCCTTTCCTTGTAAAAGAGATGCTCCAGTCCCTTAATCATCTTTGTTGCCCTCCACCGGACCTGTTCCAGGAGCTCCCATGTCTCTCTTGCCCTGAGGAACCCAGAGCTGGACACAGCACTCAAGCTGGACAAGCACTCAAGGGCTGAGTAGAGGGGTAGGATAACCTTCCTCTACCTGCTGGCAATGCCCTTCCTAATGCAGCCTAGGATACCTTTGGCCTTTTCATCCGCATGGACACATCACTGGCTCATGGACAGCTTGCTGTCCACCAGGACTCTGAGGTCCTTCTCTGTACAGCTGCTCTCCAGCAGGCCAATCCCCAGCTTCTGTTGGTGCATGGGGTTACTCCTCCCCAGCTGCAGGACCCCGCACTTGCCTTCATTGAATCTCCTTTCTGCCCAGCTCTCCAGCCTGTTGAGGTCCTTCTGAAGGGCTGCACAGCACTCTGGGGTATTGGCTCCTCCCAGCTTTGTGTCATCAGTGAACTTGCTGAGGAGGCATCTGCCCCTTCATCCAAGTCATTAATGAATAAGTTAAACAGTTCTGGGCCCACTGCTGAACCTTCAGGGACACCACCTAGTGTCAGGCCTCCAACTAGACCCCGTGTCACTGATAGAGACTCTCTGGGATCAGCCAGTTCTCAATTCACCTCACTGTCCACTCATCCAGACCACGCTTCCTGAGTTTGCCGACAAGGATGTTGTGAGAGACAGTGTTGAAAGCCTTGCTGAAGTTGAGGTTAAACAATATCCACTGCTCTCCCCTCATCCCTCCAGGTACTTGTCTCACCATAAAAGGCAATCGTGTTGGCCAAGGATGAGTTGCCCTTAGTGAATCCATGCTCCTGATCACCTTCTTGTCACTCACATTGATAGAAATGGCCTCCAGAATGAGACACTCCATCACCTTTCAAGGGATTGAGATGAAGTTGACTGGTCAGTAGTTCTCTGGGTTCTCCTTTTAGCCATTTCTGAAGACCAGGGTGACATTTGCTTTCTTCCAGTCCTCAGGTACTTATCCTGATTGCTCTAATCTCTCATGAGCAGCCTCATTATGGTGTCCACCATCTTCCTCAGCATTTGTTGATACAACCCATCAGAGTCTATGGATTTGTGGATGTCTAGTTTACCTAGGTGTTCTCTAACCCAATCCTCCTCGACCAAGGGAAAGTCTTCCTTCCAATATTCCTTTACCCTGGTCTCCTGAGTCAGATATTCCAGAGAGCTGGTCTTGTCAGTGAAGACCAGTGCAAAGAATGCATTCAGTGTCTCCATCTTCTTTGTGTCCTCTGTCACCGGGGTCCCCTTCCATTTAATAACAAGCCCACATTATCCTAGGTTTTTCTTTTGTTATGTATTTGAAGAAGACCTTCTTGTTGTCCTTGACATCCTTGATCAGATTTAATTCCACATCAGTCTTGGCCCTTCCTGTTTTATTTCTACTTTGACAAGCTCTCTATATTGATTCCAAGGCGTCTGACCCTGCTTCCATCTCCTGTGTATTTCCTGATTACACTTGAAAAATGACTGGAGTTTTTTATTCATTCATGCAGGTCTCCTGGCCCGTTTGTCCAATTTCTTGCTCACAGCTCTTGAGCCTTGAGGAAGTCATGCTTGAATATCAACCAGCTCTCTTGGATTAGTGTTCCCACAGAATTCTGTCAAGAAGATCCCTGAAGAGGCAAAAGTTAACTCTCCTGAAGTCCACAGTTGAATTCTTGCTGCCCTGCTTCATTCTCATCCTTTACAGTCCATAAAGGATATAGCTGATGAGTCTTAAATCAGTTTTAAGAGACATCATATTATTTTATACCATCAACTTACTCCTTTAAGATACTATTATCTAGCACATCCAGAAACATCTTCTCAGTTATCCCCACATTATAAAGTGAGGGAGGGGTCAGAGGGGAAGTGGCACACCATGCCAGACAACTAAACAAAATTAACTCAAGGGATTTTTGCAGGTGGTTTTGTTTTGTTGGGGTTTTTTTGCTTGTTTTGTTCTGCGCTTTTTTTTTGGTTGGTTTTCTCTAGGAGACAAAGACTTATTCCTAACTCGTGGTCAGGGTATTTACCTAGAATGTGGGAGAAGTAAGATTAAGTACTTCCTCTGAATCTGTCCACAGATGAAGAATTACCACATGAAAGACAGCAAGAGCAATACACACATAGACCACACAGGTAACTACATGGCTAGAGAGACCAGGCACTTCACGCCCTAACAGCTACTTATGTTAGTAGGCACTTTTACCAATCTCCTTGATCAAGCCAGAAGTTTTCATAATGTTAGCCTTTGAACATTACTCTGACCACTCATTTCCATGGCCACATTAAATTCCCTCTTTTCAGCTAGCATTAATATGTGATCAGTCAACAGAGCCTAAAACTGATCCAGCCCAAAACTAACCCAAATGTTATTTCATTCGGCTAAATCAACTACATTTGTTTCACCATTTGAATGCTCAAAAGCTGTGTTGGCACAGGGGAAGGGGAAGAAGCAAATCATAGGTTAGACATCTTTTGGCAACAGTGCCATTTCATGCTGACCTACACCATGTGTTAAATTACAACCAGAGAACAAAACTAGGAAAAACGAGATTCAAATTTGTGCTCAAAGAAATGAGCATTGTAGCTACTACTTGAGAAGCCTGCTTCATATTTAAATGAAACATCTTTACTCTCCCATGCACTGTTGCATCCTATATGGCAATCTATGACAAACTTCTAGGCAGAATGTGGCTTATTTTTATATACTGATCCAGATTCATGGATCAGCTTCTGGATATGAAAACAAATCCAGAACTCAGCCTTAGAGTCAATGGGAACCTCAAGCAAAATGTAAATATATATACCTGACGTGTTCCTTAGTTGTCAACCTATCTATCAAATAGCATGTTAATCAGCAGCAATTTGGATGGTTTTAGGATGATCCTCAGCACACATACTTATACACAGACATTTCTCTAAATTAATAATCTGAAACTAAGAAGATTTGATGAATGATTTATACCACCAGCAGCTATTTGTAACACTTAGAATTGTACAGGTATACTAAATGGACATAATTTTTAAAAAATGACAACAGTTGCTAACAGCAACAACCAAGAACATGTGACAGGTGTTTCAGAAAGCTAGTATTTTATCTGAAACTTAATTATCTATATCATGTAGAAATGCATACATGTAAGTAACACTTCTAAAAATATTTAGTGCTAGTCATCACTTTATTTTTTACAAGTTGATTGCACAATCCATGATTTGTGCAGCTGTAGAAGTGCTTCTGATGCCTAAATTTCCCAGCATGGGTGACTCATGCACAGCTAAATTATTCTGTAAAGCTTTTGTGAAGAGTGGACTGTTTGCCTGCCTGAAAAATGGAGTAGGCAGTGCACTTCACTGGAAAGCATCTTCAAAAAGAAAGAAGTGAGACTTCACATTTCCATAAAATGAGAGAGTTGGAAAATTTTAAGCTACAACACTGAAGTGCAGTCCAAGTCAAAAATTGCCAAAAAAGCAGCTCCTCCTCCCTACCTCTACCCACCACTTTCCCCAGAAGTCCTGCACATCATTTTGCAGACCACAAAGTGGTTACAAAAGGAAAATGAATGAGGTAGCTGAAAGAACACAACAAAACATGGGAAGCACTAGGGGATGGTCATTTCAGTGTACTTCCACTGTAAGAGAAGGACAGGTTTGGGATCACTTGATGAAACTGAATAGCCGCAAGTCTATGGGACCTGAGGAGATGATGTTGCCATGCCACCCTCCATCATATTTGAAAAGCCACAGCAGTCAGACAAAAACCCTGCTGACTGGAAAAACAGAAACATCAGTCCTATTTTTAAAAAAGGGGAGAAAGGAAGATCCACGGAACCGCAGAACAATGAGCCTCACCTCTGTGTCTGGGAAGATCATGGAAGCAATTTTAAGGCACATACAACACAAGGAGGTGATCAGAGACAGCCAGCACAGCTTTACTAAGGGCAAATCATGCCTGACCAATCTGGTGGCCTTCTAGGATGGAGCAACAGCTGACAAGGTCAAGACCAACCAATGACACCTAACTAGACTCCTGTAAGGCTTTTGGCATGGTTCCACACAGCATCCTTTTTGGAGAGACATAGGTTTGAATGGTGGACTATTGGAGGGAAAACGAACTTGATGGACAGGCACAGCCAGAGAGTTGTGGTGAGTGACTGCATGTCCAGATGAAGGCCAGTGACAAGGGGTGACTGCATCCAGCTCTCGGATCCTCAACACAAGAAAGACATGGAGCTGTTAGAGCAAGCCCAGAGGAGGCCATGAAGATGACCAGAAGACTGGAGCACCTCTCCTATGAAGACAGGCCGAGAGATGGGGTTCTTCAGCCTGAAGCAGAGAAGGCTCCACAGAAACCTCATTTCAGACTTCCAGTACTTGAAGGGAGCTTTTAAAAAAGAGGGAGAGCAACTTTTTACACAAGCAGATGATTACAGAACAAGAAGGAACAGTTTAAAACTAAAAGAGCAAAGACTTAGATTAGATGTTAGGAAGAAATTCTTTATTCAGAGGATGCTGAGGCACTGGAACAGGTTTTCCAGAGAAGTTGTGGATGCCCAGTCCCTGGAAGTGTTTGAAGCCAGGCTGGATGTGACCCTGAGCAACCTGATCTAGTGAATGGCATTCCCTGCTCATGGGGGAGGGGGATTGGAACTAGATGATCTTTAAGGTCTCTTCTAAACCAAGCCTTTCTACAATTCTATCCAAAAATTATGTGGCTAAACACTTTTGTATTAGCATGCTTACTATTATATTCCTACGGTTAACAAGCTTTAATAGAAGTAAAGAAATTAATTTTCTAGAATTCTAGTGTCTGCCAGATCTTTCAGGTAATCCCTCAATACAACTACCTGTTATTGAAAACACAAGCTTATACTGTAAACAAAAAGTCAACACTATACTTACAGAATTCCAAATTTTAATTTCACTAAAGAAAACAGTAGTTACTCTTTTGTAAGAACTTTCAGCAGAAGAATCTGGGCTCAACTGGAATTACAGTGATTGCAAGACCTGAGATAAAGGACAAGTGCTTCATATTATAAAGGCAAGAAGTGCCTTAACACGGAAAGGAGACACACACACCCTGAAAAAAACAAACAAAAACCCAAACAAACAAACAAAACAAAACAGAAACACAACCCCAAAAATCTAACAAACCAGAAGAGTTTTGCAATTGATACAGAGAGGAAATAACTCCTTTTGGCTAAAATTAATAAAACTAAGACAAAACAAGTTTCTTTTTCTTGTCCTTAGAAACTTTCGGCAAAACATTTTGTAACCACTTTGGGTATAGATGCTAAGTATCCTTTTCCCACCCTGCTACAAGCCAGAAGGCAAAGGAAACGGAATTAGTCAGCATTTAGTCAGTCATTGGACTTGTTCAGGTGGGAAAGATGATACATTAATGTAACAAAAGAGATAGAGCTGCATAAACTAAACAGAAACAGCAATGCAGTGATAGGAAAAAAGTATATAAAATCAACTCCAAATTTTATTTAATTTTACTCTAATCACTCTGCATATATTCTTATATGGAAATAAAGGAAGAGTATCTTTACTTAATGCAAACATTAGAGCACTGAACAAAACTGAATTTCTGAATGTTCAGGAAACAATGCTGAAAGAAAAGTTATAGTTTGAAGTAACACTAACATTTAACATTTTGTAGCATTCTGTATTTCTAAAACATTATCTATTTATGTAGATAACAAATTTTCCCATTTTTTCTTTATTCTCCTGAGCAGTAGAAACATGCACTCCTCCTCTGTAACTTCCAGAGCTTATGCTAAGCTAAGTCCAGAAACCTACGGAAATCACCTTCTGAGGGTCACCAGAGAAAGAGCAAAAGACTAACAACAAACTCCTTCTTCTCATATATCAGTATCATCTTCAAAATGTTGGGTCCAGCCAATTTAATTGTAAATTAAATTGATTAATTATGATGAGACTATTACTCTTCAGGCACTGGGAATTTCTATAATGAAGGCTTTCAATACCTTGCAGACTAATTCAATGCTCATAGCAAAGTTCTGTTACGTATCTCCCATTCTTTCAAAAATATTTCAAGATCATGATATTGACTGAAAGACAAAACATATCAGGAAATTCTACACCAGGCTGTTATAAACTTTGCAGCTACAATATTTACGATAAGAATTTTCAAGATTAGATTAAGGGAGGGGGGTAAAGGTCACTAATTCAGTTCTTTTTTTTATTTTTGGAAATCCAGATTCTATTCTCACACCCCATATAAACCCTACAAAGTTTCAAATGAGTCCCTAAGGTTACTTCTGTGAGAACTATTCCTCCTTTTTACCATCTAGAATACTCAACAAAAAATCGTATCAACTGCTTAGGACCACACTTGCTACATTTGTGTGACTTTAAACTCTCTTCTTCAATTTTTAAATTTTTATCTTCTACAATTCCCAAGTTTTTCTTTCACAGAATGATCAGACCACACTATTTCTATGTACCAAGACACATGTTTCTGAGTGCTTATTTCCTGCCCCTCAAAGTCTTCTCTGCACTTTTGAGATCCCAGCGTTAAGGAAAGTTCCCTGTCTGACCATCCAGGAGCCACTCTGGCAGTCACTCCCACCATCAGAGACTTCCACTGCTGAGACCCAGGCCCCTTCACAGTGGGTGGTTCAATCCCTCACAGGCTCTTTTCCCACTTAATTAACAAAATCTGACTTAGATCATCCAGCACTTAAGTCCCTAAAAGCAACACTAAGAAGTATTTATATAAGCATTATAGCTACTTCAATTTACAATTAATGTATCAGTTATCAAAAATGAAAATTAAATCAGGTTTTTTAATTCCCTTCTGCTCACCATATTGCAAGAATGGTTTCAAAGACCTAGGATCTTGGTCGTGGCCTATTAAACACTCGTATTGAGGAATGGGATGCCAAAAGTTTTCAATATTCACAGGAAATCTTGGAACTAACATGAATTTTATGTTCAGGCCATATGCTAACAGGGTAGTGAAAACAGCTGTACTGTATTTAAGCACACATTAAAGCTTGAAACAATTTACTTATACCAAATACATTAAAAAATAAACAAACAGAGAACTTCAACCTAACAGTGAAATATTCTTAACGCAAGATTACTTAAAATAATGAGGAGTCTTCATAACTTACTGGCTTACAACTCACATTTTGACTCTCATTATTTTTCTTCATTTTAAATTGAGGCTTATATCTCAATTTTGAACAAATTAAATACGGCAAATAATTTTATTGTTTTTATTAAAGCCAGTGATTTTTTTCAAAGAGTTTCAAAATGATGCTGCTACTTGTGCTGTTACAATCTTAAAAGTTTTGGGTGGATTTTAATGATCATACAGCCTAAAAGGCTGTAGGTTTAAACATCCTTATCAACAGAAATCTTAACTGGATCTCAGAAATTTTCTGGAAAAAATGCTGAAAGCCAAGGTCTAGATTCTGCAAAGATCTAATAAGCAAGAAACATAACTGAATTTAGTCCTAATCGCTGGCATAGATACGTGGGATATTATACTACCATTAAGCATGCAAAATTCTTGGGAAACTCTGAACTTAAAATTAAACAGGGCAGATGGAGAGTACTCTTTCAACTGCTATTTCAAAATAAAATGATTTAACACCAGCACCTAAATATTACTTAGATTTTCAACATCTTAGCAACTGAGTCATTCATTCCAGTCAAAAAATAAACGTCTGTCATGATTCATGACAGCTAAAGCACAAAAAAGGGTAATAACTGCAAATACCCGTGAAAACCATCTCTTTTCTGGCTTTTATCTTGCTCTTAATGACTGCCATTAAACACGGGCCTTGGGGTTTTTTTTCAATGCAGATGAGCAGCTCAAGCAAAACATTTGGGGTGGGAACCATACATATTTTAGAGTTCTATACCAAAATTATAAAATGAAAGAAATCAGAAGACTCCTCTGTTTAACAATTTAAAAATATAAACATGGAAAAACCCCAAACTTATCAATCAGAATTACAAAAGGCAGTTACAACTTAGTTGTTTGAACCACTGTCATTTATAGTATTTATGTGTTTCATTGACAGTTTATATTAACAAAATTGAAAAAAAAACATTCTTGGCACATTAAATTTTTTCAAAATCAGCACCCAAATTTATGGCTGGATTTGCAGCATAGATACACAGATCTTACAGATCACGGCCCTCATCTACTGACCTATAACCAATGTGAACAATTATGACTCTGTCCCCCATTAGAAAGTAATCTGAAACCGTAGAAATGGATCAGTAGATCAAAGCAGTTGGTGCTGACACTCCTATGCTAGCTGTTCAAGAGGGCTTATTTTGGATTAGATTTCATCTGGTCTCCAGAAGCAAACATCACTATCACATGGACCATTCCAATTTTTCCAGGAATTTCATGATTGATGCAGAACTCTATGTCCCCTGTAGAGACAGAAGAGCACTTTGCATCTGCAGGTGAACTCACAGACTACTTTTCTGAGAAAAGAACGTAGTTCAAACACATTGAGCAAGTAAGTGGTAAGGGGAGACAACAGTGAGATTTTCTCCAAAGCAGTTTTAATCATCCAAATCACAATTGTAATGCATACGTCAGAGTTATACCCTACCTTTTCAAACCAGACTAATCAACAGAGATGTCATGTCACAAAACAGAATACTTGATGGCACTTGAAAGGCTTTAGAAAATTCTGTAAGCATTCTTCAAAATACCTCACAATTAAAAAAAGAAAATCATGATAACAGACTATCTACTGGCTTCTATAAAAAATTTATTTCCCCTGTGCCAGAATTCAGCAGAAGACATAAATCTAGATATCCCTATTCTTTAGGCTTCATTTCTCTTTTCTTTGCTTATTTACTTCATCTTTTTTGTCTTGTTTTCTCACCTCAAATATTTTATTTCTCTTCTTGTTTCTACCTTATTCCTTTCAGCCTTTCCCTCATTTATTTATTCATTTCCTCCTATTACTTGTGCTATTAAATACAGTAAGGGAAAACTAAATATTCTTGCATCTCTGAACTTTCAGACAGAGGTGTCAGTACTGTTTTTTCCCTGGAAATTCAGATAGTATAGTCTGAGACAGGTTTGCAAGCACTACTACTGTGATTTAACTGGCCCTAACTCAAACAAAATTTAAAAGGGGTAAAGATGATCATGGGTTTACTGCAATGACTCAAATTGATTTCTAAATCCAGTAGTAACCAACTATGGGAATTGAGAAAAACCAGATTAATGACACAGGAATATTAGTCTACTGTAAGACTGAAATTAGCCCGGTTCTAAACATCATCTCAAAGAACAGCCACAGGACGCAGAAACATGAAGGGAAGCTAATCAAACAATTTATGGAATGCAACAACTTCACTGGAAAAACATTAGATAAAATACATCTGGTGTATCCACAGCTTTTTACATTAGATGTAAAGCCAGGAATATATTGCTTAATCTCTAGCCTTTTTTGCTGGGCTATGTTATTTATATAATAATTTAATCCACTAGACTTTAGGTTATATGCCAGAGTTTCTCCTAGAACTGTAAGTTACAAACAGGATTTTAATTTTTTTTTCACACACAATCAATTCGTTAGTTGCTTAGAATAACCAAAATATTCAGACTCACCTAGTTTCACTGACGTTCAGTATAAAACATCCAAATAAATTTCCAGAAGATTTTGCAAATGAAAGAATGGGCTTCTCTCTACATTTGCTAAATTTAGATGAAAACAAAAAAAAATCAGATCTCTTTAGAGCAATTCCTAAAGAAAAACTGTCTCTTAAGAAAAACAACACTATACAAATTTTCACGTGTACATAATTTGAAAATTTAAAGTATATTGCCTTTCCATTTCAGAAGAAATACAGTCTCCATGTTCTAAAAATGTTACTTGAAAAGCAACACCAAAGATGCACACAGAGGCCTTCAGGATGCCCAAAAGAAGTATTTCCTAACTTTTAAGCACACACAGCCTGCATTGTTCAAAATGATCAATTTTATTATGAACTACTGCAAACATAAGAGTAGCAATAAAGAGAAAAAAGAACAGAGAAAAGTTGAATGAAAAAATGGACAACAGTTATGGAAATATACTGTTGAAGCAGAGTCTGAAGGACCAAATCAACAGTAGATGGGTGACAGGGTTAGGGAAGCACAAAGAGTACAGAAGAAAATCTTCTTACTCAGTGTTTGTATCTGACACTACAATGGAGTGGAGGAGATTAGACCTGTTTACTTCTCACAGTCCAGCTAGAACATGCTCAGTAGCTCTGTCTGCTTGTGACTAAAAGGATTTGGAATGTATCTATTCATCTGATTTGGACAGATGAAATGGATTTAGGAAATTCAATGAACTGGTTAAAAACATATTTTCAGAAATCTATCATGCTGCCTAACGTAAGTGAGATAGCAGAAAAAAAAATGGCAGATACTGCAGCGTAACAATTCGTTTTTCCTAAAACCTTAAGCGCTTGCTCCAGCATATGCAGGTGCTTTATTTTTCCAGTGGCAAGATTTTCATTGCATTTTGCATCAAGAAAACAGTATGTTCTTCCCTCTCAACTCGTTGTCAGAGACAAGCTGATGTTTGGTTGAATTTTAGGTGAAGGAGACATATAACACAGAGATTTAAGTCTTACTAAATTATAAGCAACTAAAACCAGGGTTCTGGAATAGAAAGTGTCAAGCATCATTAACTACAAGCACTGCTACCTGTAAATTCCATTCATGACCAAACTTCACGCCTGACCAAGCACCTCCAATGTATTATAAGCCATTAGGAATACAGGAAGGCTTTCTGCCAGCAAGACAAAACAATCCCATTTCAGCAAGATTGGCACAATTTCCGATCTACATAAACAGAGCAATTTCTTGGGATTTTTTTTTGACCCAGTATAAACGTGTATGTTTTGACCCGGTTAAAAAAACAACAGAATATCTGAAAAATAACACCTACTTCGAAAGATAAAACATAAAAACACATACATGAAGTCTATAGAGGGCCATGGCCATGATCCTCATGATACACTGAATCAAAACCCCTTTGTTGCTCGAAAGATGAACCATAAACAAACTACCCTGCTGTTCTGTGCTTCCCTCTGTGTGATGCACAAAGCAATCAGTAACCTTACTGCAAGATACGACATGGACAAATCTTGCAAGGATGAAATTCTGCACCTCCTGGCCCATCCTCAGCTGGACAGTACAAAGTGTCTGATCAAGGAAGTGGGGAGAAGCAACCCTTTCATAAATAAGGTGATATTGGTGAACAGAGATATTGGTACTTGAACCCATTAAGATTCATTCTTCTGCTATATTCTTACATGAATGGGGTATTAAGTCATCTCAACTTTAACAAGAGCATCTGCAAAAAAAAACCACAACTCCAAAATAAACAAAAAAAACCACTCAGAAAAGCAGTGAGCATGGCAGTATATATGCTCATTCACTGCAACACCACCCTGGGAGAGATATTAGTTTAGTCTCCAGAAACTACAGGGCCACATTAGCACACTGCATTACTGGGGACAGTGCCTTCATAAGGTCAAAGATTTTTCTTCCTTCTAGTTTCCAAGCCAGCTCAAGTACAGTTCAGTTGTTTCATTCCATGCTCCAGTGTACAGGATAAATGCTTATAAAAAGTTTATTTGAAGTTTATTCTTGCCCACACACACACACCATTAATCTGAATCTCAAATTAAGTGGAATGTCTACCTTGCCTGAGGTTGAAAAATAGATGTTTCTGTTTAAAGCATTACTGTTCTAGTAGCAATAAAATCTGCATACTTACTTAAATTACCTAGAAATACATTGTGCCTTGTAGAGTGGGTGGGTAGCATTAGCAGTCCAAATGTGATGTCATCTGAGCAAAAGTCTTCTTTGGCACAGTCTTCTGAAAAACAACAGAAAAACCCACAGTTTAATAAAAATTATTCTGTTCAAAACAACTTTTGGGGATGAGCCCTTGATTATTTCTGTCTTCTCTCCTGCCATTTCAGTAATTTTACATGTATCCTTCAGTTGTCCACAATTTTACTTTCCAATTCCTCTATTAAATATAAGGAAGTAAATACTTATGAAAGAGAAGTTCAACATTGGATACCACCTTTTACGTATCCTCTGGCACTGTCTGAAATCCAAAGCTGTGAGACAAATGCAATAGCTCAATGGTAACATGAGATTCACAGATTTAACGATATCTACAGAACATTAATATTACAATTATTGCATTACAGATGCTTTGGACTGTATTATGACCTTGCAGATCATCAATAATACACTATGCAAACTTCTGGAAAGAAAATGCATCAATAAAATCTTCACTGTGTGTACTACGGTTCAAACAGGACACGTGAACTACCTCAGAACACAACTTGAAACTCTCAGAGAACATGACATGCAACAGCACAAGACTCCCTCCACTCACTAATCAAACTCCCCTCACTAATAAAAAACCAATTTCAGTCAGATGTGTTGAGCAAAAGCTAACTATACAACAGAGATTTCTACACACTAATACTCTACTTATTCAACAAAGAAATAGCTTCCCACCTGCTACAGATCATAAATTCTGTATTCCTACATACCGTGCTGTGTTTTAAATACACATGCAGCAAGTTGGTAGTATCATCCAACTGATGACAATCCTGCTGGAAAATCTACTGCTAGTTACCCACTGTTGATATTTTCTATTCAGCACTACCACATGGCAAAGCATATCCTTTACGGCATACATAAATCTATTCCCTTTCATTGTATGCAAGGACAGGCAGACTTTCTTTGACATAAAACAATCAAAACCAAGTAACTTCTAAACCCCTGTTCTTTACCACTTTGTCCCCCAGTATATATAACAGAAAAAAGAGGCTGTCAACCTGGGGAAGAAGAATGCCAATATTTGAGGAAGATCTACTGCCAAGTCTAATGGGATAAGAAATGCAGACCATTATCACTTACATAACTATTTTTCTATGTCGTCAAGTGAAATATTATAATGTTAGAAATCAATGTTTTGAATCAAATACTAGTATACAGGTAAGAACTGGCAAACTAAATTCTACAGGGCAGGAAGCCTAGGTGCATTTAAAAAAAATCTATCCCAGTTTATGAAAGATTATTTTTCATTTCTTATGTCGGCCACACAAAGCTTAACATAACTCAATACAAATCAACCATAAATCTAACTGTCTATATAAAGGCAATACAAATTTAACTAAAACAATTTGGGAAAGCAATTTCAGTTATTTTAGTGAAAAATGTTTGTAATTCTTTTGACTAAGATAAAATGGTAGAATGTCAATCACCACTGATGTTAAAAACTTCTATAGTCCCATCTTCAATTGTACTGAAATACATACAAAGTCCTCCAGTTTGTAGAAAAACTGTGTAACAGAAGGTAGCGACAGAGCAACAGGAATGCCTGAGATGAAATTTTCAGGCTCGGCTGTCTGTTGTTTTGCCACTCACTTTAAAAGCAAGTTCGAATGACAGCTAAATTTCTTAAAGAGTTAAAAAAAAAATCTTAGTACTAGAATTTGTGTCCTAACCTCCCTGCCAAACTGATCAAAACAGCATACTCTCAAACCCTTCTCCTGTCTCATTTTTTTCTTCAGAAGAGCTAAACCCATCAACATCATTTTTAAGTTTCTATAGATCTTTTTCCTGCCCTATTTCACAAAACCTTCTAGTTACTCCTCCTCTTGATTCCGACTGCTTTTCTGATTTCATTATGCTTTCCAGATACTGCAAAATATTTTGCTTCTTTTCCTCTAAATCCTTATATTATTTGGACTTGCTCTATGCTGTTTTTTGCTTCTATATTCTCGAATTACTCGTTGCTGATCTATCTTACCATGTTCTTAGAAATGAGAACCTGTTTAATTCACTCACTATAACTCGCTTATTAATTTGAATCCTTGTCCCCATTTCTGAGGTCATTCTCCTCATTTTCTAAGTCAGTTAAATTCAGATCACAAGCTTCTCAAGGCTGAAACTATCTTATTTTCTACAAAACATCATGAAAAGCTTTAGGGCAGAACAAAATGTTTAGCTAAAGCTTCTGAGCTGGAAAAAGAGACTATATAAAAAAATTATGTAAAGCATTTCAACGACAAAAACATTTCCAGAAAAATACATTATATATAAAATTGCTGAGATGTTAGAGAACTATCAGTGAACTCCCATACTAGCTCTGAACTGTAGTTCTAAACACAGAACTGCTAGTAGTAGCTTGATTAGATATAATGGATGTTGCTGCTGTGGATGGCAAGAAAACTTTATTAAATCACATTACGACATTAAAACTGACAGGAAAGTGTGTGCGTGTGTGTGTGTGTGTGAGAGAGAGAGAGAGAGCGCATCTGCATTCCAATTCTGACAATTCTTGGAAGTTGTGATTCATGCTGCTACTTGCTTTTCTGCTCACAGTAGAGGAAAATCCAGTTTCCTTTAGAGTATTTGTTGTTACTACGAAAACTACTTTAAAATAAGCACAAGTCAAAACCGCCTATTTTGCAGTCTGCTATGATATTTTAAAAATTAACTATTTTAACACTTGAAACCAATAAATTAAAATTTGTGAAGATTATGCTGGTTACTGAAGCTTGACAAGTATATTTCATATTATACAGCAGAGAATTCTCAAATGAAAACAGCACAAGCTAATAAAGTTTTCTTCACTTTTACCATTACTAGAGTTTTTGAGTTTTTCTAAACTAACCAGCAGGACACCTTACATTTCTCTACTGAGACGTGATAAAAATCTTCAAGTTGACCATAATGAGGTAGATTTCAGATGCTGTTTATTATGATAAATAGGTAATGCAAACACAGGCCAGAGAGGAAAGAAGACGAGAAATGCCATTCTAGACATAAGTTCAGCTCCTGCTCTTCAACTAGTAACTCCAGGTTACAAGACAGAGGAATGGTCTTACTGGAGATCTGATGTGGGAAATACTGTCTTTTGTACTTACACTGACAGAAAATATTATTTTTATTATTATTTTGCTATAATGTCACACTATAGTATTGTGGGTCTCCATCCCTTTCCAAAACAGCCCAATGTTCCTCCTCAAGCCCTGATGACACATACAACTCCTGTTCTCCTATCCAACACAGTGCATGCTGAAAAAAACAGGTCAGTACCAAAATCCCATTGCATTATCTCTCTCTCAAGAGAGGCCAGTGACACATTTCTCTCTACCAAGCTTGCCCATTTTCCCAAAACCTGTGGTAACATTACAGTCTGCAATTTCCATCCCTCCTACAAACACAGCTACAACTGGTCAATGATTTCAAAAGCTACTGGTGAATATGTAAGGAAAGAATGAGAGAAAACAAGGAAAAAGCATAAATCACATTTTCTTAGGAAATTGGGCTTTAAAAAAGGAAACTCCCTACAGCTTTTAATCGAGGAAAATTTCCTAGTTGTTTACTGAGCCAAGGGAAATAAGACTTCGGCAAAATATTTTTTAATTTATCTTACAACTTCACACATAGGTTTCAAACAAAGCTTTGGGGAACTAAGGACTGGGAAAGTTACCACATGAAACAAGACAGGTTTTTTGTCCTAATGTATCTTGAGGCTTTTGGATGACTGATGAAAATCCAAACCTTTAATATGTCTCTAGCAGGAGTAAACTGAAAAATTACATACCTTCTACCTTAGCACATCAGCAGGAGTTTACCTTCTCTGTATTCACAACCATCTTCTCAACAGCAACCATTAAACTCCTGGAACATTATTCTGCCAGGGCACGTGTCAGTAATACCCAAAACTCAACAGGCAGTCACTGACCTTGCATTTAACATACAATGCAATAGCCACCAAACACTTCAAATGCCCTTAAATGCCAGAAACTGTTATGTATTATTTCATTAAAAACCTCATTCAAATGTAAAAATGAAGACTTTTGTTTTATTTGTAATACCAGCATGATTCTCAGAATTTGAAATATTAAATTAGCTGTATTAATGTATTTTGAAGTATCTTTTTTATTAGGCAGCTCAGTATCTCATACTCTCATTAAGATCATAATTTAAGATGTAAATATATATATTTCTTCAGTGTTTCTAATGCACATTAGGAAACTCACACATTAACCTCCTACAAGAGCCACTTCTTGTAGGGCAGCTTGGCTCCCCTATGTTCACAAATACTTGCCTCAGTGAAGAAAGTGCTGAAACTTTCTGGAGATCTACCAGTTTGGCAGATGATGACACACTCATGATGACTCTGGGATCATTCTTCTGCAAGCAGTGGGGATACACTCACAAACTTGTGCAGCTGCAAGCTAAAAACTCTTGTAGATGAGGTCATTAGCAATACTATTCCCTATGACAGAGCACTTAAAATTCTGACACCATGCTGGATGATCAGCCCATTCCCAGGTATTCCTCCTTTTCTAAGTGTCCCACAGCAAGACCACTACCATGCAATGTGGTTAGTAAGTTCTCCTGCCTGCTCTGGCTGTAATGGGCAGCACAACGCCAAAGCAGCCCTGTCTTCACTAAAACAGGGCACAAAAAGGGGATTCCATACAAAAGGATCTACAATTCTTAAGTACCAAAGCCAAGGAGAGTTTCATCAGTCAGCAAGACTTTTTCAAATGTTAATAGAGACGCAAACTATGTAAGTAACCAGTAAACATCGTATTTTGCCTTCGCCTTCACCTGTTTCTGAAGGCCTAGGGCATAGGTAAGGTTAGTAGTCATAATCCTGGTCCCTGTCCTTATTGTACACATAGCTAAGCTTTTCCCATCAAAGCAGGAGTAATACATTCTTTTAACATGCCAGCAGGGGAAAAGACGTGCTCTCATTTTGTCCAGCAGCACAGGGTGACAGCACACTAACCTGGAATACAGAAACTGGAAAGCCAATCTCAACTCTGCCAAATGGTGTTCAAACCACAATCTCAGCAGGCTCTGCATCGCACTGGGAAGATGCATCAACTCCTAACTTCTCATTTCAGTAGCAATTTTCAGAATATGGAAGCAAAAATAAAAAGTAAAGCTTTGCTGGACAGAGCAGCACCAGCAGTATGCATGCCTCTCTAGGGAGAAGGGCAGCAAACAAGACACAAATCATGGTTTCCAGTTTGTAATGGCATTCAAAATTTTAAATGGAACATAGGCCAGAATACAGGTGTATATCTATCATCTCTTCTTCCTCCAAGAAAACAACTGGCCTAGTATATCTCTTTAGCCCAATTAGACTTTAATAATCTTGTCTGCAAGGAAAAGTGAGGTTCTAGTCATTGGAGTTTTGTTGGTTTGCTGTTTATTTTGGACATGAACAAAACATCTTCCTCCTCGCTCCTTTGTGCTTCTGAACAAAAGGGAGAGTCAACACAGGGTTTTGGTCCAAGTCCAATTCCATAGGTGTGCCTGAGGTGCGGTTTGAACATGCCTTTGAACAAGTGAATGCCTAATTTACAGATTGCCTAATTTATGAATAGTAAATAGATTTAGATGCCAAGATGCTCAGTTGTGATAAGATTCTGGAAGATGTAATTGAGAAGAAAACTTCAATGTTCAACTTTGGAAAACTTTACTAGTGAAAACCTAGAAACCTCTAACATGGCTACAAATTTATTTAGGGCCGGACACACAAAATCCATCTAAATCTATTTTAACTCCTCTGTATTATTTTATGGGTCTGGCCATATACCAAAATAACATACATCAAAAACCATCTCAGAGGTACCTGCAAACATCCTTTTTAATGGAACTCTAAAAGGACTTCCATAGAAAAATGGTGTCACATATATTTATTTTTAAAATCCACTTTAATTGGATCTGTCTTACTCCAAGAAGTGTTTTCTTCTGTTTTAACAAAAGCATAATAGTCTAATGCCATTTATCTTGTAGTACCAGGCTGTCATTATCAGTAAAATGACACCAGCTCCAAAACTGAAGCCTTTTCACATACCATGAGATTATCAAACACACAGTTTTAAGAACAAAGCACTGAAGTAGCCACATTTATGCCTAATTTAGCTACACTTTCATCATAAATATGAGGAATGCCCATAGTATGTACTAAGCTTCAAAAGCATCACACTCTACACATAAGTCATTATCAGTCTTGAATCTCATATATATAACTAATTTTTAAGGATCTATTATTCAATAAAATGTATTAATACTACTAATGATGATTTCATAATATACTCAGCAATGTTTCTCAGAACATCAGTACACAATAAGGAAACTAATTCACTGATTTTAATGACAAAATGTAACTGCTGGAAAGAGTGCAAAGTGTGCAGCTCTAAACTGTTGAAAGAATCTGTGAAGCCTTGTTGCTTCCACATAATATTAAATATATGATAATCACAGAGGACCAAAATGTTTTATGTATATGATTACATATTCTAAAAGTGGCTATAAAAAAGAATTTATAATATACACAAAAAGTATGGTAAGAGAACATTAAGACTATAAATTTAAACACTCAGGTGTGAGGTATGCCAAAATTAAAGCAGCTTTTACATGACAAAGAAATTTTGTGGCAGCAGTAGGGATAGAGAATTCAATCCTTCAGGGCAGCACACAGCTGCATGAACCCTGAGTCTCCTTTCTCTTCTACGATTTTGCATTTCACATCTTTTAAGTCCTACAACAAATAAACAGTGTAATGTCTGACAGAGTTTCCAATTATTACAGATTCCCATTGAGTTAACAAAATAAGCAACTATACTAGTAAGTTCCTTTCCCCACATGGACCACACACAGAAGTGAATGAAGTACCTGCCCAACGGATATAGCCAAATTTGCTTGCACCAGAGTTATAGAGAGACACTGGAATCTTTCATTTCAGATTCTGCTACGGGACTGAAGGCGTGCTTCCAACACGTCTTTTTATTCTGAAAGACCACTAACTCCAAAAATAATAGTACCAATACTACTAACAATAATTCAGTATTAGCTTAAGATGAGAGAAACAGTTGAACGGTTTGGTCACTATCTATAGTCTCACACTCTTCTCCTCTAGAGATAAAGCTACTGTAAAACAGCTGTTCTCCCAACAGCCTGGTGACTCCCCTGGTCTTGTGCCACCCCTTCAGTGGTGAGCAGTTCACTGACAGTGAAAGGCTAGAAATACTTTGCAAAGTGAATCAACAGAATATAGGAACGGCAGGAACAATCACTATTGACTTTGTTATGCCACTACCTACTAGTATCACCAGTCATCAGAAACAGTTCTGCATCTGCTTTCTCAACTGGCCTTTACAGTATCCAATGTTCATAGCGAAGCTAGTACTTTTAAAAGGTTGAAACACTAAAATGAACTTTTCTTTACTTCAGAGATTACCAAAGTCTTTGCCTCAAGAAAAACTAACTCATTACAATGTGATGAAAAGGCATTTTTTAGCTGTAATTCCACTTCTGAATTATATTTTGTATTTTGTATTAAAAACTGTATTAGGATACTAATTTTCTATTCTTAGAGGAGAGCTATCCACAGTCTTCATCTATAAAACTAAGCTGAAACCATGAGGCACTGACAACAAATTACATGTATCTCCTCAATGAAAGCATAGATAAAAAAGGAGCTGCTTTCAAATAAGGAAATTACCTAGTGAGGAAAACTGCATTTTTGATTCACAACTATTTTCAACACAAGTTTCTTGGTTTTTAATAAAAAATTCACAACTTTCCAAGTTGATAAAAACATTTCATACAAAGAATATGTGGAAAAGGTGGGGGGGCAATACCTCTACTACTAGTTTATATCTTCAACTTTTTGCACATATTTAAAATAGGGGGTGGGGGGGAAAGCAAAAGCTCAAAGCTCTTAAAAGCTTTGAGCAGTTTGAAGCAATTTCTTTTGCAAGACCAATCCAACCACAGAAGATCCATGACTTCTGTGAAATTATATACTAAGAAGGTAATTAACCAAGACTACAAATTAAATTTAAAGTAATTATCACTCAGTTTTTAAATTGCTTAGTACAAAGAGAGTAAAGTTACCTACAGCAGAGGTTTTGGGGTCCTCAGAAGAGCATTAGTAATGAAAACACTCTGCTTTCCTGACATTCTTTTATTTTGCCTAAATGTGTTAAACTTTTCCATGTAAGAATATGAAGCGGAAGAAATCAAAAACAAGACATGGCTGAATGGCACCTTAAACTATTCAATATCAACCCGGAAGTTTGGGGGTTTTTTTCCCTGTTTGAATTGTTTGTTAAGAAGCAGTAACCCTTGCCTTACCAAAAAAATTCTCACACAAGTTGTCATGTTCTACAAAAAGAATCTAAACCTAATATTTTTTGTCTGGTAATCTGAAAGCAGTGTCTGTAACAAGTTTGAGGAAGTATCTTAAGTGGATACATATGAAAATTAATAGTTTAATGAAAAAATAATTAAAGAGCTACTTTCAAGTAGAATCCCTCTATTACAACAACCAAATGCTGTCCAATTTCAAATAAAAGGCCCAAATCCCAAAGATATTTATGAACAAAATCAATATTATTTCTGTAAAACTGAACATTGTGAAACAACTGCAACTGCTCATACCGAACTTTGCCAGGACTTCCACAGTCACAGTGTATTTCTCAAGTACTTCTTTCACTAGGGTATTTGCTTAAACAATCCTCTTGCCTCCTGACACACCTGCTACCCAGAGAAATTATATAGGCTAAATACAACCACATTAAAAAGAAAAAAACAAAACAAAACAAAACCAAGATAGTTAATTTTAACCTGGATCATTTCCGCAAGCTAGTTATGGGACACAACTCCAGGAACCATTGTGCTGGTGCAGCTGGAGCAAGGAAGAGGCAGGCCAGGTCAAGTCAATACTGCCATCAAAAGCACTGCTTCTCAACCAGTCACATAAGAAAAAATACTTTAAGGATTTAGAGAATCAGGTTCTATGATCAGCCTCTCCACCTCTACCTGCCATTTCATATTCCAGCCAAAGCCGTACCTGACTTTCCCTGTGCCTCTTGGTAGGTTAACTCTTAACAGCACACGAAAACAACAGCCTTACAAAATTCTCACTGCAAATATGTTTGACTAGTTCACAAGCACCCCTCCTCGTGCAAAAAAACCCATTTCCAATTTATATCGAGGCCTAAACTAGCTGGAATTTGAAAGTGAAACTAACCAGAAATCGCGATCCACCTTAACCCAAACACAAAATTGAAGTACCACGGATTTCCAGTCCCTCGCTGGTCGTATTTCACACCTGCATGCACGGAGTATTTAACATACTGACTTCAAGGCCGCAGTAACTCGAAAAAGGGCTGGGGGCTACTAAAAATCCTCCAGGTTTTACGAGCGTGAACACGCTGCAGTTATCGCAATAAAGTTATCGGAACCAAAAAAAAAGAGGGGGGATAAAAAAAAAAGCGTACGAAGTGCATACGCAACCCCGCACCCCGCAACTCCAGCCCACCTGCCGCAGGGACAGCGCCGGGCACGCTTTCGCCACCGCCCGGAGCCCGAGGCCCCGCAGAGCTGTCCCGCCGCGGGGAGGGCCCGGGGCCGAGCGGGCACCGACCGCCGCCCGTCCGCCGTGTAAACACCCGCGCTCCGCAGGGCCGCCGCGGAAACCTCCCCCGCGCGTGGGACGGCGGGGGCGGGCGGGTTTCCCCGGCGCCCGCGGG
>VYXC01010094.1:623672-645032 GCA_013397175.1 Platysteira castanea
CGCGCGCGCAGGGGGGCGGGGGTGCGCGTGCTGCGCAGGCGCGGTGGGCGCGCGCCTCCCTGACCTCGGCTCACCTCGCCTCGCCTCACCCCGCGCCCGGGGGAAATGGCGCCGGCGCGGAGCTGCAGGGGCCGCCGAGCGGGCAGCCGGCTGCGGGCGGGGAAGCGGGCACTGTGCTGCAGGCGCAGAGCTTCCAGCCGAGCTCGCGGGAGCGGCTCCGCTGGACGGAGACCCTTCCCCACCCGTTCCGGCACGGTGCACCCGGCACGGAACGCAGTCACACGCGCATTCCCAAAGCGGAACAAGCGGCATCCCGGGTGCTCTCCGGAAAATGCCTCCCGAGGTATTTAGCGGTTCAAAGAACACGTTGCAGCGGTGGTCCGTGGTTTTTTCTTCCCTGTGCATAAACCGGTTAAACTTCCCGGAGCGGCAGAGAACAGACGTGTTTGCCTCATCCCTTTTGTGCGTACGAGGCTTTTAATACCATTCAATAAATACGCGGCGACTATTTAAACATAAACCTGTTACGCCTGCAGCAGAACATTGCGGCGAACCGTTTTCTGTAAAATAAAAGGCTTGAGGGTAATATTGTGTAAGTAATCCCAATTTTTTCTCAGTTAGAAGGATTTTATTCTTCAGTTGATACCTGCATAGCAATATATGTGGAAGTATCTACAGAAGTTTAATTCGTGTTTGTGTTCAGAATGAAATAAAGAACTTGACTGCAAATTGTCATGGATTTTCTTTCTGGGTTACTTTTCAGGTAGTTCGGTTTCCCAACTCGATTCACAATTGTGACCAAAAGCTTATGCAAAGATACTGTAGGAACAGGAGCTTCTTTACCAGTAGTGCTCCCAAAGAGCTAACCATGAGCTTTTCCACTGGAAGAATTCTAAAAAGCATTAATAAAAACGCTTATTTTTGTTACTGATTCATAATACTCTAATTCTAGCTTTCAGTTGAGGAAAATGTGACATAAGGAAAACTAATAATATTATTATTCGTACAAAGGATAACACTCTTACTGTGACATATAGCAGAGATAATAGGATACAGCAGGAATGGAACGGAACATTCAGGAGAAAATGTAGGAATATTTTTGAATACGTAATTCTCATAGCTAGAATATGGCAAAGAAACCAGAGGCTAAAAATAACACCAGGATGTATCTATCAAATTTGCCAGAAGATCTTTAGTAACCAGTGATAATTCTTCAGAGAAGGTAGGGATGCTGCACTATCTCTTCACACCTTTCATGAATGGGAGCATAACACCTACTTACTGCAATGTTGCAGTAATAAATTATTCTTTGACAAGATCAAAAGAGGCAACACAGCTGTGGAGATGACACACATTTGCATTTTCTGCCAAAGCTGTGGCCTAAGCAGGGTCATTTTTCAAATGTTACTTCTCTTTTAGAAGTATTTTATAGGATCCTGGAGGAACAGGACAGCTTAAAGGTGGTGTGGTGGTTTTACGAAGCTGTTCTAGAAATACTATTACTGTGCTCTTGTCACCAGTGTGAGTTTGCTGTAATGATAGTTCTGTTTCACTCACACGGGCTGTGTGAAAGCCAACATAACTTAAACCACGCCAGATTAGGAGCAGCTGATCTTTTGTGAATTGGTAAATGATGGGACTGGATTGGGCGGGAAATGCAGAAATTTCCAGTGCACTTCCATTAACTATAGCCATGTTTCCTACAGAAATGCCATCACCATCCTGCATGTAATACACTTCAGAGCGACAGAACAACCACCTGCTCAGCGTGTTCCTTTTTGATCCACAATGGTCTATTCAAAAGAGGATCTGCTTGAGGAAACTGGTTTTGAAACTAAATTTCACATCACTCCAGAACACTAAAATGAGTGGATGTTGACTTGAAAGCCTGTCACAATCCACATAATCCTTGTAAAGTAGGTTGGCTAACATTCCTGGAGCCTTTTCTTCCAAACAGCGTACCTGACTCAGCACTAGAAACATCTGGTTTTAACGTGCAGATTACCTTGGGTTTTGCTTCTGCCTTGTCACATCTGATGGCTGTAGTTACAACCATGTGGTCACCTTGCTTGGAGACAGGGTCACCAAAGGGGAGGTTTGGCTCTTTTCCTGGTGCATCTGCTTCCACTGTCACACACTGTGCCTGTGTCCATTGTAGCAGCCACAGTAGTGGGAGGGAGGCTCGCTGCTGAGAGGAAGCAATGATACTTTTATAGCAGCCAGCTTTGATACGTGAAGTGACTGTGCAATAATATCTAAAGTCCCTGATGACCTATTTACATATAAAACTACTAGCTAGTGTTCTAGTTTGAAGTGGCAGATAATGGCAGATAAGCCATTGTCTCTGAAATGCATCTACTAGTTCTCTCTTTGAATCTGCAAAACAAAAGCTTCCAGAAGTGGTATCTGCCAGTAGGTATCTACCAATAGGCTTACCAAAGGAGTAAAAAAACCATATTTGACCTAACTTATGTTAGAACAAATGATCTTAATTAAAATTTTCTCAAGCAGTACAAGGTTTCATCACATCAGTGTTTTTTGTGTTGTCCAACTTCTACTGTAAAAACAAGTTACAATTTTTTATGATAAATGCAATAAAATCTCACAAGAGAAAAAGGATCTGACTTTTAATAAGGGCCAGGATACATCTCAACAACAAAAATTAGAGCCAACCCAACTTTATCTCCATAAAATATCTAACCATGAAATTGCAAAATACCCGTGCTTAGGCAATATTCTTACCACAGAATTACATAAATTCTATACAAAATCTTTGCTTTTTGCAGATCTTTTTTTTTTCAAAAATAATCAAATACTTTTTCAGCCTTTAAAGAGTGGCTTTTACATCTAATGATTATAAACAACATAAAAATTTTCCATAATGTGAATTATTTAAAAGTATTTCTCATACTTTCTGCTTTCATATATATTCCTCCATGTTCAGCTATTCCAATGAACCTGCCTTGTATTTCGCCAGTTTATATACAAGTTTGCATAACTGAGACTTTTCCTGATGGGCTTTTCATTTGTTCAAGTCAAAGGGGAAATAAAGGTAGAAATAATCCTGTTAGACCATTCCCGCTGAGAAAAGAATCTGAAAACAAACAGTGGACACCACATTCCCAGTGAAATTCAGAGATCTCAGTAAGGTTATAAACATGATGATAAGCATGGTGATAAGCATGCACAGGCAAAATAAATCTTTCATGTATTTGAACAAAAGTGAACGATTAACTCTCACAAAGTGAATTAACAAATTGAGGGGGTCAGATGCTCTGTGATTCCATTGCCTCCAAACAATTGCTATTTCATAAGTCTCTTGTATTTATTTTAATGTTTTTTTAATTACCAGTTAAATTCTTCGTAGTGAAGAATTCTATATCTTACACAAGAATGTAACTACCTTGACCAATACAGATGAAATATAACCCAAACATCCTCTGGAGCATTTGTAAACTTCTTTTGCCTACTGCTTTCCACAGTATGCAAAAGCTTACTTCTCTTAGCTTCTCATACTTTTGCTTCCTCTGAAGATGTTTCCATTCCTGCAAGTGTTACTGCCTTATTAGAAAGTAAAAATAATAATAGGCATTTTGAAACATTTTGTATGCATTTTAAAATAATATCTAGTGCATCTCAATTACTTAAATTATTTGAGTAACTCTTGAGCTTGAGGTGTTATAATTTTAGAGCTAGAAAGGCTTCTACGCCAATCTTTATTCAATAATATAACATTAAAGTAATTTTTCTTAATCCATCAGTACCAGATTTGGGAAACTTGAGTAACAAACAAATTGTACAAGCATTTATCATTTCAGATGAAACAAGAAAACATTAGAGGAGATACTAAATATTTGTGTGATTCTGAAAATGAGATTAATTTAAGGAGGAATTAAAGTACTTATACTAGTCTTTACCAAACACTTTAAAAATAATTAATGAAAACTGAAATATAAAATCAGTAGATGGCAGTCTTCATCTATAAAAATACTTGCAAGGTAGAAAAGGAAAATGCTTTACTGAAATTTGTTGAACTAAAAGCAGCTATTAATTTCACTAACTGAAAGCCACTGTAGAATTGCTTTTCACAAAAAAAAATTAAGTAATATATATACAATGTTATTGTACTCTAGCAACAATACATGATCGTTTTGATTCACAAATTCCACATATTTATGTGAATTATGTTCTTTCTCTGAGACTACAGCACTAGATACACTAGTCCTAGAATTATTTTAGTAATTTTAACAGTGCAACAGCAGTAAGTAGAGGTAGAATCTAGACAGAGGAAATGTTTTCATCACATTATCTTTTTTATTTTGTGTAAATTGCATGTCTCATTTTTCTTAGTTACAGTACAATGCTGTGCAGAACTCAGCAGAGTACCTTGTAAAATATGTACAAAAATATACATGTGAATGTCCGGTATAGCAACCATTACTAAAACCTTGGTACAAGGTGCCAAAGTTTTCTGAACTCGAATTTATAAACATATTGACTCTGTATGGTACTGTAAGTGAAAGGATTGGTGTACTCCTATTAAATAGTTGAATAATGTTGGTTGTGTCACAGTTATGCTTAAGAACACTGTGCTGTATGTCACAGAATTCCAGAATTGCAGCATGGCTGGGCTTGGAAGGGAGGTCACCTGATTCAACCCTCCTGCTCAGATAGCATCAGCCTTGAGCAGGCTGTCCAGAGCCATGTCCAGACAGCTTCTGAACAGCACCGAGGAAGAAGACTATGCAACATTTCAGTGCTTGGTCATCCTCACAGTAAAAAAGTGTGTCCTGATATTCGGAGGGAACCTCCAGCATTTCAGTTTGTGCCCAGTGCCTCTGGTCCTGTCACTGGGCACCACTGGAAACGCCTTTGCTCTGTTTGCTTTATACCCTCAATTCAGGTATTAATAGACATCTATTCGGTCTCCCCTGAGCCTTCTTTCAATATAAACTTCAAATAACATTTACATGAAGTAAGAAATAGAAAAGCCAGTAAAATCTATCTTGAATAAGAGGCAAACCAAACACAATACCTGTTTGTTTGGGATCCACAGCTGGCTTTTGAAACCATACAAGTTTATTGACTGGAGCATCTCTCTTATGAGGAAGGGGTGAGGGAATGGGCCTGTTCAGCCCAAGAGGAGAAAACTGAGAGGGGACCTCATCAATGTCTATAAGCATCTGCAGGGAGGATGTCAGAGGATGGAGTCGGGTTCTTCTCAGGGGTGCCAAGCAGTAGCCGAAGAGGCAATGGGCAGAAACTGATGCACAGGAAGTTCCACATGAATATGAGAGAACTTCTTTACTGTGTGGGTGGCCACACACTGGAACAGGTTGCCCAGAGAGGCTGTGGAGTCTCCCTCACTGGAAATAGTCAAGCACTGTCTGGATGCACTCCTGTGCCCTGTGCTCTGGGATGACTCTGCTCGAGCAGGGGTGTTGGACCAGATGACCCACTGTGGTCCCTCCCAGCCTGACCCGTTCTGTGATTCTGTGGTTCTGCAGCTACCACTATTAAAGCACAGAAATTGTAATGTATGATATAGTGAAACTATACTAATTGCTATAGTAATTCATAATAAATTGCATTTTTATTACAGTAATATATTTAGAAACCATATTGTACCAGAAATGAGTGCTATGCTAGAAGCAGAAATGTATTTTTCTCATAATAGTCAAATTAATTATGTAATTGATTCAAAAGTCTGAACATTTTGATTCCAGCACTAAAATATAGTTTTCTTCCTTAATGGCATGCCATCTTCATATATGTGGCATGTACCTCATATGCAACTCTTTCAGTTTTTCTTTTGGAGGAAGAATTTCAGAATCTCTCGATGGGTCATTCCATTCAGTATCCCTGACTCAAGTCCCTCATGGCGCTCAACCTCAGCTGCTGCCTGCCCTGGGCAGCCCGAGGCTGGGGTGACCCTTGGTGCCACCTGCGTGGCTGCCCCGGGGCACTGCCTCCCCTCACACAGGCTGAAGGAGGGGGCCACCCAGCCCATCCTCCACGGGTCACTGCTGAGAAAACTGATCCCACTTAAAACTATTCCAGAAGAAAAGGAAAAAACCCCAAAACCAACAAGAGGATTAACAAAATCCAAACAAACCAAATGTCAGCGTGACCTGCTCCAGGTGGTGGTTTGGGGTGACCAAAGGCAGCCACCCTGCTCCCTGCCCTGCCCATCAGCCGTGGGCTGCTCACACCCTGCCTGCTGGAGTGGGAGCTGTCAGCCCTGTGGTGTAAGGCACTTCTGGGAAAAGCTTAAAACAAATAACCTAGTTTAATACAATACAATATAAAAGGCCTTTTACAGCAGGCCCTGTGCTAGTTCTGAGCAGGGGTCATATGTAATTGGATGTTCTGTTCACAAATAATTGTGCCAGTTCAAGTGGAGACACAGTGAACTGCAGAGCAAGAACAGGTGGGCAGGAAAAGGAAAAGGTCTTCTCAGTTTGGCTTCCTCTGAGGCCATAATTTTTCCAGCTACCTTCTGAAGTTTAATTGCTCATCCAAAATTGCAGAAGCAGGAGTAGTAATGCTGAAGCCAATTCAAACCATGACCAGCCAATACAATGTTAAAAACTTTAGTCCACTTCTAAACTGAACCATAGAAGCACAGAATGGTTTCGATTGGAAGGGACCTTAAAGATCATCTAGGTCTGAATCATTAGTTACTTTCAATAAAATTACAACCTCAACAACATTATATAATACAATTCTGGTGTGAAAATAAACTCAGACAGAGAAGCTGGGAAGATTGTGTGGCTAACTTGTGCTTCTGAGTAGAGTTTCTTTCAGTCTCCATCAAAAGCAGTTGAGTTTTCAAGCAAATCGTAATCCCAGTTGCAATTAAGTCTTCTTCCAAATGAGAACCATAGTGCATCTGTGTTCTTAACAGCTAAAAATAGATGCCATTATATTTTAGTTGAATTAAAGTCAAGATATTTCTTCAAAACATTCAAGTTGTTCATGTTCCTTTTATTAAGGGAAAGGGGATTCTCATCTCTTTTTTTCAGCCAGTGAAATACACAAATTGCAATGTATTCTGGAAAGAATGTGGTAGTCTATATTGCAAACATTCTCATTAAAACAATTCTCCGGCTGAGGGCCTTTATTTAGGAGGGAAAATTTTCTTAACAGTGTTGTTAGAGGCAATGTCTGTTGCATGCAAACACTGACTCTTTTACATGTGGTTGTAAACATCATAATATTAGGAAACAAATAGTTTTGATATGCTTTTAATATAATCAAGAAAGTAAAGAACTTTACAGAATCTGGTTTAAGAACATTTACATTTGAGTGATTTCTAATTGTACATTAATAATGAATAAGTTTTGTAAGGAAAACAGTATGTCCATGTTCTCAGCATTCCTGCAGTTTAGTTCTAAGTCAGGAATCTAAAACCCTGAAAAATAAGATAAAGCATTAGCTGTTGATATAATACGAAAATGGATATAACACTTAAAATATGATGGCAGTATAAAATACATTAGAAAAGAGAGCATGATAATATTGGTGTACATTTTTGTATCTCTCCAAATTGTTGAATGCACTGAAATTAAATGCTGAAGTTTGCACTTAGTTTCAGCATGAGTTTTTTATCTTTGTAAGATTAGGGGGTTACCTTCAGGATGTCAGCTTTCTTCTCATCATTCATTTGACAGGTAGTTGACTCTGTTCTTTCTTAGATATACTTATCATAATTAATACTTTCCAAACTGTTTACAAACGTGGGATATTTTCCATTTCTTGCTGCCTGAAACACCTCTGTGCTCTCTGTTCTGGGAACTGAGTACCTACAACTTCTGTTCACTTCATCTGAAGATAAGTGTATTTAACACTTCTGGGAGAAGTTTGTGGGTAGAAATCTAAGTCGATTACACAGTTAAAGGCTTTCTGAGACAACTTCTCAACAAAAATATTGTGGTCTATCTGGATAAAAATGAACTAATTTACATGGAGATCATGATTAAAAATATTAAATAAATACCTCCTCAGCGAAAATCCACTGATCTCCTTCCATTACGTGGCTGAAAGACAAATATTTAATAGTGCTCTATAAAACTGACAGAAATTAGTAACAGAGCTCCAAACAACTTGGTGTGTATAGAAATTGGTACATTTCTCAATAGTGCCATTGTGATTATCATCAAAGACAGACCTGACATAAGTTATTGTTCAATCTATATCTACCTCTGGAGGAGAATGATACACTAAAATTTACTGCATATCGATTGAAGAATAAATTGTCTATCTTGTATGGTTTTATAAGGGGGAGAAAGCCGTAAGTAGTCACTTCAAGAGATCATTAATCCTTATTCTTTTTGCATTTTCTTAAAATATGCTTTCTGATTGTTGTTATTATTGCATTATAAGTGTTAGTTGCTATTAACAAACAAATACATGTCACTCTCAATGATTTTCTTTTTAGACTGTATTCTTTGATATAGGCAGATTTTCTCCCTTTTCACTGTGGTGTTTTTCAGAAATATTTTGCACTAGTGAGGGGCTTGATACAACTTCTACTAAAGTTGATAAAAAATTTCTTCCTGGGCTTAATTAGGATTTGCCTTTTACTCTGGAAGCATGAATGCACCAATGTTAACATTACCCATAACTTTGGCCTGTCATAACAAGTCTAAGGATCCAAGCCCAATGTGTAAGAAATGTAACTATACAAACTTGAGGTATTTTGATTAGAATTATAGAATAATTTAGGTTGCAAAAGAGACGTTTAAGATCATCGAGTACAACCCTAGCCACATAGTTATTTAAAGCCATTAGCCACTTGCTTATTTAAGTAGAAATACTAACCAAAATCAAGAGAACTATTCAAAAGTCTGACTTGCCACCTTCTCAATTTTGCTAAAGTGAAGTAAAAAGGCTCTATGGTAGAAAAGGTGGACACAGTAGATTCAGTCTCTTGAGAATTTCTGTATCTAGTTTTTTACCTTACTGCTCAAAACACAAGGAAAATGGCAAGGTCAGGCCTAGCACAGTGTGTAAGCATGAAATCATATTTATATCTTGCGCAAACATACGCTGTTGAACAATGCTTTATGAAGATTTTCCAAAATGCCGTATTTTCTAAACTTTCTCTGACAATTAGATATGATAATCAATGACTTCTTAAGGAATAGCATGGTATCATGTATACACAAACCTAGGAATATGATTAAAAAAAAATTCCTACTATGCCTTTATTTTAATTCAAGAAAATATCAGGAGCAGACCTGGAGAAGTCCTGTAGGGTGAAATGCCCTTACGGAAAAAAAGGTTTCCTCAATCACAGTAATTTTTTCTCTAATTCAGTGGTTTCTCTACTTTTTTTTTAAACTCTCACCACAAAACAAAAATTAAAAAATCAAACAAACCATACCCTGTAGAAAAAGTAGCCTCTACTTTGAATCACTCCAGGTCCTTGAAGGTCCTCCTGAAAAAGAAGTATTTTAAATTATATCTACGGCTGTAAATTACTACATACAAGAGAGGTTGTTTATGTACATGTAAAAAGTAATTCTTCAGAACTACATACAGTCTTACTCCTTAAATGCTTTATGCATTTCTCTTCACGTCAGTGACAAGAAGTGTATGTTGTCATGTAGAAATAGCAGAAAACATATGAATGGGGCTGAATTCCACCTGAAGTTTTAGCTCAGGTCAGATTGCTTTAGAATGGTACTAGAAATTATGAACAGCCTTTGCCTCTGATTTTCCAGGTTTCATTACCCGGGCACAATCAGTGTCTTCAGGGTGGTGGAGTCTCTACAGATAGAGTTGCTTTTTGCATCTTGCAGGAGGAAGACAATGCAAAGCTTAAATATCAGAAATACTTGGGCTGCTCCCAGGAATGAGACCCCAGACTGTTCCCAAAGGTTTACCATAACCACCCTTCTAACATTACCTCCCAAGGGGCAGTGCTTGTGATAGTCTGCCCTGTCTGTGCTGCGTACAGGGTGATCTGTGTCAACTGCCTAGTGATCCATACAGGAAGGAGGGTAACAAATGATGAAGAAAATAGAAATTCCATTTAAATGTAACAAGTACAAAACATGAATTATCCAGTTGCTTTAATGATACCTTCATGATTAGAGAACACATTAGCTTAATCACAGTATTTTATTTGCTTCTGTTAGTATCAGATGGGAGTGATACGTCTGTCCTGCAGGTGGGGAGACAGTCAGTCTGAGAAACAAAATAGTCTCAGTGTTATGCTTACCAGAACATAACAAGCAAATGGCTTTTATTTAGCAATGAGGATATTTCTCAGCTAAAAACTGGGGTCCTCTGATCTCTTGGGTAAATACCATAAGGTGAAGTGTCATAGAAAGGAATCACTTCATGCTCTGTTCTAATGCTGTGAGAATTGTGTAAAACAGGATGACTCCCATCACTTCCAAACTACAGAAGTAGATTTAACCCAGGGAAGCTTTCAAAGGAAGTAGGGTTTAAACTATACATCATTTTTGAGCCTTGATTTTAATTCTGACTTAGGTTCACCACATATAGCAATATATTCAGTTTATTGCTGTATGTAAAACCTCTATATGATTTTTATTTCTATTGTTCTTCTCATTCTAGCATTACCTGGGCTTGAAATACCCATCTTGGATTTATAATCGGATCACTACCATAATTTTTTATATTTCAAAAGGATAAAAAATTTTCTGTACATTGCCTTTTAAGTGTCTTATGGTATTCATATGTCAATTTTTTCTACTTTTTCTATTCAATGTGTGAACAATGTGTGAAAACAGGAACAAAATAGGCAGCTGTTGCAAGACTGAGAAATTCATCTAGAACATAAAAGGAATCAAGAGTACAATGACTAGTGAGAAGTTGTGATTTATGTTAATATGTCATTTTCCTCTTATAGCCAGACACTTCTTAAGGATTAAATAGTGTTCTTGTTTGAGTTCATGTCAGAAGTTTGATATTAGAAAACAGCTGAAACTAAGAATCTGTCATTTTTTTAACATCTGCCTGCTAAACTTCCAAGGGTTTGGAGATGTTAAAAAGAAATAAATACCTGCTGTAATAAATACGCATGTTTATTCACAAACCTGCATGTATATATGTACACAGAAAAATATGTATTCATGAAGATGTATGATTACTTAGAGTTTTATTTTATTGCCTGCCCTCTAGAAGGTATTTTTCTCAGTCTCTTAGTTTGACTGCCAAGAAAATACTTGAGTCTTCTTTCTTAGGTCGTATCCTATCAGGCAAGCTGTAGCTCAAGAGAAGTCAAAGCTGTGAAAAAATCTGGTATTGTTCCAAACTGGGAAGAAAGAATGAATTTAATAGAGCATGTTTCCTCCTTCACCCATCCACCTTTTCAATTCCTTACCTAGTCAGGGAGAGAGGTGGATGTGTTTACACACAGCAGGTTCTGTTTTTCTTCCCAATATGAGGAAGAAAAAAGATAAGCAGCAAGATAACCCTTCTTGAAGCACATTCTGTGACACCAAGAGTTGGGTAGTCCAACCAAAATATATATGCAGAAAGGTCTACAAGGGCATTTTTAGAAAAGCTAATGAATCACCAAATGTGAGAACACAAGCATGCAGAGTTTAAGTTTACATACGTCCAGTTTGTATCTCTTCAGTCTTCTCTCATTAAGTTGAGGAACGAGTTGCAGTAAAGGATGCAGGACAGACGACTGAGAGGACACGAACACACACACATGAGCAACAGTGAAATTTAGCCCTTATGGTGCAAAAAAAAGTATCTTTCTGCAATATTGGCTTATGGACCAAACATGCACCAAAAAAGGACTGAAGATGTTAGTTAAGAAACTTATTTTTTTAACATTTTGACTTGACAACAAACAGGTATTAACATTTATATTTACACTACAGAGTGATGGAGGGAAAAGCTATGCATCCTACCTTTACTAATTGAAAGTTCAGAACCATTTATAGACTCCTGAAATTATTCAACTTTGATCAGTCTCTATGAGTTGTACTGAGAATATTTCCATACAGTATTCCTACTAACCCTTCCACAATTTTCTACTATGGAAATTAGCAGCTTCAACCTCTGTTGTACTGAAAGGTTCATTTAACTTCAAAATAAATGGCAACAAAAAAAAAAAAGGGTTTTTTGCTAGATAATAGTGTAAAGTAGAAATCCATTTTCAAGTGACATTTGTAACCGTGGCACTGGTCACTCTATCTAAGCTCCAATCATGAAATTCCTTGTGTTCAACAAGACTTTAAGCTTGCAGACAGCCTAGTTAAGCACAATGGCATTGTGTGCAGCCTAAGTGCTCACCCTGGAAAATTATAACCATGTGGGATTTTGGAGAGAGGTCCACATGGAGAAATGAAGTATAAAAACCTGTGTTCCATTAACCAATTTAAACCTTCAACTCATACAAATGTAATTTAAAAAATAATTTAACATTTTTGATATGATACTTCTTGTATTTTTGATACAATATTTCTTACAAAAGTAATGCAATTAAGAGAATTGTAATATATGGAGTAACCAAAGTTACTAAAGTGTTATTGTACTTAACGGGTAAAAAGAACTTGCTTATTTGTAGCCAATTTTGTGCTATATACCTAAGGTAGGCAATCATAATACCAAAGAAGTAGGAGTCTGATGTGAGTGAAGGAGACAATGGACATCCCAGCTGTCCACTTGGGCTCTGTCTTGCAGCCAATGGAGAGAGTTTATAAAGCTGAGGAATGGTGGATCTCACCTAAGTTAGTATGTCTGAGAATGGCTGGAAAATAATCATCTGAACAGCTAAACCAAACAGAGTGAGAAAGCCGTAATCTCTGGGGACAGTGGCAAAGGTATTCAGGATGGCGGTGAAGTGGGATGCAGTAACCTTTTAAGCAGAAGCAGCAGCAGAAACAGCTCATTTCACTGCACCTTAATTACCATCAAAGCCTCCAAAGCAGCTCTAGCATGAAAACATTGACCCCAGTGTGAGCAATATCACATTCTAGGAAATACACCACGTATTTCTGGAGAAATGTAAAGAAGGCGGCAAAACTGGACACTGGCATGTAAGAATGATTGTTAAGAAATAAGAAAACATGAATATGTTTAACTGTCTCAAAATCCTATGGTGCCTAGATGCACACAGATAACAGAGTATGTTTGCACTTCAAAAGCAAGAATGGATCACGTGTACTTGACTTGGTGGTTTATGACAACACTTTTAGAGCAACAGTTCTTGGCCGTGGTTTAAACTATCTTTTAAATTCAAAGTATAATCCAAAGCCCAAGTGAGACTTAAATACTATTTTGCCTTCTACATATTTATGATGTGCAAATGAATTAATACAGTTTAATTAATAATTAATAAAAAGTGCTTCGAGAGTATCTAATAGTTATGGTCATGTTCTCAACTCCTGTAAGTCCACATTGTTTCACTGCTTGTGCTATGTTCCAAAACCCGAAAAAAGTATTTGATCTCATTCTTAAAATTTGAAACTACAAGATTAAGATTCAGTTGGGATTCCATGAATGGTTGAGTTTGCTGGATTTTTTTCCCACACCTGTACAGTACTGATGATCCTCCCCCATATTATTAAAACACCTTCTGTACTTTAAACATGCAAATCCCAGTCCTGAACTAGCTATATAGTTGGAAAGACTACTGCAAAAAGGAACATTGCCTTGGTTTTATATACAAGCACACATGTACTCACTCACAAGGAGGTGCTATGCCACTTACCATGATGTCTGAGTTGCCCGAGTCATGAGTCTTAGAATAATGAAATAAGAACTGTTTGAAAAAATTAAAAGTGGAGTTTTACTACAAAACAGGGCAAGAGTATTATGATTTTCTTGCCTTTTTTTTAGTGTGATTATAGGACGTATGTAGACATCTTACCCTTTTGGTGTTGTCTTTCTCATCTAAACCCTGTGGGAATAATAGTTGGTAGAGAGGCTTTTATTCATTAAAACAAAAAGAACAATGGATAATTTTGATTACATACATAACCTTATCAGCATTGGGTTGAAATATTCTTCCTTGGCAGATGTATTATATGTCATTGCTTATCAATGTAGCTAATAATTTCAAACTGTGTAGAGAGCATTGATTACTCTGCCCTAGAAAAGTTAGATGTGTTTAGCAGATGTTCCCTTGTACATCCCCAGATTCTCCTAAGTAAATTTCTTTGTCTATTGAGAAATCAGTTTTTCTAATGTAGGGCAATAAAAACGCCTAAAAACCTTTTACCCAACCTGGGGATTATTTTCCAAACACTGATGTATCCCTGTTGTCTTTACAAGGTGTTACATTCTGACACATAGCATTTCAGAGTAAAAACTGATAGAAATACTTCCAGCGCTGAATGACACACTTGCATACTGGGTCCTCAGAATTCATTGTAGACAATGGCACAGTGAGAGATCGGGCTTCAAAAATGCTAAGCAGTCTCTTGTGCGTGTTACCTGTGGTTTCTGGAGAAATCCCATGACCAAAAAACAAAGTTCTTCCAGTGTACTGGACACCTAATGCAAAGAAAACAGGAACTCAGGTATCACACTTCCAATTCTGCTACACAGAACAAACAGTATCAAAACAGTAGAACCTTATACGTCTGACTCACCCGAGGTTGAGAATCTGTGGACAGGTAAGCAGAACATGCATCGTCTATCTGTAAGAGTTCACACACTTTTTTTAGGAAGGCAGAGTAATAAAAACAAGTGAAATATATATATTTTCAGAAAAAGGTAAGTGCAGCTAATGGCATGGCAAGCTTGTCTATTGTAAGGCATCCTTATAGGTCCATTCATTAAATACTTTGCATTCAAAGGGGGAAAGGCCTTAACCACATAAAAAAGAAAACAACAACAACCTTATACTTGCCGGATCTGAACAAATATATTTATCTGTGACCTTTATTCCCTTACCGACCACATACCCCTCTTAACTGCAAACTTCTCAGACTAAGTCATATTTTAAGTTATGGTTGTAAGCATCTGGAGCACGAACTATGAACTTAAATCTCTTCTGGAATATCTTTGAATTATACAAAACTGTGAAGAAAATGACAAAACTAAGGCAAGGGATTCAAAGATCAGTCCTCACACACAACTCTTTCAACTGGATTACAGCATCCCTGCAGGTGTATGACACATGCATCCCTTGAGTGATTATGATATGTGCTGGCACATCTCATGCACACCAGTCAGTTTGTGCCAGCAGTTTCCTAAACACTGTGTGAAACACCCCTACTGTTTGTCTTCACAGTCTTTTCAAAGCTGTCTTCATTCAGTGCTGTCATAATCTTGTCTTGGAAGAGGTACTGAACAAGTGATTCCTTCCCATCCTCTCCCTATGGTTCATAACCTTGTGCTAACTGCATTCTCCTTCTGTCATCTCTTTTCCAAGATGAAAGAATACCTTAATACTGACTAATATTTAGTGGAGTTATTAATAGAGAAGGGATAAGAAATGGAATAAAAGGTATTTGAGTTCATAGAAATAATATTACCAGTGCTGAAAGCTCTGAGTATTCTGTAAGGAAAAGTCTCCAACACTGCAACTGAAGTTGCACAGTTTAATAATGATGACTAAAATCAACTTAAAGTTTTATTAAACAATATTAAAATTGTATCAATAGTAACCTCCATCAGTATATGCTATTTTCTCATGTGGTATTTGATAGTGTTAGATGAAAAAAAAATCTTTGCCACTCATGTTGTTCACAGGCTGCATAAAAAACATAGTGGGTTTTTTTTTAATAGAGCTTGCAATGCAGTTGTTCTTGCAATTTTATTATAGATAAAAAGCCCTAAATGGCACTCATTAGCAATGAAAACATTAAAGGAAAAAAAGAAATTTAAAAAAAAATGCGTATCTGAGCACTTCAGTACAGGAGAAAATTCATTTCTCCAGAGACAATCTATGAGAAAGCATTGGCAGACATCGTGGGAAAACTAATAGCTCACAGAATTCTCTTTTCAAATAGGTTTTGTTGGCAACAGATCCTTTCTTCTTCCTTCATCTTGCATGTGTTTGAGTGTATTGGTTCAGCTTCACTACATTCAGAGTAAGAAGGCATAGAGGAAGAAGTCAGCAATGAATGAGATAAAATTAAGCTGAAGTCATTTTGGAAGCTTATGTTAAAAAGTGTTGTTTCCTCTTGGGGATTGTTTGTGTTTGGGTTTTATTTGTTTATTTACTTGACTCAGAGAACTACCATCATTCAGTAGCAGAACAAGCCAGAGACTGCTTTGTGTTTAAAACAATGGTATCTTTCAGCTAAAACCTTTGCAGAAAAGGCAACGGTTGAGGAAAAGCCACAATTTCTGTTAATTCCTTTAAAAAAAATTAATAGTTTCTGTCTTTTAAGCATCTTCTCCAAAATTTTCTCTCCTGTCTCAGAAATGTGGCCTCAGAGTAGAAGATTGCAAGTTCCTTGCTGTTGGTTAAATAACATAAAGAAACAAAAGGAAATAAGAGACAAGTAAAGAAACAAAATACTTAGTTACAAAGTTCTCATATTTATAAACTCAGAGCCATTCCTGGAACATACAAGGTTTATTTAGAGGCAAGGTTTCTCCTGAATGATCCACTAGTAAAGTAGCAAAGAGGGAAGAATTTTTTGCACTTTAAGAAACTCTGGTGAATGAATATGAGTGAGTAATTAGGTTGATTTAGGGTATATAACTATATATCTAAATCTCTTTCCTTAGAACATTTCCAGTTCAGCATAATTCTAGTTATAATGGTAACTTCTATATTGCTTCTATTACGAAAGTTTACAAAGTTTAGTATTTCATGCATACCGTTTTCTTCACTGAAATCAACAGGACCTTTGGCGTGGTTTCCAGTCACCACAGTGACAAATCTTACAGCTAGCAAATCTTATCAAGACATGCAGAAATGTATAAAACAACTTCTTAATCCAGAATGTAAATAACTAATTTTTAAAAATTCCTTATAGTTATCAGGATCTTACTTCCCATTTTTTTCCCAGGAGATAAGTATCAGTAGGGCTCATTCAAGGGCCAGTCTGGAAACAGGTTAGATTTTGAGTCACTATCTCCAATAGGAACGATGGGGAGAGGACAGTAAGCGGAATATCTCCTGTGATGGTCTCAATCAGAAGAAATTTACTCTCTGCATCTGCCCCCCTGATGAGTCACTTGCTTTCCAGTGTTATCAAAGGCTACTAAATTAAATGTCAACACAATAGCTGAGGGCTGCAGCAACACCAGGGCATGCAAGTTGCAGGATAAACCCTCTCCACATGTTACCCTGCCACTCCATCTGCTCCAAAAGGGCAGGGAAGAGCCTGTGTTAACACATGCGTCACATCCAGAGTCAAAACAAACGCTCATTTCAGAGACGAGAGTGGAAGTTATGATACCAATCAGTAGCCAAATGTTAGAGGGGCTAATTGACACAGTACAGTGTCCTTTACCCAGTAAATTGAGAGGCTAGGATAGGACTGAACAGTGTCCCAGCCTTGTGTGCAGGACAGAGGATGTGAGAGGCAAGACTGGATGAGTTGAAACAATTCCTGAGTATCATGTACAGACTATAAAACCACCAGATGGGACACTGTGATGGCCTCCAGGGATTGTGACTGCCTGGTCTTTGACAGCTAAATGATAACTGTTATCAAACATAGCTCTCCATTGAGACAAGACAATCTCTTCTCAGAATGACATCACAACACTCAGCCCCAACATCCTCCTGAAGCAACTGTTCAGAATATCTGAAAAATTAGATATTTCACCTCTTTGCTGATGTCAGGGTAGAAGACATACAGGAAGACATACTAGAAGAAAACACAGCTGAACTCTGTGCAGGACAAATGCTGGCTAGTAGGGTGGGACTGTAACAAGGATGGGCACAGAAGAAACAGGAGGATACCACATGGCAGATGATGCTTACCTCTTTCAGCAGCTGCAAATCCTCATCTGATTTGAGTGCTTGGGATGGCATCGGTGCACCTGGAAGCACAAACCATGCTCAGCAATGCTGTACAGCAAAGGTCACTTGTGTAAGCATCCCGTGTCAGAGATACCTTGCACAACTATTAACTGCAAAGTCCGAGAGCTGCTTGGTCCTAGGAAGTCTGTGACCCTGGGTGTTCTGCAGTTTGTCCCGTAGTTTTTGCCTGCTCTATTTCAGCAACACAGCAGGGCACTTCTTCACAAGTTCACTGCAGATATGGACGCTCACATGTCTTAGCAATAAACAGTGTGGAAGTTACTTAGGTCTCACTGAGAGCTGCTCAGAAAATCACACTCCAGTGCCTACAACCTCAAGCTTTCCGAGAACTCTGCTCACCTCCAGCATATGCACTATGAGCTGAGGATCTGAACTTCTTGCCTTCATGTATGCTACAGCTGCAGAATTGAACGTGCACTATGTAACACACAATTGCATATAAATAGTGCCCTTGATATGAACATGGTGTTTGAACTTGTTACCCTTGATATGAACATGGTGTTTTGAGAAGCTAAAAGACAGGACTTGTGTAACTGGCTTTGTTTCCTCTGTCTTCCATATGTGATGTGGAAAAGCTTGGTCCCTCAATAGATTAAATGTGTTATTAATTGCATAATGACGCAGTGAAGCTGTGCTTAACTTGGGGCAGCTCCTTTCTCTATTTCTTCCCAAACAGGCTGCAGCCCTGGAAGTCACTGTCCCAGGGTCCCTTCCAACTCAATGTCCAGAGTATCCTTCTTACCACATTGTTATTGTACCTGGCAGTGTATTTCTGATAGCAGTGTGTTGTTAGAGTCTCTGTAAATCACAGAAATGAGCATCACTGAACTGTGAGTACACTAGACACCACACAATGGTGTCAGTGAGGGGATGTGCTGCAACTCCCATGGGAGGGAAAATGGTGCTGGAGAGGGTGTGATGCTTTATCTGTACATGCCTAGCACTGCAAGAACCCTACGAAATCATCTAATTTATCCCTCTGCCCAAAGTTACTGCCCATGAGACACACTTAACCAGTTTATACACTGTTCTTAAAGACCTCAGCTTAATAGAGATTTTATAACCTCCTAGGCAGTCTAAAATTACATATGGTCACACTTTTTTTTACAGAATCGAACCAAATTAAACAAAAAAGAGGTGAAGGTAGACCTAGCTAGAATGTCCAGTGAGTACGGTATAAATGCTCATCATGTTATTTGTTTTGCATTTACCCCTAATAACAATAATCACAACAGTAGTTAGCTCCAGGCATTAAGGGATAGATTTCAAAACCACATATTTGTACTGGCATAGACTTCAGCTGACTAACTATTATGGATGCTTGCTTTGCCCCAAAGAAAGAATTAGAGGAACTCTTAATTTCACACTAGATAGTAGTGGGATATTTTTTAAACCTTTGAGTTGTTCACATAACAAGGAAACTGATTTCCAATTATTTGTTTTATTTCAAGGAAAAATGCCAAATAAATTAAAGGTGCTACAGTTGTCTTACTTTGTCTTCTGCTCTTAAATTAGTGTATTCAAATGGGAGTATTACCTGGGATTAGTATCCTGGTTGCAAAGAGTAGAATGGGGCAACACTTCAAATTAGCACACCTTCCCCATCAAAGCATTGCCTGCCTATCTCTGAACGCTGCTTCTGCCATTGGCTGGTTCCCAAGGCTTTTCAGGGAGAGCTGAAGAAATTCATTAGCATGAATTAGTAAACCTTAGGGCACCAAGCAAGAAAGCCTGAATACCCCAACTTTCTCCTTTTTTTATTTTTTTGGCCTGTAGCATTAACTTCTGGATAGAGAAGATAAATTATTTCACCCACTCCTCACCTTCCTTTACCCTTCTCCACATATTCAAAAAGTTTTATTTCGTGTGCAATCCCATCTGTTTTGTACATCTGACTGTGTTCCTCTGAGGACCGAGTGGTGTTCCTTGGTGTTCCTCCATCACCCCATCCAGAACAGGGCTGCAGCACCTACAGGACTTCATCCATTTACCCAACAGCACACACAATGAAACACTAAGTTGTTTTGCAATATACACAAAATAACCATAGGGGAAAGGGGGGAAAAGAAAAGAAAGCAAGAGAGAGAAGAGAGAGAGGAGGGAGAGAAAGAGAAAGAAAAAGCATGAGCTATTGAAGAAGAGTCCTATTCAAAGTGAATATGAAGGAAGAAATCCTTCTACAAAATCAACATTGTCCAAAACCCATTTGCTCTCCTATCCTTCAATTCTGCCATCTTTAAGAAATTCAACTTTTTTCAAGGCAGTAGAATGCCAGATGCACAGCCTGGGACTCACTTCTTACATCTTGTCTTCCCTCTACTGCTCTCCCTAAACACGCTCCTGGCAATCATTTGTGTAAGAACAGTGACGAAATACTGTGTGCCATTGCCCTTCACTGTGCTCCTCTTCCTTCCCTCCCCTCTTCCACATCTTCAGAACTTATTTTTAACATAATATTAAGTATGCTGTTATTCGATTTCTTTGATTATTGATATTAAAAACCACAACAAAGCAGAACCAAATTTCACAACTAGAGCAAATTGCACACATATAATACAAATAAAATGGAAATAGTCCTTGCACAGCATTTTGTAATGTTACTTTGCAAGAGGTAAGCACCTAATCTATCTGAGGTAGGACAATAGAGTAAAGAGAGTATGGTTTGTTAAACAGCCCATTAGATGTTTCACAGAAGCTCCATGCTACAAAAATAGCAACTTTCAGGATTCCTCAGCTGATAAATACTGCTACATGTTGAACCGCCAGAAGGTCCTAATTTTCCCTGCAGTTTTGTGACACACGTTGTTTCATCCCTTTTCTTACCTTTTTAAAATCAGAGTAAATGATACTTAAAATTAAATGTCTTTTAACAAAAACCTATTCCCCAAGCTGCTGGAGTGTTTCGCCAGGACAGAGTAATCCTACCGGGATCCGGGAAGAAGTCCCGCAGACCAACCCCCGAAGCCGCCCCCAGTAGCTGCGCTCTGCAGAGCATCCTCGCCCCGCTCCAGCCGCGCCGCTGCCGCCGGCCCGCAAGGCTGGCAGGCTGCGCGCACCCTGCTCCCAGATCATCTGCAGGGCTGGCGGCGCAGGCAGGGGCTGCGAGCGGGACGCCCCTCACCTTTGCAAGCAGACATCGAGGAGGCGAGGAGGACGAAGAGGAGGAGCAGCGGGGACCCGGGCAGCGCCGCGCCGTCTCCCGCCCTCCTCAGGCTGCGCTGGGGGGTGGCCGCGGGGGGCTGCTGGTGGCACAGGTGTCCCATGCCCGCGGAGTGCCCGGCGCCGCGCTCCGCCAGCCGCTCTTCTGGGCATGGCCTCGCTCCCCGCCACAACTTTTTAAATGCCCCCGACACGTGGACGAGCCCCAGCCCGGCTCGGGGAGGGCTGCCCCGCTCCCCCCGGGGCCGGCGGCT
>VYXC01010094.1:645074-704661 GCA_013397175.1 Platysteira castanea
CGGGTGCCCCTGCTTGGCACGGAGGCGAGGCGCTGGCCGGGCTCCAGGCCCTTTATTAAACCCCCTCCTTAAAAACAAGTCCGTGTTTCAATCCCCCGGAGCCCTGCAGCAGCCGCGGTGGCTGGCGCGGAAGATACAGCTCCTTCACTGCCGAGGGTGTTCGGAGAGACGAAACGAGAGGGGCAAAGGGGGTTGTTCAGACACTGTCCCAGCCCTGTGTACGCGGGAGCAGAAGCGTGCTTTGAAGTGGGGAAATCGGACCCACTAGCTGATTTGCCCCCAGCTGGCTGAACGTGGGAGTAAATCCCGTGGAGCTTGCACGTGGGAGAAACTGTCGGAGGCGGGGATGCGGGGCTCTGGGGATGCGCACCCCTCCGCTCTGCCACCCGCCGGCTGGTCACCGAATTTTCTGAAATTCCCTGGCTGCAGGGGTGTGACTGCCTCCTGACTTTTCCTGTGCCTTAAATACACACACGGTGCCACATCATGAAACAGAATTCAGTGATACGGTAATATTTATAGATTAAAATCCTAAAACTGTGCTTAGCAAGGTGTTTTACTTAAAATACAGCTGCAGACCTTGGTCCCAGTTTTTATTTATGCCCGTAGATAACGAAAGCAACTACATTATATGACACAGACTCCAAATCTGTTAAGGCACTTGGGCAGTTTAGTCCAGCCATCCCTTAAGCACAGCAAGCTCTGGCTTACCAGGGTGGCCACCCAAGTGCCCCCTGCTATCAGATCCAACAAAGGATGATTGCCACTCCCGAGAGTGAGCAAGATGCTCAGGCTAGTGCCGACCTGTTCCTCACACCAAGCCCAGCAGCAAGGTCTGACTTTGAAGAATGGTGTGTCTGACTGTCTCTGCTTTCTCACCATTTACTCCAGGAAGATCCTGCGCAGCGGAGGTGCTGCTCCAATGCTACGGAGATGGTTTCAGGACAGCAGGTCCCAATTTAGAGTCTATCTTTATGATTTGTTTTCCCTTCTTTTTCCATTCACTCCTATTTTTTCGCTTGGTTGCTTTTTTCTGTCAAAGGAAATTAGTACATCACAGTCCAGCAATGAGACAATGGTGCAATACTAAAGATTGTAATTTTCCAAAACAACTGGCAGTTCTTTTTTACCATTTCAGCAGGTTGTGACTGGGGGCTAAATAGTGTGTGGTGGAGTAAATCTGCCTGACAAGAGCAGTGGGTGTTACTGTGAAACAAAACAAAACTTTGATGTATAGCCATGGTGTTGATGTCTACTCTTTGCCTTCACCTTTATCAACTGTATGTGAAACAAAGTGGGCTCTGCCACCCTGGACACTTCAATAGGTCATCAAAATTGTGAAACTTTGCCAAGCAGCATGCTAAGATGCTATAAAATTCTTTTAGTACTAGAAGCATCTTCTCTATCAGATTCGGTAACAAAGCTTTTCTTTATATGTCTGGGGACAGAGCTAATCCTCTTGTCAGTGGAGATCCAGTTATCAGACCAGTACATAAATTGAAGAAGCCTGTATTTTGTAAGTATGATTGTATTTATATCCACCTAATTAAAAGAGTTTTTTAAAAACAGTGTTAATTGAGGGATTGCATTTAGTTCTGGTTTTCATTAATAAAAGCAGAACACATTTATTTGAAGAAATTATCATAAATGGGGAGTCATCAGTGCTGAAAGGTATCTCCCTAATCTATCTTGATTCAAATGCATGAGTCAGTGTCCCAAGCTTTAGCCTAAGGAAAGATTTAATTTGTTATGCATTTTAATTATTACAGTCTCATTAAATATTTAATAGATTGTGAAATAAAAGAAATTACAATCTATTATAATTTGAGTGTAGGATACCTGTAAATATTCTGTACCTGTTGAATGGTGCAGAGTGTTTTAAGAATACTGAAAAAAAGATACATCTTGAATTAAACTCTAGTTTCAGGTGAGGGGGTTCTGATTACCCCAGAAGTTGCATTTTTGCACAGTGTGTTTTAATATTGCAAACTGAAAAATTTTGCTGAGCCCACTTGCACAAAAACATATTAGGAGATTTTGAAGATGATGAGAAAAAAATCCCAGATAGAAAACTTCCGGTCTTCCATTTGCCATTAAAAAAAATCTAATATTTCTCTCTTGCTTGGATTTGTACTGCTTGATAATCTTTTATTTGAAATGTGAATTTTGTTTCCAGCAGGTTCCTGCTAATGAGCAAAAGCAGTAGCCATTACACATTCATTCCTATTTGTGCCATGAGTTACACTGTCTGAATCCTAACAGGATACCCTCCTCCAGTACTTCCAACCCAGTATGAACTCCGTTTCATTGTAGACTATGCCTTTTTACTAAAAGCATCAGTGGAGTTTTTTTGTTTCCTGATACATGGGTAGGGTAAGCTGATTTGGGCATAGCTGTAATCTTCCTTGTAGTATACTAGAAAAAACAATATAACTTCTAACAAAAATGTACATTTGCACTAAGCTCAGACTACATATTATACCAAGATAATATTTCTACTGAAATTTGTGCAAATTTTGAATCTGAGTTTATAGGAAGCTTGCATGGTTTATGACAGTCACCTTTATGCAAGGAACTCAGCGAAATTCAAGTAAGCATTCTTGTAAACAGCAGAAAAAATACGTCTTTGTCTATTGTATCTGGTTTTGTTTTGTTTAATTGCTTGATGAAATTAATGTTACACTACTGCAGGAACAAAACACATCCTCATTAAACGAATAGCTTGGAGGATGTTTTGGATGCTGTAATTAGCTTCTTTGAAATATTTATGTTCTTCCTAATGTTGCTTGAATAAATGTTAATTATGGCTAGTGGAAAGGAAATCAAAGAGCTGAGTATGTGAAAACATCATCTCTGTCTCTGCAAAGGCAGGGTCAGGAGGTACGTCACTGAATCCACTCACTGCATGCACATGCAGGCAGCCTGGGAAGAGGTCAATGCATACTGGCTTTTCTACAACTTTAATTTAATAAAAATTATGAGAAATCATTCCTCCTACATCTGAACGCAAGCACTAGGAGTGCTTTTATCCATACTGCATTTTCTTCACCAATATATTCAAAACCTACTGGAGAGTGCTTGAAATGGCTCGCTGTGTGCAAACATGCAGATCTTTCTCACAGCTTCAGACGGGTCCATTAATAAATAACTTGTTAATCCTTCTGTACAATGGGCAAGTTGCATGCGTGGATTTTGTTCATACTTGTTTATGTTCTAGGGAATCAAATTTTGTTTAGACAAATCTCAATAATTAATTAATGCATGCTCAGATATTGTGCTCCTTCAAGGTAATTTCTCCTTTTATTACTAATAATGAATAGAAAGTTTGTGTCAGAACAGAAAAAGATTCATAAAGAAAAGTCACTGGAGTCTCAATTCAAGAATAAGCATCTCTAAATAGGCTTTTATTACAGTGTTGACCCAACACAAAGAGATAATCACTCAGTAGTAGTCTTTAGGGATGTCTCCCTACAAATAGAAAGCAAACAACAAAGCCCAAGTCATACTGGGCGTGATAGACCCAGTATTTTCTCCAAAAATTCCTTTTTTATTTTATCTAAGATGATGCCTCAGCTCTTCCTTTATGAATAAGTAAAACATAAATGACCCTCTAATGAACTAGATCTTGCCTGAACTACTGGAAATGAGGACAGAAAACCCAGCCCCTGTGCTAAGAGAGACTCCACTGGGGAACAGTGATGGAACTGATTGCATCAAGTGTTCAGGGCTCTCTTCAAAAGTTACAGAATGTTTTGCATAAAAAATTCCTTGTGTACAAGAGAGATGGCTGAACCCTTTAATGACTAAAGAAAATTTGCTCAGATGACAGTATCTAAGTTCAGGAAGAACATGATAATCTTTCTAAAATGGTGACCTGTGAATACCCAGAAGACATGTGTAATTTTTATTGAGTTGTGTTTGTTTTAGAAGTGGAAAAGGTCACAGATAATAAATCTTTATCCACCAAATTGACATCATTTTCCATATTTTCCACCAGCATTCACCATTTATTCTACACAAACAGGAGACTGGAAACAGAAGAGTTTATTGCTTTATGAAGTCCTGATGATTGTAAAAAAAAAAAAAAAATTTGTTCAAAGGACAGCAATAATTATCTACTATAATGACTATATAAGAAGTATGGTCACATAATTTTTTTTTTAAAAGGTTGTTCTTCAAGATAATCCCATCTCACTTTTCTCTCCTCAATATTGCTTTCAGAATCTACAGGTTTTATTAACTGAAAAGACCTTAAGCAAGAAAATAATGGAGTGAAGGTAGATGTGTAATGGCACTTAGAAAATGTCATTTTCTCTTCCACATCCCTGTGAGATGAGTTGGTTTTACAAGGGGATCATTTCTTTTACAATGAGAGACAAACTCATATTGTGACCTCACAATGGTTTAGTGTAATTTTTTCACAATATGCACATAAATTCAACAGAAAGGAATCCTGAAAATTTGGTTTATAAAGTTCAGATATTGCCAAAAGTTTTGAATTGTCATTCGCTTCAGAAAGAAATAATCCAGGGCTGAATTTGGTACACCGTCTAAACTCTAGTATTTCACCAAAACTTTCCTCCCAGCTTGCTACTCAGGTACAACTAATGCCAACTGTAGGAAATTTCTTTGCATGGGTGCAACACGTAAGCACTTGCTTGAAAGTCTGAAGGAAAAGACCATAAGGAACTCATTTGGAGGAATGGACTAAAATCCTCTGAGTGTCTTCCAGTCTGAATCGTTCTGAGATTCTCTGCCCAAAGTTTTAAGCAATGGGATCCCAGTGGTCTGCTGGTTGGCCTGTTTGCCTGCTCACTGTGCTCCTGAGACCAGAGCACTTGGCTCATGTCAGATTTATTTACAAACCATATTTATGAAGAGAGCAGAAAACTGAAGAATAATTCATAGATTTTGTTATGTCAAAATAATCGTAAACAAAATCCCAATTCTACCAATCCCTTCATCCCAGCCCCACAAAGCTGCTCTGACTGTGGGTTAATCAGCAGGGCACCTTACCGTACAGGATATTATTTCTATACAGAGCTTGCAATAGTTTTTTTTAATCCTACTAACCACTGAATGCAGAAGAATGCCAAAACCCATCTGTAGATTCTTTGCCATCAAAACTCAAGAAATGTCTCTTTTCTTAGTTTTAGGTTTTTTGGAGTCCATGATCTTGTTGTTTCAACTCTGAAGTTTAATAGCTAATACAGTTTTCTGTGCAAAGTTGGATTTTGGAAAACAAATTCTTCTATTCACTTCTCTTGAGAGAAGTGCACTGCAGTCATAAGCCCATATGGCAATGTCTTGAAAACTAAGTATCACAAGGAGGGTTTTGTAAGGTGTCTTAGCTGTCTAATCCAGGACACCACGATCAGACACGTGAATTATTCAAAAGCCTTACAATAATAAACTGCTACTTAGGAATTACTAAAACTTTTTATGCACGCTACATTCTTTATTACCTTAAAAATGGAATAGTTTTCGTTGCAGAGTGATCAAATTTATCACTGATGATCAGCTCAGCATCCTCGCCCACTCCTTCCAGATTTTGTTGAAAATCCTCTCACTATAAATCTGGCTGTTCATAGTACATGATGGGTCACACAGTAACTTCCAGGAAAAATGCAAGGTGACTTTCCTTATAAAAATGCGACTTAGCAAGAAGAAACATTTGCTAATGGTGAATAATACAGGTTATTCCTACAGCTATGAGTGGTAGCTCTCCCCATAACAGCAAATAAAACCCAGCTGTCTGCACCACTCTTGCACTCTCCATCTCAAATGACAGCCCTGGAGTGAGTAGCATCATTATTGCTTATTCTTATCATGGAAGTGAGCCAGCAAGGGCTACAAAAAGGACAGTAACTTTACATTTTAACATATTGTAATAGGTTAAAAATAGGTTAATGCCAGGAGAAAGACATGGTTTTGTTTTGGGGTTTTTTTAAAAATACACTTCAAAATTTAGGACAAACTAGTTTTAATTGACAGGAGGAGCATGTAACTATCGTATTTTTCAGGGAAAAATCTGTCAACATTAATGAGATTTTCCTTCCTAAATTCTTTTTATTCTGATTTCATATTGCTGTCTTCCCAGACAAAAGAACTCCTCAAATATACACCTTGTCTATGAAAAACCTCCAGTTTTACTGATGACATAAGATCTTAAAAAAACAATTATTTGTTTCTGTTGGTGAATATGATCAATGAATGCTGCAGAAATCAAGGATGACAGAAAAACTCCAATAAATCTATGAAGTTGGGAGCTCCAATAAAAAATAATAAATCAATTCAAGAAGTTCATGCTTAAAAATACAGGGTTTTTTTTTTTTCAATTGGGCTGAAAACTGAGAGCAACTTATGAAAAGAAAAATTATCAGCCTAAAGCACAGCCCCTGAAATGAAAGAAGGCCACAATACATAATACTACATAATAGGCAAAAATACATACCAGGTCAAGTTGTGTCTTTTCTTGAGGAGATGTGATGAAATTATCAGAAAGGAATATTTAACAAATATTACTAGCAAGGAGGTTGTGTAGGGCTTAAAAGGACTAGAGCACACTTCTCTCTCCAGAAGATAGATTATCATTTCTGCATGCATTGGCACAAAGGGGATATGTAAAGGTTATTTTCAGGCTCTCCCTGGGTTGAGCACATTTTTGTAGAATAAGGTAATGTAGTCCTTCCCAGGTGGAAAGAAAATGCAAAGTACTGTTAAATCAAAATGAAAACTGTATGCAAGTTTTCTGCAATAAGAAAATTGGGACAGAAAACAACCAACTTTTTCTGTCAGGCCCAAATCTACTTTTGATTTATATTCTGGAGATGCCAGCATTAAAGGGAGTTCCCTTTGAGATTAAAGTCCTCAGTGTTGCTCTCCTAAGTAATAACCACCATAAAAAGGCCTAAGAATTTCAGTCAGGAAGCTTCAAACTAACACATGCAGTCTGAAATCTATTTATACTCATTAAGGAACCGAAATTGCTTTACAACAATTTTTGACATTTAAGGTTTAAACAAAACAAAGTTTGCCTGAGCTTGAATCACTATGCAAATTAATGGGATGTTGAAAACAGAGGTTCAAATAATAACAGCACTCAGTGACACATAATCCTGGGGGTTCTGTCCTTTCTGGGCAACCTTGTAATAACACAGAGAACATGGGCAGCCATCGGCTCCATCAGGAGTGACCACGTGTTGATGCTTCTGAGCTCTGCTTTTGCTGGGCTTGTTTTCACTGTGGCAGATTTTTACTGACAGATCAGCTGAATCTCATTACTTCAAGGAGTCATGCTTCAGGAAGTGAACACTTTGAAATGTCACGACCTTTCCCTGACAAGAAAAAATGTCACCAAAGGAAACAGACTAGAAGTGAAAGACAGAGACCGTGGATCACAACTAATGAAAACACATTTATTGCACTATAATAAAATAGCATACTTTTAAATGGAAATACGATTTCCACTTGAATGGCAGGTATAGAATCCGTACAGTGGTTTTTCAGTCAGTCAGTCCCTTGTGAAAGAGCATTTACTGCTCTGTTACTCTGGTTTGTCACAGGTGAAGCAGAGAACTAATGGAGCTACACTAACTTTAAACTGAGACTGAGCCAATTATTAACATATCCTGTTCTGGAAATTCTTATTCTGAAGCTACAGCTGCAGTGCATGTCAGGGTTGGAGTGCTAACATTTCACTAGACATTTTGCTAGACATACATGACCTGACAGCTCCTGATGTTAGTTCCTTGTGAGGAATGTTCTGAATCTAGAGACAGCATCTGATTTTCAAAAGTATAAAAAGGGAAAAAAATTCAGATGCTGTGTTGGCATGAACTACACAGTTATGCTAAGGACAGGTATCAGCGGACTTATATGAATTTACACTAGCTGAAGTTTAGCTCCAGATAATCTTTCTACCTGCTGGCTTAGGGCTGAGCACTGTATACAATAATCTATGTAGACTTTTTCTCTGTATTTCTATACAATATTTTATGCTGCATGTAGAACTTCTGTACTTTTTTTTTGTAGAATAGGTGTTTTGTAGAATTTTGTACATAGAATGTTGCATATACAATATTCTATGCTGTATATGGAGTTTTTCTCCATCTTCCTTCGAAATAGCTGTAGAAATTTTGGAGCTGATGCAGCAAGGCAATGAAGCACCAGCATTGTCTTTTCTTAGTGGCCAGCACCAGCTCTGACACCTTAAACTGGAATTTGCAGCATGTGACTCAAAGCCGAACCAAGTCCTGGGCAGATATGTGAGATCGAGGGCAGGCTTCTACAGGAACAGATTCTTCAAGAGATTAACTACTCCTGGTCTCCCCCAAGAAGGAAGGTAAAACAGAGTATGTGTTACCTACTTTTCTGAAAAACAGAGCTAGAAGTTCCTCATCAAAGGCCAACAAGGACAAGCCAGACCAGCCTTGTGTTGGTTTCAAAACATGGAAGCATATGCCCTTCCCCTAGTCAACAAAAAGAGAAGACCACAAACCACCACACACACTCTGCATTACTTGGCTATAACAAACAGGCAGGCAGAAAAAGAAACAAGGGATGGAAAACTTCTTCCTTCCACTGGCACAAGGCTCTGTACACATTCAGAAGGCTCCTACATGGGAAAGAGGAGCAGACTCCTCTTTTTGCTGTATCCAAGAAGGTTTGAAGGGCAGGAAGCACTGATGAGAAACTCCCTGTAACAGATGCACTGGTTGTCTCTGCAGAATGACCGATCACCAGTATCTGCAATTTTCCCCTTTCAGGTGGTATGATTTCATGACTTCCTGTCTTAATCTTCTGGCCTGTTTTGGGATCAAAGAGCTAATTTTTCTGTCTTTTCAAAGTTTGATTCAGAAGTGGGAGTTGGGATATCATCTTCCACAAAAATTAACACCCTCCAGACATTCTGAATTTATTCAAATCACACTGCACATTTCCAGACTAAAGATCTGAAAAATTGTAAATGCCTCTCTGTGTTAGACAGAGCCTTTCCTAGCTGAAGGACACTTAGTCTTAATGCTCATAAAGGCTTAATTCTATATACTGTGGGTGACTCATTCTTTCCTCCTTTTCAAAAATCTGTGTGTTGGTAACTGTCATAAAGCAGCTGTAATACATATGTTATGCCTGTGCAATGGGTAGAATACCTGAAACTAAGAATACTGCTTTATGATACATTTATTGTTTGAAAATAAAGGTTCTTTACTTTGATTTTTATTTGTTCCTGCCTTTCTGCCTATTTTGGCAACATCCCTTTCTGCAGCCCCGAACATGTAAGTCTTCCCTTTGGGATTCCTTGGTAAGTCTCCAGCTATGTATGATTCTTTGATATATCCACAACTACAGCCTTCTGTACCTGCAAACCATTTCACTTCCATGGCAGGTAAAAGATTTAAGAGATTTTTGCAGCCTCTGTATCTCTTTCAGTTTACCAGTCCTGATTTATCCTGAATTACAATACACAGAACCATTTAGGAAAAGATCTTTAAGACTGAGTCCAACTGTTAGCCCAGCACTGCCAAGTCCAGCACTAAACCATGTCCCTAAGTGCCACATCTACGTGGCTTTTAAATACCTCCAGGGATGGTGACTCCGCCACTTCTCTGGGAAGCCTATTCCAGTGCTTGGAAACCCTTTCAGTGAAGAAATTTTCCTTAATATTCAATCTAACCTCCCCAATAGGCATTAGATAAAGATTTTCATCACCAGGGACAAACTTTGTTTAGAAAGAGAGCAGTCTTCCAAATAAGTGTACTCAGGAAGCATGAAAAATTATGTTAAAGTCTCTTACAAATCTATTACTTTCTCACTATATTTAATTACTCATAAGTATTTCTTAATCTTGCAGTAACAACGTAAAAGCACAGCTTTCTTCTTTTGCTACTGCAAACATATGAGGTGATCAGGTTACTTGTACATCATCTCCATCCCACATTAAAAAAAGTTAATAAATAATGCCCCTGAAGTCAGCTGATTCTAAAAGTCAAGCATGAGTTGGCATCTCTTCTCTGGGCAGATCTAAGTCTTTGAAATGCCTTTTATAAGGACTGCAACCTTTGCCACTGTGGCTCTCCTTTCCTGAATTGCTTGATGTTCCTCGCGTTGTCAAGGAGACAGTGGGATGATTACAGTCCAAACCCAAGGAACTCGAACATCATGCTGCGTCCCAGCCATCTCAAAAGCTGTAGGCTTGTGATGTAGGAGTTTAAAGTGAGCTTTTAAACTTCAGTTGCATGTTCAGATATGTAATACCTGTGGGGAAAAATGGTTGGAAACTGGGGTTGTAACAATATGCACTCATATACTGTGAAGGAAGTGTGAGGTCTTAATTTCAATTTAGAGAATCACCATACACACCTGTTACAGACCAGTTCTTTTCTTTCTCATTCTCAAGATACTCCTAAGGAAGCAAGCCAGTGAGCTTTAAAAAATAACGTGTCTGATGAATTTTTTTTATTGCTAATACCTTAAAGGGTGATTTTCTTTTAATATTTTTTTAAGCAAATGGATTTTTAGAAATGTGAATCACTTTTGGAAAGGAGGAACATGAGAAAGAATATTCTTGGGGTTTTTGGCAAAACTTGTCAGCTTGAATTAGTTTGACACGTTTCCTTGCTGCTCCCTCCAATCACCCCATCCAATCAGGTGGATGTAGGAAAACCACAGATATTTGTTCATCTTTACTGTTGAAATAACTGATAAATGTTAAGAAAAGAAAGAAAACAGATTTTAGGCAAGAATGTTTAGAACATCAGGGTGTGAAAATCTCTGACTTCAAGGAGACTGCATTATTATTGAAAAGAAAGAGATTATAATAAGAAAAACCTTGAGCCATTGGTCTAAATTTATGCATGGAGTAAGTATGGATACTTCAGTATTTGTTTTTCCAACTTTATACCAGGTCCAAACTTAGTCCAGTGCCAAAGCAAAAGTGGGTTTTTTTTAATACTGCCAAGTAATCTTGCACTTTCACACCAGATCATTTTCAAGGACACCAACTGATGTGATGCCAGCTATATGAGCCAATGCTCTGGACTGCAGAAAATCATATTTTAAAAAATGGAACTGACTAACATGGAATGCTGGCAGTAGAAATTAAACATAGTGAGAGATGAAGCGTTCTGATTAAAGGAGTAAATTTGTTGTTAAATAGCCAGTGGAGTCAAAAATCAGCAACTGTTTTCTGCATAAGAAAGCAGAGGTGGATGAAGCTGCACAGGAAGTCACCCTCCTCCTCACTGCTGAGGAATTGACTGCTTTTCCTGGTCACCAGGACAAGACCAACACGTACCAGCTCTGACTGTGCCGCAGGCATTAGGTCACCACACTGTTTTCCCAGTACCTTGGTGCTGCAGGAGACACTTCACGTTCATCAGCGTGTAAATGGGGGACACTGAAGGGCATCAACCTCCACCGCCTTTGTCCTGCTGAGAGAAGATTCTCTAAAGGTGAATAACTCTATGTTGCCTCCATGTTGATCTCCAGCAAACCTTTCTTTCCCTCTCCTTTCTAACCAAATGTCAGAAAATGATATGCTGCAAGCAAGAATTATCCATTACAAGGCTTCATGCTGGCTTTCAGTTAACTTCCAGGGAAAGGAAAAGTACGTGTGCCTTACCATGATTAGGTAGGAGAAGATTTATAAAGCAGGTATGGCAGCACAAGCCCTGAAGTAACTGTCAATATGGCTGTTTGTAGGATTTTGCAGTACTAGTAGTGGATCTAAATAGAAATAATAACAATTTCCAGCCTGTTTTGAATTTGTTTATTTCATAATATCAACAACACACATTGAAATTTTAGTAATAACCCATTTACATTTTTAACGATCTAAGTTCTTGGTGCTGGAACTGCAGAACACTAAAGAACAGCTCAAAACTATAATTATGAGTCCCCACACTAATGTTCTCCCCTTTTATGACACCCAACCAAACTGTTAAATATTTAACAGTGTAATGAGTAGGAGTGTAGAATGGGCCGATTTAATCTCTCTTTACTTGGCTTGGAAGGCTCTTTTGTTATCCTGTGCATGGTAGCAGTTATGTATCGTTAACCAGAGCAGCAGATAACAAGTTCATCTGCACACTACTCCAATAGCCCATTTTCCTACAGCTCTAAAGGCCAAGTTTCTTTCAGGTATTTTTTCAAGTGAAGAACAAATGTCAGGTTGACTTAAAAACTGTTATTTTCTTACTTTTCTTTTGAGTGATGTTTTTTTTCCCTAGCTAGTAATAGGATTTTTCTCCTGGCTAGACAAATACAATTTGTCTTCAAAGATAACCCAGCTATTATAAACTACCTCCCTGCAACTCGCTGTGCCACAAATTTCTCACACATAGGTTTTTAAGTTTTGCCTCCCTCACTGGTGCAAATGGTTGAATGTACTAATGTATTACTTCAAGCAGCCTAAATATGATACATATGAAATGGTGACACTACAAGCGACACCCAATGCCTTAAGCATCCCAAGATACTTTTAGAAACAGTAGTCCCTTTGGACCAGCTCTGCTGTAGCTTATCATGCAGCGTGTGTCATTTGACTTCATACTCTTCTTTCCAAGTGAGAGGGCAAGTTAAGGCACTCACCCACAAATTATGCAAAGTGTAACACAGCTGTGTACAGCAACAAGACATTTGATCCTCAGGTGATAAGGGGCTCTGACATACCTGGAGGCATGGTGCTCCTGAACTGATCCTCACAGGCTTCTCTCTCACACCTCCTCCCCTTTGCCCTGGGGATGGTAAGCAGCTAAAAAAGGAATGGAAACTGAGCATCACCTAATTTATGAGAGTAACATAGGGAATTTTCCATCTTTCAAATACAATCCCATACTGAAAGCTCTAAATAAATCATGTCATATTCAGATATGTTTTTAACAGTGATAAGAATATTCTAAATTATAGATGATGAAATCAACTACAGATTTGCACAGACAGAAAAGTGTAATAAAGTCTCATTCATTCTCCTAAAGGTCCAGGGAGTTTGATATACTATGTGAGAGGGTGTTTCAGGGGAAAAGTGTCCATCCTGAGATGCTTTATAAGGCCTCACCCACTCTATACTCAATACTTCACCAGTGAAAGTCGGCAATAGACATTCATTCCCACTAAAATTTCAGGGTTTTGGCCGTTGTCAGACAATAAGAGTAATCCTAAAACTGTAATGGTGAATTCTAGAATTGCCCATATAACTTATCAGATAGCCTGGAAAGAAAAAAGATTTTGGGAGGGACCTTGGAGGCGGAGAGCAGAGGCCTCTCCTGGGGCAGGGCAGTTGGACCTGGGCTACAGTTCATGAGCTGTCAGGGGCAGGAGAGCCCTGTTAGCCAGGCAGATTGTCTCTCATGGTGCATAGCTAAATACATCTGCAGGGCTGGTGTCTCTTAAAGAGCTTTTGGCTCAGGGCTCAAGGGCCCTGGGTCAGGCCCCCTGGAAAAGCAACTGGATCTGGAAAACTTAGCAGAGGCTGTAGTACAATTAGGATAAAAATCAGTGATATAAGGACCTGACCAGGGCTGTGACTCAGAGGATAATCCTGAAATGTCCTAGAATTATTGGTCTGAGGCTGTCCCCACACCCCCACATATAGTTAATGTGCGACAGCTCAGCTGAAAGAGTGCCTTGCCTGGGAAACAAAGTGTGTTGGATAACAAAATACAAAAAGCCAGTTTCTGCTGAATTACACCCGAACCTTGAGCCGAACCACAGCATGAAGAATCTAGAGCAAATAATCTGTCTCCAGTTTAGCCCACACTTGGTTTGGTAATTTATTCTTTTTTTTCTACTACAGCTCAGAGCAGACCATGGCCCCAAGCCTGATGAATAATAAAAATCAGGAAGATGACAAGGGCAAAAACAGTTTGGTTCATACCACAGTAGGAAAGTTGTCCTGAATTATTTGCCCTGCAGCTTTTCCTTCACCGTTGTTGTTGCACTCCCACGTTCACACTGTGACACTTCCAATAAATTTACCTCCAGTAAACAAGCAAAACATAAAAGATCTATACTCTGTGGAACCATCAGTAAAGTGTTTGAGTTTGGAAAGCTTTCTCCCAAAATCTGTGTTTCAGCACTACCCAGCCGCCTGCCTGTTGTTCGGAGGTCCCAGAGGACCTGCTTTACTGCTGCCTTTCCATTTGCCCTGCCAGGGAAAGCTGCTTCTGTGCTTCCCCTTATGCTACGCCCACACTGGAGGTACGCAGTGGGGACTGGAAGCGCCTCGCCAGGTGGGAGCACCCCCACAAGAAGGACAACACATGGAGCCCTTTGTGGCAGGAGCCCGGATGCAGGAGCAGCTGCCCCAGCAGCTGCCCATGAAGCCTGCCCATGGGAATCACTGACACTCCTGTCGCTGCTCACCCCTCATCACACCTCACACTTCAGGGCTCTTCTGGTATGAGCTTTTACTCATTACATGAATACTAATTACAGCATTACATGCAAAATAATTAAAGCTGCTGTAATACTTCTCCACTTTTCCAGATTTGCCCCGGAGCTCAGAAAGCCTCATCATGACAACTCCCATATCTGCCTGCTCAGTGTCTTTCTGGCCCAGGGTGAAATTGATTTCTCATAATGAATGCACTCAAGCGCAGCCATGGAGCTGTTAGCTTTATTCAGCAGGGGGTTTAAATATTTTTTTTTAATGAACTGCTATGTAATCACTATCCTAAAGTCAAATCCTAGAGCTCTTATTAGCATTGTCTGAGTAAAAGGGTGCAGGTAGCTGTTGGGAGAGTTTCCCCAAGTACATCCTGGGATTTTGCCATCTAAACTTTATCCCATAGAGCACTAAAGGTTCCTGTCCTGGCTATGGGAACCCGACTCTGTGCTCGTGTCCCTGGCCAGGTTTCGCTTAGGTCACACCTTTCAGGCAGCAGAAATGAAGAACCAGTGCAGGTTTAATTTTCCTTGTGGGTTCAAGGCACAGCTGAGGTACATACCCAACTTTGGGAGCCAGGAAGGACTGACGTCATGAACTTAAAATACTCGTGCAAGTCCTCATCCTGTTGTACAGCGTGGCTCGGCAGTGCGAGGCCCCAGCTGAAGAGAGGACAAGGGTTGCCAGGGTCTAGGACCACAGGAGGATGCAGTGCAACAGACGAAGCAAAACTTTACGAGAGACAGTTCGTATCTTTCCAAAGCATGTGTCCACACAAGGCACAGATACACCACAGAACCAGGCAGGCTGGACATGTTGGTGTAGTTTACTCCAGGGTCATCTTCTCCGTGGACACCTGCAGACCTTACATACACATAGCAAGTGTAATAACTATAGCACTAGTCGCTCAGTCTCCCCTGATTGTTATTCCAGGCATGATCCTGCGGGATACATTAGTAGTAAGAACAGTTTTTTAAATTACACAAATCTCTCAAGAGGCACCTTCTATTTCTAGAGGCACATTGTAAAAGAAAGACCCCTTAAGCCTGTTCCTTCAAGAGACCCTTAAAAAATCTCATCCAGAAAAAAACAGTATTTGACTTTATTTAGTTCTCTCTTTCTCAGTGGTACTATTGTCTTTGAGGGCACGGTAATGGATCTTGAATGTAACTTTTCTTTTGCCCAGGTTCTGGTAGGGGTTTTGCTTAAAAAACCCAGAAATTTCAATTCAGTAGTCTTTGTGTGAGAATCATGAGGGAAGGGAGTGCATTTCCAACCTCTGTAAGCCTCACTTCATGATATAAAATAAGACAATAAAGTAACTGTCAATGGCAACACATTGTTAAGAGGTTCACTCACCTTCCTCAAGGGGCAATGACCTTTATAGACTGACTCACTCATAAAAAAAGAATTTTTATTTTCCAGGGTCTGTCCCACCTCTCACAAAAAACCTTTGGATTCACTTGATCCCTATCTCTGGGAAAGCAATTTATCTCACTGTTTATGAGGCTGTTGGAAAACAGGAAGTTGTGTGTATCTTCCTAGCACGGAAAGGATCCGGGCAGGATCTTTATGTACACGCCTTTCAGGGTGAAGCCATAGCACCTGAGGCCATTCTTTATTAAGAAGGTAATTGTGCATACAACCTACAAACATTATGTCAGCATGTGCATCTAAATCATCTATTGGCTTAAAATTAATAATTGGGGGAAAAAAAAATCTATTGTCTTCAGCTCTGAAAAGAGGCTGTTCAGAGTTAAGTGTGCCATGTTTTAAGTTAAACTTGATGATCTCTGTTTAGAATAAATTGTATTTCATACACATGTACCCACAGGAATTCACTAGATCTGCAAAATTAAGATTTTCAAAAAAGGCATATCGTATTTGGGCAGTGTATAGACAGCATACATACAAGTTTTAGAAAATAAAAGATTATTCGAAACTTATTAGAAGAACAACACACAGCTTCTTTTCTGAATATTCATGAGGCTATATTTTCACCTTACTTTAAATATAATCAATGTATTACATTGAATATTTACGTATAGACTACTGCCAAGTATGGGATTTTATAGTCCAGTTCAAACTGCTGATGAAAGGTAAAACAATCTGCAGACGGTTTGCTCAAAAAGACAGCAAAGCAGAAAAAAACCCCCACACCAACACCTATAGCCCATGAAAATAGACAATGAAATAGGAGCATGCACAGATTTCTACTGTATTTACATTATACAACACTTTCTAATTACAGTATTACTTCATTTGTGTGACAACTAATTTTAATACAAATCTCTGATTTTTTGCTTTGGAAAAAGAAGTGATACCTTTGATTCATTACATTTCCACATTTCCCATGTCCTTCTAATCTAAAAAAAACCCCAGTTTGTTCTTTGAAGCACAATTAAAATAAAAATAACGTCCTGGAAATCTCAACCCTAGGCTAAATAGTTCTCTGTCAAGTCCTTCAAATTTACAGCTAGAGCATGTATTTAACTTTTTTTCATTTCTCTTATTGCAAGTTTAACCTGTTTCATTATATCCTTTCCAGATGCAATGCACTTAAAAACATGCATCTCTGGCCTCAGAGGAGCAGATGGCTAACCATAGGCTCAAAATTATTAAGAAACAGGCACCTCTGCAGAGTGGTGCATGAACTTCTTGGTTAGCTCTCATCTCCTTCAGCATCAATTTCCAGTGCTTAATATGGCCAATGTGTACAAAATAATAAATCAAAACCCTTTTCCCCCTAGAAAAGAAAAGTCAGCATTGGTACTCAAGTAAAGCAGATGGCTGCAGCATGCACCTCAAAGACCAATTCTCCCCTGAGTCTGGCATTCACTTATTACAAGGCCTTCACAAGTCCCACTTGTTCACTCCACAACAGTCCAGGCCAATCCAGTGTGCAAACACCAGCGGGAACGTTCCTGTTCTGCCTTTGTTCCCATGCTCAGGTGCAGAAAGATTTTAGATTCCATATTGCGAGGCCTCCTGCTTGACCTGCAGGATGTAGGATGGTGTGGTAGAGCTTGCCAGCTCTAAACCTGTTTCCTCACAAATGGCAACCTTTCCATTTTCATTGTACTATAATTGGGACTGACAATATTAGTGATGTTAAACTCTTCTCCAAGCCCCTTCAGCTTTCTTTGTGTTCTCCCAGAAAAACACACAAGTCTGGGTGGTTCAGAAAGACTCACTTCTTACACTGGAAGAAATTGCTTCTGCTTCCAGTTACTGCTATTCCAGTAAAAAATCCACTGTTTTCCCTATAGTTAATATATAAACATCAGTTTACAACTTCTACACTTACACAGGTACATTTACAGTACCTTTGCCAACTACTTCTAGTAAAATACTGATCCCTCTCAAAGACAGCTGACCTCCACAAGTCACCCCCAGTTCCAGTGACAATATGCTCTGGCAGGATGGTAGTTCTGCAATTGCCTGAAGCAGATTCCCACAGTACTGCTTTCAGATAGGTCATAAGGTGCAGAAACTGAACCTACGGATACACTCTGAGGAGAGTCAGTGAAAGTGGAGGCTACAATACACTATAAAACATATTAAACATAATTTACACTTTTATCTCTGACAGCACATAACAGCAAACAGGATATAATTGCAAAATCATTTTTGCCTGCCAAGTAGCAAATAACTCAGAGCTCCAGCACATGTCATTACAGAGATCTCAAACAGCACGTGGAACATTTGAGATGTTAAACCAGCACTGCAAGGTACTTAAAGTAAGTGTTGTGGTTAGGAACGTGTTATGGCTCCCTACAGAGATAGGTTAAGCTAAGCTAGGTGGAATGGAAACAAAGAAAGTGTTGTTTTGAAGCAGGAGGGTTCCTAATTTCCCTTTCCGCAGTAATTGGACAAGCAACCCTGCCACGGTGCAGAGGAGGAAAATTGAGCCTCAAAGGTGCGCAAAGGTATGCAAACTGGTACAACCGGAGTCCAGAAGTCGTGATTCACCTTGTGGTTGCTGGGCTGTGCAAAGCTCCAGCCATACTCCCTCGGGTACTTATGGACTAAGATCAAGAGGCCAGGGCAACCATCCAGCCATATCCTAGCCCACCCTACAAACTCTTCCACCTGCAAGGTAAATACTACTAAAATAGCAGTATTGCGCTGGGAATCACTGGTCTTAGAAATCTGCTCATTTTTCTGCTTGTTTCAGCCGTGAATCCCCAGGGACCCCTGGCACACGCTGACCCATGGTGTTTTGGAAAATGACAGCGGCCAGATTATTAACCCCTTTGCCCCCTGCTGCTCAGTCTGTCTGACACTAAGTCAGTCATTCATGTTCCACGTACTAACCATGCAGATGTCAGCACTGCCCAGCACACACGTCACATCTCACAGCTTCCACCAGGGCACGAGCACCAGGGCTTGGGCCCAGAGGTGAACTGGACAGCCTTCCAACCTGGGTGAACTGCTCAGGCAAGCAAACAGAGTGGTTCTTAATGGAAAAAGACTTCTCAAGAAAAAATCTCTGCTGTTCAAGCCCTACCCTCAGCCATGCTGCCAGCTCAGAGAAACACAGGCTCTGGCTGAGATGGTCTACTTCTGCCTCGTGACACGTATGCACAGCTATCAGCCACCACTCCTAAGAAACACATGTATGGTTAATCATCTTTCTCCTTTGTTTTACTGTCCATAAGGTCTTTATGATATTAATATGAAGTCATTCAGTATTAATTTCATTTATAAATAATTTGTTGTTAATTTAACAGCTAACTGTAGACAAAATCTGTATTTAGACCTCTACTAAACTTGTATATCAAAATTGTAATATGCTAATTTGCTGATGCCTGCCTTCTTTTGAATCATGGGAATGTTGAAAATGCTGCAATTGTTTTATTTTCCAGGAAGTTATTCTGATGACATTTGTTAATTAGAACCAAAATAAATGACATAATATTTTGGTTAGAATATTTGGATTATTTGCAAAACTTGCTTTTGCTAGTTTAGCACAAGTTTTCTTAAGGATACGTTGAACTGAGACAAGCAACAGTCCAAGTTTGATATCAGTGATCTATGTAGTCAATAAGAATTAAACTCACGAAAGTCTTAATCAGCAGAGTCACTAAGTGTATAGAAAATGCATAGAAAATGAATGAAGCAGATAAATTACTTTTAAACCTACATGAACAAATCGAAACATTTTCCCAGGTAGTGTTTCTGAGCACCATACTGTCTTCATTTCACTATTGCTCTACTAGGATGAAAGAAGTGAAAGCCACTTTGATTTTAGCAATAAGGGATACTAGGAAAAAAAAATCAAGATGAAGAATGCAAGTTTCTTTAAAGTCACTTGTGGGATTTCAGAATTAAATCTAGCAAAAGTAGCAATCACTAATTCAGATTTATTTGGTCTTACTTGAATAGCCAGGTCCTGCTGTTTGAAGATCAGCCATCCATAACCTCCCCATGGCATTTGATGGAGCAGGGCCATAACCTGCAAAATCATTTGCATTCATGTGCACATCATACTTCTCCATGGTCCTATGCATCTACAAGTAAATGATTTTCCACAAGCACACCAGAGCATCATCACCTTTCACTTCACTGGAAGTGAAAAGATCTATTCACCAAGTAAGTAACCCCCATCCAGGGCTTCCAAAAAGAAGTCAAGTGAAAAAGGCATTGTGTATGTCTCTAGCTGTTTAATGATGAGTTTGGTCTTTAACATGCTCCCAACCTTCAGACCAGCATTCTTTTCACTAATCAGGCTCTCTCTTGGGTGGATGTTTACCAAGGCATGTGCCACACCTCTGGATTTGACAGTGCTTTTCTATCAATTCTCTTTTCAGGATTAAAAGTTAATTAAGCTGCCTTACAAATATGTGGAAGATGTGAAACGAAAAGAAACCATCAAAAGTGGTTTCTGAGGAATACAAAAATCTTTTTCCAGATGTTCCCATGTATTATGGATGTCAAATACTGCCTACATTTGCATGTGCATTTGCCACCATGTGATCTGTATTTACCACAAATATAAGATCCAAAATTGTAACTAATCCAATCAGAAAATTGACAGTGTGGGAGAATTAACAAATTTGCATTACATAACTATAGACAAGAGATAGAAAGATGAAGTACATTACCATCAGAACAATATTTTCTTCTGTCTGGAAAATGATGGGTTCATTTGGAACTTAGTGAACACCCGCAAGGAACAAATATTCCTTTAGAGGCTGGTTAAAGTAGAATCAAATGAGATGATCATCTGTGTTCTGCACAGATACTTTGCTGATATGATTAGGACAATTGCTTTCATTTGAAATGACAGAAAAGTTATATATATTCCCCTGAGATGTCAGATTTCAGGCCCCATAGGTTTTGTTAGCCAAGCTTACACACGGTTTAAGGAGGAGCTGTTGTAGCTTCAACAGCTGTGAACTGCAGAGGAGAATTATTAGTCTTCCAAAGGCAGAATCTGATTTAACAGTGCAGTAGCATGGTGTTTCTCAAATACCTCAATGAGCCTTTAAGAAACCCTGCACTTGGGAAGAGTGAGTGAAGCACATGTGGAAATGTGCCACTGCTCACTGCACCTCTGGCTACCGTGTGGCATATCCTCATATTTCAGATTTTAGGAGCAGGGTTTTGTGGGGTACAAGTGTAAGGAAATCTCTTCTCTAAGTGAGACAAAAAGCCTGCTGTTACTGAAATTTGTGTGGCCCCAAGGAAGCTGTCTGCAGTGTTTGCCACCAGGGCCAGAGTTTGTGAATGCTATCTCACATCTTGAACAGCACAACATGAAGCATCATCTGCTGACAAAACTGGTGGGAAAAGCCATGGTGAATAGTGGAAGGAATCACTCCACAGCCTATGCAGGAGGACCTAGGACAGTGTTTCAATGCACTGTTATTATTTCCAATCCTGCAGTAATTTTTGTCAATGAGGCATCAGTCACCCAAGACCCAGTACATGCACCAAACAAACAAGGGCCAGGGTTGAAATATATGCAGTCAGAAAGAATGCAATTGTTTTAGAGGGTTTTTTCCTGAAATATTTATTTTGATTGGAAAGGGCTGATTTTTTGCAAGCGAAACGCTTGCACTTTGAAAGTTAAAAGTTGCAAAACCCCAAACCAACCCAAGACTCTGGGAGAACAGGGAAACTAAGAGAGGATACTGGTGGGCATGGCAATCATGTAGTTGATATAAGCCTGGCACCAATCTGGTTTTTAGACTTATAAACATGCAATGCTAATAATCTAATGAATGTTATTTTTGTTGCAACTCTTCATTATTCTGCATTTATAAAAAGAAGGAATACATTACTAGCTTTTATGTCAATTTTTTTTCATTAAGTATATTGTCTGTGTGCTTGTGTATGTGTGTGTACAAACATTGTGGACAGCCTAGATGTTTTCTCTAAAAAACAGTAAGATGTTAGTCTCTTTTCCTCCCTTTCCCACAGAAGTATTAGTCTCTGAAGCAGGATGCAGTATCCACAGCATCAACTTTACCAAAGAAAAAGGCTTCCATTTAAAGCCACAGGAGACTATACATAGACAGTATCTCTAAAAATCCTGTTCATCAAGCCTGTATTTGTTTTTGTGAAAGCAGTCAGAATGACATGAAAACAAAACATTCTCCAGATTAATGAAATGCTGAGCACTTTAGAACGATTTTTCCATTCCAATAACGAGCAAAGAAGTTTCCAAACTAATTTTCCTAAATGCATGTTGACAAGCTTCACAAGGGAAAGCATTTTATTATTTTACCCCTCAATAAAACAAAATTGCTTTCAACTTAAAAACTCCCCACGAATCTGGCTGACAGCAAACTTGGTAACATTCTTGAGGCTTACAAAATGCTGTGCAGTAGAATAGAAGCCACTGCTCTCAGGGACCAACAACCAGGTGCAGAAACAGCACCTTGTGATCCACTTTGTAGTTCACATTGCAGCAGCAGCAGCAGCAGAGCTCAAACGCTGCAGTTGAAGCCCTAATTCTACAAGGGTGCTGATGAGATGCCTCTGCCTGTGTGCCGGAGCTGGAAGGCTCTCAGGAGAGCACAGAAGGTGTAGGATCACTGTAAGACCAAAGCCTGGCTGGGGATTACTCTTGGCTTTGTAAGCCATTTTCTTGACTTCTTTATTTAGAGCATTAGAAGCCAGCTACATCTCTGTCTGTAAATTCTAGATTTATTTTACGAAACACACCAAAAAGTGTCAGTTTACTTTAATTTGCTGGATATTTCCATGCTCCAGTCATACAGCACAAAAAATGAAGTGGCTTTAGATCCCATTTGCTGTTGTATTTTATGATAATGAGAATACACCTTCCCTATTGTACCATTAATCTTCTTCCTCCAAGGCTCTCTTTATAAGGTAATGGCCACATTTTCTGGGTTTCAATGTGTAATAGTTATACGATTGTTTAAATTATTTTCTTGATAATGAACAGATTATATCCCTCTCTTTAGTACTAAGCCATCCTCTTAAACATCCACTTTGATATACCTTCACACATGTACAAAACTTTACGATGAGATCTCCACCAGCTAACAAGCATTACAGCTAATGCTGATGAAGATACTTGGACTAAACACCTGAAGATGTCAGCAAAATGAAAGGCATAGGCATAGAAATAATCCCTAATCTCAGTTATTCTAGGTACATAAAACATTATAAGAAACATATGCAAGTTGACCATCAGATTTAAATTATTATTCAAGCTTTACTTTTAATTGGTTCAGGACGCAATAGGCAGTACCTGTAAGGGTAAGGAAAGAGGGGTTGCATGATTTATTTTATTTTATTATTTTTTGGGGGGGAAATAGCAAGAAAAGAAGGAGAAGAAGGGAAAATAGTGACATGTGGTTTTAAACTATTGTAGAAATGCAATAAACAGGAAGCCTGCCTGGTTTAGTAGCTGCCTTATTTCTAAAAGGCTACAGTACAAAACTGGATGTGACAACTTCCTAGACACTCGCAGAGTGTCTAGTTTATTTAAGAGTTTAAATTCTTGTGAAAATAATGAGACAAAGAGACCCTCAGGTTAAAATCTTTGTCTGCACTGCCGACAAAACATCTCAAGGGAGGCTGTGCAGTTTCACAGGTGAAAGAAATATTTTATAAGGCATTCGAAGAGCACAAGGCTGAGCACAGGAGGGGAACTTATTTGAAAACATGGCTTTTGAAATTGTTGCTGGCAACACAAAAAATCCTCTAGGCGAGAACATTTTAAGTATTTAAGGGAGTAGACAAGGATTTTACTGTTTCCTTAGCTTCGTAATTGCATTTAAGTTAGGAGAGTTATGCCGAGTCTCTGGCTTCAGCCGTGTGCCGATGATGAGGAAGATCTGCGTGCACAGAGGAGTTCTGCTTTCACCCTTTGGCTTTCCAGCAGAGCTGTCGCTTCCCAGAGCTGCTGCCTGCTGTTTGATCTGCCTGCAGCGCCTCGTTACCTCTCTGTGCCAGGTCTCTGAAGACACCTCTGGCCAGCAGAGAACAACACGGTGCTGCCATTGTCTATTAAACCAATTGAGTAAGACACTAAAGGAATAAAGTGTTTAAAATATTCATTAGTTTTTAGGAGCACATACGTCTTCTTAATTAGCTTTGTCACTGGATCAAATTAACAAGGTTTTAATGACAGTTAGTAAGTGATACATTCATTAATTTAGGAAATGATTCATTTTCTCTGACTTTTTAAATTCCCTTCTAATAAAATAAATTCTGGCATGAGTTCTTCAATTAGGCATGATGTCCTTATTTCACATGGTGTAATACGGCAGTTTGAACGCCAGGATAGAGTGAGTACATTCAAGCAAAAAAAGTCATTAATTCCAAATAATTGTGTGACCTCTGAAGCCAAGTTTTTATTTTACAAAAAAATTGTTTGTTCAGTTTTGGCTAAAGATTTATCAGCACATTTAGTGTACTTACAATTCTTCCATACCAACATAAAATATGCCTAAGTATCACTTGATTAATATTATTTCTTAGACATTTTCACATATGCACAACATCAGCACTACACAAAGAATGAAAGAAAGATAAAAGAAGCATTAATAATAATAAAGAGCCATTATTTTATCATTACCTGGCTGGACCAGCTTCCCATCCAAATCAATCAAACTGCTCACACTAGTACCAGGCTAGAGCTTAGTAAAATGTATTTATTATGGTTATGCATTTTATCAGTATTTATGCAGAAACATGCAAGAAGCTCAATCTAGCACTCTTCTAGTAATTTTTAGAACACAAGACTTTCTGTTTTGAAATCTCCAGCCTAAAAAATTGCATAAGACAATCTGGTCTGTGAGGTGTTGAAACTGCAGGAGCCCATAAAGTTTTGCTTTAAGGAACATAGATTTTCTTTTTTTTAAATCAGATTATGTGAAGAAAAAAAGTAAAGCTACAGTATTAGTTACAGTATTAACAAGACAATACCAGTCCTGTATATTGAGGTTGCTCTGATTACCCAGAAAATTCGTGCTTGTAAAATATGCTCTCCCATTCAAATGCTGTGGGGTCTTCAATCAGCCTTTAATCAAAATGTGAAATCTTAGCCATAAGTCTTGGCTCTAGAAACTCACAATGCTTCCCAGATGGCTCTTGAGGTAACATCTTGCCATCCTTGAGAAATTCTTTATAGTTAAAAAATCTCTAATGATTGATTACTGAGGTGTTAGAACTACTTCCAGCTTTCAGTGACTGTTCCATGTCTCTGTAGACAGATGTAGCCATGTGACATTTCTCTGTGGTTTTGCTTTTTGACAAATGACGAAAATCCTGCATTCCGACTGCACAAAGCTATGCAGAGGCTGCTTTATAGGAAAATCTTAACATGGAAATTGGGGAGGTTCTGTCAGCCTAAGAAACTTTAAACCTGTCAGACTTTCATGGCTGTCAGACTTTTCATCAGCACTGTCACAGCAACCCTCAGTACTGTGCCTTATAGTGGCTTTAAATGTACCTTCTGGAAAGCAGGTGTATTTAATACACTCGCTGATATGACAGCGACCATTTGAGCTTCCTGAGATAATGCTTGTTCCTGTCCCAGAGAAAGCAAAAAAACCCAGAAATTCTTGGGAGCAAAGCAATCTTCAAAATTACTTAGGACAATTTCATGCCATAGAGGTGGAAGAAATTTGTGCTTCGCAAACTGCAAAAAGGTGACTTGAAAGCAAAATTTTTAATATATTTTTCAGTTCATGGTAAAATTTGAAGCCTTGTGAGTAGAAACATAGTGTTTATGTAGCTTGTTAGAAGCCATACGCTACACGTTTTAGTTATAGGTCCAGCCTGTTCTTCGGTGTACTTGGAGCAATGTAAATCAGCAGCAGATTTACTGTGCTGGTAAAGCCAGGACCAGCAACACAAATCCAGGAAAAGGCTGGCAATAAAATGGTGGCATATCAAGGCAGATAAATACAATAATAATGCTACAAAGCAATTATTTTCTGAGCTATTAGAACTAGATACATTTGCATCTAGTTATTAAAAAATTCTCCCTACTGTTTCAAGAAAAAGTATTCTTTTTTAATATTTGATTATGTTACATTTCAGTAGCAAGACTCTCTAATATCTCTACAGGGAGCAGTGTACTGGAGAGCCTCTATTTTTCTGAAAAATGCACTGCAAATCTGTTAAAAATGAAACACAGTTTTATGCGTGTTAATAAACCTCCCACTCTGCTCCAAAGCATTGGGATGGGATTTTATTTTTACTGAAATAGGAGTGAATTGCACTTTTTAATTGAGATCTTCAGGTCTTTCTGTAATACATAATGCAAATAACAATGAAAAGTGAACCTGAAGGGCAGAGGCAGTGTGCACACCTTTGATTGGCTTTTGCACAGTGTTGTGAGAGGTTTTTGCACAGACCTCCAGACTCCCCAGCTTTGTCTAGACTGTGACCTACTTTGTTTGAGGTTTTGCTTAGCTTTATAGTAGTGTGCGGTGCAAGACGTACATGGCTGCATATGCTAAGCCCATCAAGTTTAGTATAATTAAAGTTTTGTAGAGATACCACAATAAAATTCTCTATGTTAATAGTTTTATCTATCCCAGTTTTCCCTGTGATTGACTCTTTTCCAACTGAGCAGCAGTATCTGGAAATTATGCTGTCATATGGCAAATTTACAGAGATCTGCAAAGGAAGGACCAGAGTACTCATAAAATGCTTGATTCAATTCTTTTTAATATCCAGAAGCCACAAAAAATTTAATTTTTTTGTGCTTCTGTCCTGCAAAATCCAGACTATTTTTTTCTAAATTAAATTGGACCCAGGGAGAGGAAGAAAATCTCCCTGTAAAGATTAGATGAATATGAAATAACATTAGAAATGACCTGCTAAATACTTTATGAAGTCTGATTTCGTGATACATCTGTGGCTTAACTAAAACTGCATTGCATTGCAAAGTGATGGCAACTCAATCTGATAATTTTCCTGGTGTCATTCTTTATAAATGGCTTCATTCTTGGGGCAGGATGTGAGGGTCTTCAAAGCAAAAGGGAATCAGCAAAGATTGGTGCCAAGGCAATCCTTCTCCCATATATGGGGTAAAGAGGGAGACTCTGGGCGTAACAGTGGCAACTAGAGGGAAAGAGGAGTGACTTTTTGAAGGAGTTACTATCAGAAATGCTGGGTAGGAAAAGCTCCCGTCTCTTCCAGTCAATTGGGTTTTTTTCAAAAGTGAGATAAAATCCAAGAGAGAGTGGGAGAGGACAACAGGGAAGCATCTTGCTTTGGCATGAAGAATGGAGAAGAATTTTCCAATAGCATGCAGAGAGAGGCTAACCCAAGGCATCCTTCATAGGCTGTGGAAATGGGTTGAAGAGCCATCCCAGGAGGAGGCAATTATGTCTGCAAGACTTCTGAACTGAAGTGATTTTGTGTTTTGACTTTCGTGGCCAGTTTGGTAGTAAGTGGACTGGGTGAATTTAAAGCATCTGCTGTGAAAGGATAGCTCAAGGCATATATTTGCTGCAAAATTAATATTGTTTCTCATGCACATATTCTCACACACACTTACCCACAGTTTCTTATGTAATACAGGAATTAAATAATACCCATTTTATTCACTTAGGTGTGTAATTACGTCTCTTTGGAGGTTTGCACAGCCTGGATAACCCAACCGTAAGGTTACCATCCAAGAGCCTCCTAACTTCCAGCAAGAAAACAGCGCGGTCAAAGCTGTCCTTGGTCATACAGCAGGGAGTCTGTGGTGGTCGTGTGGCTTTGGAAGAAAATTAGCTCTATCCTAGACACAACCACAACAGATGTATATTGGTGCCATTGAAAATACCAAGGCTTTCTCGTCACTGTATGCAAATCCACTGACTATGGCTAAGTCACAGGAGCAAATTCTGTAGGACAAAAGACAGGTGATGTCTTGCATTGCTGAGATCAGGAAGCAATATCATATAGTTTCATTCATCAGCTGAACGAGTTTCATATGAATCAGAGCAAAGTCATATGTTGGGGCTGGGTTGGCCTGGCCACACCTGCTGCTGCCAGAAGGCAGCTCTGTTGCCTCCCTTCTCAGCACCATCCAGATGGATTCAGCTGCTGTTTGCTCTGCCCGTGTTTCCAGCCAGCTGCCTGCGAACCGTGGGCCAGAAGCCACGTAACTGCATTAGCTCTGGCTGTGCCTGCGAGGGACAGGTGCTCTCAAGCCCAGGACGGGCTGTCACCAGCAGCTCCTGTCCTCCAGAGGCAGGACATGTCAGAGCAAGGGGGACAGTACTCTGGCTTGAAAGCCCAAGTTCTTACATCAGTTCCTGAAGACAAGCTCATTAATTGCTAAAGGCTAAATGTGCCCCAAGCCATAATTTTTTCATAAATACTGTTGCCGTGAACAGTTCAGAGTGCTCCACAGTGCATACAGGTATTTAGATTCTGTCCTGGTTTCCTTCAAGGACAGGGATAAGTTTCTTCAGTAGCCGTGAGAGGGCAGAGTCTGGATCTGTGTGAGCATGTCCAAGTCGTGCTATTCCCTATCATCTTACCCCATGGCCAGGGAGTGCGAGAAAGGGACCCTCTTGCTTCCCAGGTCCCTTTTCAAGGGGGGTAAGCAGCAAATGGAATGGTGGGGTAACACTGATCCCAACTGGAGGGCCTGTCCAACATGTTTTCATTGTCCCAATATGTGAGCGATTTTTGCCTGTAAATCACCCTCTTTTTGTCTATTTTTGTTATTTATATTGTTGCTGTTGCTGTTTGTTTTCTTATCTCATTGCAGTTTCCAGCAAATCGCTTTTGTCTCAACCTGTAACCGCTGCCTCTTGTGTCTCCCACCAGAGCGGGGAGGAGAATGACTGTGGGAAGGGTGGGGCACCAAGAGAGGGCTGATCCTAAACCATGACAGATTCTTTTCAGAGAAAATGTATTTGGTGGCTGGGCATCTACCAGGGAACAATGCTTGGCTGTGGTCAGTTTTAATGCATAGGTAGATTTCTGCCTATGCATAGTAAAGGAATTTAAGCATTTCTACACTTACTGCATCATTTAAAGTGAGGAATAAGCTTGTCTAAATTACTTACAATTACTCATTATGACAGCATAGTACAATCAGATGAGATATTGATTTCTCAGTAAAATATTTCATAAAATTGTCAAATATGTTATTACGTGACGCATTACACTTGATTACATACAAATAAAGTAGTCAAATGAAGATAAATATCATAGCATAAACGCAGTAGAATAAATTTAATGACAAACAAGTGTTGAGAATAAAATTGCCTACTTTTTGTACTTGTTATATCTAGCAAAACAGTTGTCATACTGATTTTTTTGAAAGCAAAGTCCCTTTCGTTTAGAAACTCATTGCGGAGCAAATATTTTAAATTTTAAAATAATTACTTGAAGTGCTTTTGTTGTTTTTGAAAATGAGTGAATGTTGCAATAGAAGAACACCCTCACAGAGAAACCAGACAAAATTAGCTCCTGCCTCAAGTAATGCTTACCTTAAGAAGAAAAACAGTCTACATCTGCTACAAGTACTTCCACTGGCAGAGAAGTGAGCTCTAGGAGACAGTTTTCATAGTCAGCTGCACTCACTTTTTAGAAACACATCTTATTCTTGCTTGGATTTGTCTAGTTTCAGTTTCTGTGACGTTTCACTGTGATGTTTCCCATGGGCAGCTCACGCGTGCCTGTCACTGCTTTGCCCGGGTGCGGATTAGCTGTGACGTGGATGCCAAGGGACCAAACCCAGCTCTGCAGGAAGCCAGCCCAAGCCAGCCCACCAGCCCAGGCCACAGCTACAAGGGCTCATCGCATTCCTCCACATCTCTGGGGAATCCTACTCTCCCTTTATTTGAGACAACATCAGGCAGACTAGGTTTTCCTGTTCTTTAACCATTCCTGCAGCTCTTCTTTCAGTCTTTCCAAATTTTATTATTATTCCTTAACTCAGGTCTTGATATTCCTCTGTTTTATACATTTGCAGATTAATATTGGCTCTTCTGGCTAGTTGTCCAGTACTTTGCAATGAGATTTCATGGTCAGTTGCTTCCCATCATAAAGCTGCAGCACTGCCAAGCTTTCTATTTCCTAGGATGCTATGCAACAGCCTGTAAAAATGCCCTGCTTATTCTCATACCTATTTGTGTACCTATATAAAAATATCAAAAATATGTATTCAGTTACTCAGTGTTTTTTTCCAACATCTTTAGATTTGATTGGTATCCTAACTTTTGCTCAGACAATACTAGTTGTCCCAAGACCTCTGAAGTGAGGATACAATACCATATTCTTACTAAAATTACTCCTCATTACTCCAAGAATTAAAACTATTTCTGCATTATTACAGAAAATATTATCTCCCTTACCTGAACTCCTCCCCAAAGAGAACAGAAATATGTATTAAGCAATTCTGCCCTTGGCAGATTAAAATTAAGAAATCAAGAAATTGCACCTAAAGTGCTCCAGTATCATCAGCAGATAATTCAGAGAAGTAGAATTCCTTCTGGTCTTCCCAGATTTGTTCGCTTTTAATTTTGCCTTTCAGAAAATATTCCCTATTTTTTGTGACTATTCTCTAATTCTTGTTTTATGATCTTCAACAATACTTCTAGAGGAACATTTTTTTAAAAATAACTGGATTGTGGGTTTAGCATCTTGTAAAATGCACTTGAGCAGCTGCTAATTTTTATTTTCGTTGTTCTGTTTAAATACTCTTTCCACCTGATTTTGCTAACATTCGTTTTTGAGCTTTTGGAAACCATTCCTTGTAAACCACCAAGCACAACTGTTCTTTAGATTGTTCATTACACAGATCATATTAATACAACACACATATATAGTAGACACCAGCTAATTATGCACCTTGAGTTTTCTTTATAACTTTGTCCTAAGCATATTCAAGATCATTTGCTACAGAAAAGCAGACTTATAGTTCACCAGCTAATAATTTCCTTGGTGGGACTGAAGTTAAACAGCATCATTTCTTAGCTAGGAAATACTATAAAAATAGAGTGAGCAATGCTGATGCCTAGTGGTGAAGAATGAAATAGAGCCACAGAATCATAGAATTGTAAAGGTTGGAAAAGATCTTTGAGATAATTTTGTCCAACCTTAACCCAAAATCTGCCAAGTACAGTGCTAAACCATGCAGCCCTTTTTTTTGGCAGGGTAGGAAGGAGGTAATTGGTGAATTAATCTGGACAAAGGCTATTATTGTCAAAATCTTTCTTTTTTCTCTGTGTGTGTTTGCATGTGTGTGTATGTTGAAAAAAAAAGGAAAATCTCAACTGGAAGAAAATTGCTGGTGAAAGTAGACAAGGACACAAAAAAGTCTGACTGTCGAGCAATGGGATTTGAGAAAATGCCAAAGATAGTTATCACTAAATGAAAACGTCTCTCCACATGAGAAACACTGGTGACAGGAAGATCAATTGAAAAATCAGTGACAAGTAGATATATGACTTTCACCGAGAGAAACTGCTTGGAAATGAAAAGAAAAGAAGAAGGATTTTTTCCACAGATGGTGGATTTTATTGGAAAAAGAAAAAGATTTTGAAAAATCAGTTTTTACCTGTCCAAGTCTCAGACTGACAAGGACACTGGCACCCAACTTCTTTGGATCAACAACACAATAGGATCCATGAGCCCAAAAATTTCTAATCTTGTTACTATCAAGAGATCACAGGATCTTACAATTCCTTTACAAGAGTTTTATGTACAAACAATGAAAAGGAGAAAACTTCAAAATGTGGCTTTCAGTGGGATGGATAAGTCTACCTGAGCCCGGCTTTTCAAGTGGAAGCTTTGCAAAATCATTAAATCACTGTCTGCTTGAAGCACTCAGATATGGCTAAGCAAGAGTTGAAATCTGGAAGGGATGAATGCATAGAAAACACTGTCAGACAACTTCCTTCTCACTTGCTTCAGGAAAAATGCAGATGCTGTTCAAAATTCATTGTAAGACCTTAAACAATGTCCACAGACAGAACCCACCCTGGGAAGGAGCTTCCTACCTGCTCCAGCACTGCTGTAGGCGAAGCGAAGCCTGAGCTGTTGGTGGCCTCCGAAGGGTGCTCAGCTCCTGGGCAGGTAACATGGTGCTGGAGGGACCAGGAGAGCTCCTTGTCTCACACAGGTCAGTAAGAGTGCTGTAACTAAAGCCCTCCAAGAATCCACAAGAAAATCTGTCCAACACAAGGAAGCTTGGCGGGTGAGGAAGCACAAGCAGGAGATGAGATTGGACATGTGACTTAATGGGCACTTGAAGTTACCTGCACTTAAAGCTCTGGAGGCAGCTTGTACAACTGTTGAGCTATTGCCAAATGGTTAATTCCCAGTGACAGTGTGGACATCATCCTTTTATTTTCATTGAACTAGGGAGCTACAAGCCTTTCTTTTTTGATTAATCTCCTTGCAAGTTTATTGTAGCACATGCTACATGAATCAGCATCAGTCATCTATCAAGATCTGAGGCAGGTACAAAATGAAACATTAAAAGTTCCATGCTGAGGTCATATATTACACATTTCCTTCAGGAACAACAGTGGTTTCTGCGATCGACATAAATATCTGTATTTAATTACAAAATCATTCAGATTTGACAAGTCTGAACTACCATACTGAAGTGATGAAATGGTTAATGCCTAAATCATGTGAGAAATTTATACAAACGTATAAGACAAATTTTTGTGAAAGAAACTGTTGCCTACTGAAGTATGAGTATGTAACTACAGTTCTTCGATGAGAGATGTAATAATGAATACCGATTTTCGTGTGCTGACATAATGTGTAAATACCTTTAAAATACATTATGCAATAGAATTGAAATTTTTGTTTAAAATATTTTATTCGGCAGAGCTGCCATTTTTGCCTACATCTACTTTCAACAGACTTAGGACAAGAGAGAAAAAAACAAAGACAATAGAAGTATTTGCTTCTAAAATACCACATCAATTTTTTTAAAAAAGTTATGTCAGCGATTGTTTCAGTTCCTGCTCCAATGACACCATTGCTTTCTCATCATCATTCCTTTTAAGAGACCTCAGGCAGCGGTTTTTCGCTTCGCCTTCCTGCCAAGGCTGGGTCCATGAGCGATCAGGCAGCACCATCTGCTGGGCATTTTTTTGCCTCCCTATGACATTCGCTTGACTTTTTTTCTGAAATAATTTGGCAACCAGGTGAAGGCAGAGCAGAATCAGCCGAGGTCTGTGCAAGATCAAGCGCTCTCATGGGCTCTAATCTGTTTCCCCTGTGTCTCTTGGATAGTAACTTTTTTGCTCTAATTAACATATTTAAGATTTATTAATTAAAAGATAATTTTATTCAGTTTCATAGTACTATTTCAAAATAATTAAGGTAACCTAAAATAATAGGATTTGCCCTGCTTTCTACTAAGATGTACGATCACACAGAGTGGTGTTTAAAAGTTTACTGCTATTACAGATGTGAGGAAAATTGGATATTACCTTCTACAGGTTACAAGATATTGCATCTCAAAGCTAGCCATATATAGGAACTAAATAAAAAATTAGCAGAGAACTTTCCAGCAGGGCATGCATATGTTTTGTAACATGTGAGCCTAATCCCAGGCATAAACCTTTTCCACCATCTCCTCGTTATGAAAGCGGCACCAGCTTTCATCTGCCACAGGAAAGCCTGTCTGTAATCTTGGCACCAGATGTCACCAGCAGCATAATTAAAAACTTCAGCTGTGTGGAAAGAAACCACTCTTCTGCTGGGAACCCCACACATATTTAGTAGTAAAGAGCCTGGACTCTGCTGAATGTGGTTTTGCTGCTCACAAAGGAATATGCTTAACATGCACCTACTCCCTTTACAATCATTTTAATCTTTCATCAGTATTAACGAGAATATACCTAATGTAGGTCTAGAGCCGAGTAGGATGGGATACATGGTCACATATTGGAAAAGTGGTTAAAAATACTAAGCCAGCAAAACGTGTAATCTGTTTGCATTAACGAGAAGGATCTAAAAGTGCTTCTGCTTGAGGTACTGTGCAAACCAAGAAGGAAGATTTTGTCCACAAACACACATTTCTAGGGGCTTGGTTGCTCACCAGAGTTTTACTTTAAGACCACATAAGATAAAATAAGCCAGAAGTTATTTCACCTCCTGCTGCTGCTGTTCATTTCTACATCTACATCAACCTCTCCTTCTGCTGGCAAAAGCAAATATGAGGCTAAGCTGGTCTGGGGAGCTTATTGCTTCCTGCTGCTGTTGGACTGTTTTCAACTTGGATTAAGTCCTCAGTTCAGTTTCCCGCACAGCCAGTGCAAACTTGTGCTCTCACAAGGGAGATTGCAGAGACAGGACAAGCAAATCTCTGCACATGGATAATATGCTGGTAACACACAAGTCAACATGAGAAATTTGGGCAGGATGACATATATCAATAACAGTGGCAATGGAGCATCCCCCTCTCCCTCGTCCCTCCTGGTCTCCTTCATCTGTTACACCAAAAAAACCCCAAATCTATTCCAAGAATGACAGTTTAAAGCTCTTACTTCAAACTATACTTCTAGTACAAGGTGTGCCTTTTTATTACATCATATGCATGCATAAAAAATATTATTTGATTAAACCTTTTGCCGTTACAAAAATTATGAACAAGTCTGGTCACAAATTGCTGCCAGAAATGCCTGACATATTCCAGTCTTCTTAACAAAAAGTGAAATATTTTAGAAAAATAAAATAGAAAATTTTTAAAGACAGGTTTCAAGACATAACATTTCTAAAAATAATGCTGGGAACAAATCCTCTTCCCTCAGCCAAATTTGCTGAGTTACTGTAAAAAAATAAGGCCACATCACACTGGGATTCAAACTACAAGTATACATCACTAATGTGCTTATATCTAAAAGCAAAACTAAACAGCAAGTGTGGTAATGGGATATTAAGCATTAGGGATGGACATGATTTATGCTGCTTAAGAGATATGTTTCTATCTGGAGTTGCCAAAAGTAGCCCCAGAACATATTTTGGACTTCAAGAAGGCTGAAAGAAGGTCATATAAAAAAGAGATGACAGATTCAGAAAAATATAATATTGTCAGGAATTAGTTCCTGAACAATGTTTTGGAAGGTCTCACAGCTTCTGAGGTTAGACCCCTTTTTTTTCAATTTACAACGTATGTTCTAGGACATGAAAACATCCTAAGATCCTCATAGTGTAGCTCCCTAGGGGAAAGGAGATTCTTTCAAAGACCAAACAGGAGCAGCAACCACCTGTATAAGCTGAAGGCTGGAGCAAGAGTTTGGACTGTGGAAGTTATTCAGGAAATGCTTTCCCCTCAGATTCATTAACTTGGTTCCTTGTTTCTGATCAGGCTTTAGAGATCTCATCATCACACTCAAGGGTCTCACAAAGGGAAAAACCTGGTTTGGGTCTAGACCCTTTGCCACCTCTGGCAGCTACTACACAAACCAGGAAAGTCCATGAGAATGTAGAATGAAAAAATTGTAAAGTTGGGAAAAAATGTATATAATGAAATACATCTGCAAATTGAAAGAATAATTATTACTAATTAGAGTAGCCATGCACTCTCTTGAGATACATTGTTTTCTCTGTATAGATTTGGAGTCCATGTATTTTTTGCAATTTAAAACCCATGTTCATTAACACCAAATTTTTGTGGGCACCTCTGGGTAATGGCACCGTCCTTCCTACACTGAAAGACAAAAAGAGTGGGAAGTCCTAAGTACTGCTCTGTGTATGATGTTTTGAAGTGTTTGAGATGTTATGGTAAAAAAGACCACACTGACCCAGTTAGAGGAATGGGGGCATTTGGTGGACTATATCCAGAAAACAGGGAAAAATTAATCTTTCCATAAAATTATTACAAAAGTAAGATGTGCTGTTATTAGTTGAGAGTCTCTCCCACAATCATTAAAAGATACCAGAGACTTTCGTGGTGGCAGAAGTTAGAAATCAGGAAATGACAGGCTTAGTATTAATACTGCCCATTTTCAAGACTTCTGAATGTAGATCAGTGCAGAACAGACTGCTGTCATTTTGTCTTGTAAAGAAAACTAAAATTGGGATTTTTATCTGACAAAAAAATGCAAAATGTTGTCTTGATGACCTTCATTCAGTCTAAAGCTGACTGCTTCTCTTTCGGTAACTTAAGAGGCATAAGCACATTTTAAAACCAATATAAGTTTCTCTTCCAATAGTTTGCACCAGTTTAATCAAAGCGCAATTAAATCAAATTGTAACTGTTTGATGTGATTGATATTTGTAAATTGGGTCTGATATACCCATTTCCGTTTATTTGTAACCAGCCAGCAGTGCAGTGCAGTTTATTATTATAAATACTTTATAATTATAAATTACTAAGAAAACGTGGCTGGATGTCATGCATTAAGCTTCTCATCATGACTATTGTGTGCTTTTATTTATATTTGAGATGTAACTATGGTGATATTAGCACAAAGAAATTTTTAAAACTGTGATTGATACAAGAAATAGGCATAAACCAAGCATAACGCAGAATTAAGATGCTTTAAAAATATCTATTGTTTTCCCTGTTATGCTTCGCTTTCATGTTTCTATTATGCTTATCATTTAATTGATGCATGTTCCACTAGCTTGCCTTTTATCTTCAGTTTCCAAATCAGACACCTCTTATGAAATCAATGCTGTTTTTAATGTCACAAGTGAATTTATTAGCAGCATCTCTATGGAAGGGACACGGTTAAACTAGAGCTGGATTTGGCTCACTACGCAGGAATAGTTATCAGCACTCTGCAGTTGCCTATTCATTATGACCTGATTCAAACCCCAGAAGTCAACTAGAAGACTCCAGTTTTTATCAGTGGATTTAGACCTGATTGTCAGTGAAGCTAAATAAGATCCAAAGAAAATCACGAAAGACAAATAGATCATCTTACCTGTAACAACTGAAAGTATTATAGCCAGGTCTGACTGTCTGATTGAAATCAGCCTTTTAAAGAAAATTTTGCCTTGGAAAGTTATATATTGTGCAGCATTTTTCATACAGCAAATATGCAAGAATAGGATTGAGAGCTATACTGAGATTAGCTCAGTGCACTGAGGTTAGCTCAGCTGGTCAGAGCATGGTGCTGATAACACCAAGCCTGTGGGCTCAATCCCAATACAGGCCATTTATTCAAGAGTTGGACTCAATGACCCTTATGGGTCCCTTCCAACTCAGAATATTTTGTGTATGCTGTGAACCTGCAAGAAAAAGAATTTAAAGCTATAGCTCTTGAGAAATGTGAAGAGTAAGAAACCAAAATATTAGTACATCTCATGATAGAAAAGCTAGTGTCGGGTTCTTGGGATGTGTTAATTAGTTTTAATGGTGGTTGTTCAAAGATGATGATAAAAAACAATATAACAAAGCATTGCTACATGAAAGAAACATGAAAGACTTTAATTGTGTGAGGCCAATATCCACACCAGGTAAGAACGAGAAAGGTTGGGGTTAGTTTCCGCAGTCATCCATGCCATAAACCACACTCCTGTTCAAACTTCTCTAAACACATCACTGGGGACAAAGTGGCCGTTCTCAATGTGCCCCTTGTCCTCTAGGCGATGCAGTACCATGGAGACCAGCTACCACCTGCAGAGCAGATGTACCCACGGAGGGTTTGAAAACCAACAATTCGCAGAAGAAAAAAACATAATTACTCCGTTTTGTAGAACATGAGAGAGATGTACTGTAAGAAAAGGGTTGTTGAAGGTGAGAGCATAATGCCAGGATTAAATTTTGGAAGTTCCTGAATGTCCAGTCCCTTTTCAGTCTATTTTGCTGATCTTCTGCCTTATTTAGACCATGATTATTGTTCTTTTAATCCTTATAAATTTAGAGCAAAATTACACTGAGGTCTGACTGATCTCACACAATAAATTACATGTGTAACTCCATTTCCTTTCACAGATCTATTAACAAAAAAGTGAGACACACACCTGACAGACAAGATTTAGGTTTTGTTCATGAGGATACTCCAGTCAAATCACAGAACTCAGTTTGAACCTTGCTGGTGAAAGCTTGTGTGTGGTCGTTAATTCTCAAAATGAAAGAGAACTTATTCCAGACAGGAGGGTGTCTCCATCCTGACCAGGAGACCACTCTACATCGAGGGCTTAGTGACCCACACTACCTTGTTAACCTGAGCTGGCAGCTGAGGTGCTGCACACCTGGCGTGGCCTCCAGGCTGGGCTGTGCTGAGCCTCGTTCCTTGGCTGCAGGGTGACCTCAGCCACCTCACTGCACCACTGGAGCCTGTGGGCAGCACCCATTCGGTACCAGCAATTACATCACCTGCACGACCTCGCCTTTGTTGAAAAGTACAGGAAGAAGTGCTTACCTGAATATGCTTCATGTCTTATTTTCTGGTACGAAAAGTATATAATAGCTCATATGTATAGAAACAAGGCGCATCTGTCCATGGAGGGGATACGGAATGCCATGGAAATATCCACCTGGGGTCTCTCTGACACTGCAAGAATGCTGTGTGTTCAGCATCTGAAGGGAATTTACTCACCATCTATAATCTTTTTTTTTATGATGTCTTATTAAGGAGCTATTTTGTTTAGTCATTTGTTATCTTGTTCTGAAGAAATGACTGATCCATCTCCTTTTCACCTCATGAACCCTGCTGCTGGTGAATAACAGGTTTAAATATGAGTTTGCACTTGTTTAAGTAAAATTATAAATTAATTTATAACTTCAGTTTTAGCTTTTGCCAGGAATTCTTTAACTCAAAGTTTACCTCTAAATCTAGCACCTGAGTGCACTTTTCACAGCCAGTGTTTTTTTTAATCTCATGAAACGAACACCCAGCTGCCTTCCTAAAAAGGTACTGTTTTAAAAATATGAAGCACAAAATACTGTCATTGAAAATTCTTGGAGCTCATACATCAGTCTGGAAACTGCTGCTTGTGAAGCTATAACAGAGCTTTGTGCTGCCTTCTGAAGTAACTTCACGGCCTTGGAAAGACCCCTCAAGCCCTTCATGCTTGGTTTGCTCCTCCAATTACAAACTTCTTCCAACTACAAACTTCTTCAAAGACAACCTAGCCTAGAGGTGACAGCAGTGCATCAAGTAATTAAAGAACAAAACCTGAGAAACAAAGCTTTAATTTAAGGAGTGGATGGAAGCTCCACATTTCCCTCTGCCAGTGTGCCCGGCAGCAGGGCATGCCTTCAGTAAGACAGAACCTTTACTTTAAAAATGTGCCATCGGGTCTATTAGGGAAAGCATCAATAATTAAAGTTAATGCCTGGAAACTGGCATCAGCTACGGGCATGATGACTCAAGCTCTTGGAGATCCATTCATTACATTCAACTACAAAAGCTAGAAGTTATAAAAAATGCATGAATAAATTCTTTAAGTATTAACACACTACTTCTTTAAATGTTTGCTCTGACCCAGGTGGCGCTGCTCTGACTTTTTCTGCAGCTTCTTTTCACTTAAATGACCTTAGATTTTTGTAGCTGTCTCTCAGGATTAAACAAATTACTCTCTTTAAAATGTATTATTGAAGGATCCTACTTAGTAAGAAATAGAAAATGGACTCTGGCATTCTCTCCTTCAACTCACTATAAAATGTTAGATTTCACAGCAAAGTTTATAATATAGAATTTAAGTCTTTTGAGCTAGATAATGCCATTTGCTAAATTCCCTTCTGAGCTTGGCAAAATTAAGTAAAAACAAGCTAAATAGTACAGAAGAGATCCCGGTTTTATATTTCTAAACTACAGCAAGGTAAAGCAGTAGACACAGTGCTACAGTATAACTTTTAGTCAGAGGTGGTAGCACTTAAGTGTCTTTCACATTAAATCAACAGCAATAACAAACAAAAACAACTTTGTGGAAGTTTGGGCATTTCTGATACGGTGGAGTGAAAACCTTTTCTTCTGCGATTTTTGGTTTAAGTTTTTAGATGGCATTTATTTCCTGTTTTGATTATGTTTGCATTTAGGGTGGTATTTCAAGATTCCTCACTGATGGGTTAATTTTGGCATTTTATTCTTCCCTGGTAGGGTTTGGCTGAAGTTTCTAAATTTGCAGATTCACAGAGTGTTTTCCACTTCTTCCTGCACTTGAGATTTTCTTTTCAGAGCAAGAGGAGTCAGTAGTATTTTCCAGATGAAAAAAGAGCCAGATGTTTCAAAGAGAGTTTGAACCTTTCTGTTTCTGGCTCTACAGCCAAATATCCAGAAGCTGCAAGCTACCCATCATTCTTTCTCAAAAAGGTAATCTAAAAAGAATCCAAAATTTCAAAGGGATTACTTAGAATCTGGGTAAAAAGTAACTGAAGTAGTTTCAGCTGTCTTATATTACTTTATCCAAGGCAGAAAGAGGAATCTGGACATTATAGGAAAGAGATGTCTTGATTTAGAAGACATATAGTGGAAATTTCACTTTTTAAAATGATCACCATGTTTAAACACTGCTACCAAGTTTCAGAAAGAACCAGCCCTTCAGTTCACATACCTATGTGTTTGTTCCAGGTTTTATGGACCACCTATCTCTCACACATCTCAAGTGCAGACTTGACTAGTATTGACCGTTGGCCATTACCCTACCTAAATGTTATAGCATCTTTTTGTAATCCCACTGTACATCCATGAATCAACCACTGCTGAAATAGTGTAGTACCTTTCTTTTTTTTCAAGTATGCATACAGTGGGCTGGATTTTTAAATCCCATTTACATCCTACACTGCAAATTACAGGGTTTAATCCTGTGATAGTTTGAGAAAATTTGTTGGTTCTGTAAAGCACTGAACTCCCAGTTCCCACAGAAATTAATGATGGTTGAAAGACACAGTGCACATCCGTACCTCACAGAACTGGGCCCAAAAAGCAGTGCTGGAGGATTCCCTTCTCCTCAAAACAGACAGCTGAGAATATAATCAAAACACTTCCTATAATGACTTAACAATTCACTTCTGGTAATAGCAGCAAGGATCTCATGTCAGAGCTAGTTTTGACAAAGGCAAATGTAGTGAAGTGTTCCCTAATGCAAAGCCGCTTGATGAAAGCACATTAGCTCAGCATTACCAGCAACTGGGGAACTGCGTAAAGAGGGTCATGTCCAGAAAAGTGGCTCTGTAAGAATGACACCTGTATATCACACAATACTGATCTTACATACTGGTACAAGCTGCTACATCACATTTGTTAATCTTTTTGGTAAAAATGCAAAGGCACCATATCTTGACTACTGTTAGTACCACAGAATGAATCCAGTTACAGAATATAAAGGATTAGTTTTGGAGAAAACTTGTTCATATTTTAAAATAACTTCCAGACACATACATGTAGATGTATTTGAACAACACCCAAAAAAGTAAATTTATATGCAGCTATCCATGGAAACTTTCAAGACTGACAGTAAAATACAATACATTTTCATTTAGACACTGAGGTAAGTGCTGATGTTTCTTATCAACACCAAAACTGAACAGCCTAGTTATGTCATTTGTTACCTAGTTTCTAACCTAGTCAGTAGGTAAGCAACACTTACTGTATGTAAAGGTGACAGTGTGGCCCAGAAATGCCTTAGCAGATGAGGTTAAAAAGATGAGAGTTACAAATTCCATGTTTGTAATACTTCTGTAAAACAGAACTACATTTTAGTTCAGCATGATAATTTTTCTATGCTGGATCTCATAAGACACCTGAGTTTTTTTCATTGAATTCCTGAAGAATTCACATCAGCAATCTACACAGCTGAATAATAAACTCTTAGGACATTTGCTGCAGTAACTAACTGTTTATTAAATCTAACTATACTGCATACCTTATTTGTTTAAAAGCAATAAAAATGACAAGCCAAGTAAAATTACAGAGGGTTGGCTTTTAGCGTTCAAAACAGACAGTCTGAACTTCATGTAACTAACTATAGGAAAACTGAAAGCCTAAACTAGGCATACAATTTCTTTAAAGAACATTTGGAGTTGTAAATGGATTAAGATATACCCTATTTTGACTTCAAAGACATTTTATACGTGGTTTGAAATCCCTTTAATTGACTCTTCTGCATTCTTAGTGACTGCTTTGTCCCGGAGTAAAAGGGCTGCTTTTTGGAGTGGGTGGGTCTGACACGATTTACGGACTAGTACTTTGGTACCTAGAATCATGAAAGATACAGCACTTCTGAGTTTTGGCCCAGAGGGCAGAAAATTATCACATTATCATAATGTGGTCAGTATCACAACTCTGAGAACAAATTAGCTGCCCATCCTGACAGTTTCGTCTTACCTTTTATGGAAAAATACCCAAATAAAGTGGTTCTAAAAACCTTTCTACAATCAAGTTCCTATGTTTCACTGTCTTTATAAAGAGTTTTTGAGTGTTAGTGGAAATCTTCTTGCTCCACATTTTGTTTTAATCATTATAGGTATGACATAACAATTTCATCACCCTCCCCTTCACAGAAAGCTTCTATACACTGATAGTTTTATTTAGTCTGTGGAGGAAAAACAATGAGAAGGTGAAGCAAATTTTCTCCTCAACAGCTTGATTTTCTAAATCTCTGATGATAGTTTTGTGGACCCTTGGTATTCCTCCTTCCCGTGGATCCCAAAATAGATAGTGTACTCCAGGCACTGGTAATCTCCAGGAATGCTTCAGGATTTGAATACCACAGCTGCGGAAAGGATGTTCCTGCAGTGCTCACAGTAGATAATGAGCCAGCAATGTGCCCTTGCTGCAGAGAAGGTAACTGGTATCCTGGGCTCTGCTAGAGAAAGCATTGCCTGCAGGTCAAGGGTGGTAACTCCTTACCCTCTTCTCAGCACTGGGGAGGCCACCCATGTACTGTGTCCAGTACTGGGATGCTCAGGACAAAAGAGATAGGAACATACTGGAGAGAGTCCAATGAAGGGCCATGAAGACGATTAAGAGACTGGAGCATTTCTCCTATCAGAAAAGGACTATTTAGCTCAAGAAGAGAAAGCTCAGGGGCATCTTATTAACATGTATAAAAGCCTGAAAAAAGGCCACAAAGAGGACAGAGCCAGGCTCCTTTCAGGGGTGCCCAGTGACAGGACCTGAGGCAGTGGCCACAAACTGAACTGCAGGACTTCCCCTCTGAACATCAGGAAACACTTTTTTACTGCGATGGTGGGCAAGCACTGGAACGTGTCTCCCAGAGGTGTTGCAGGGTCTCCACCGCTGGAGTTGTTCAGAAGCTGTCTGGGCGTGGCCTGGGTAACTGGCTCTAGGAGGCTGCGATTCAGCAGGGGGGTTGGACAAGAGACCTCCAGAGGTACCCCCCATTCTCAACTGTTCCGTGATTCTGTGACAACAGCCTTTATATGCTTCATGGCACTTAGTATAAAAGAAGCCGAATTTGATCTTTCCCTGAATATTACGGAATCTTCATTGCAATTTGCATCAGCTGTTACTGGACAGTGCTGACCACTACGTAGCAATATTACAGAAGGGAAAGTCTACAGCAGATTCCGCTGCTTTGAGATCTCTTCAATATATTTGCTGATTGTAATAGCCATTGCTAAAATGCTGAAGAAGTTTGTCCAATCTTTTCTTCTCTCTACATCAATTTATTCATGCAAGAGGTGAAAACCACCATACTGTACCTTCAAATCCCAAGAGCTGAGCAAGCTTTTAAACTCTTTTTCTGTATTCCATTACCTAGTTCACCTTAAGTAGACAAATTCTTACCGAGTTTAAACTTCAATCTCTTTCCCTATAAAACAAAGAACCACAAGCCCTTGCTAACTCTATGACATTAATAATGCATAAAAATGTAGATGGACATCTACCGTGTGAGTGGAAGATATTCTCTCTGCTTTAGAGGGCATTTCCCCATCAAAATATGCAAAATGAAATTCCTAAGGAGCAGAGAAAAGCAAAAGAAACTTTCCTTTAAAAGGGCTAGACTACCACTGTCGAGCTACAGATATATTAAACACCCGTAAATGCAACAAAAAAGCTATTGTGAAAAGTTACATTTTTCTCAAGGCCACTTAAATTTTTAAAATACATCTGTCATCATAAAGAGAGTCACAAGGAAGCTTGAGGGCTTAGCAGTTCTGGAAGATGGTCACTGTCCCTGTATGGACCACTCAAAGCACAGATGCCTTTTAGACCCAGATAGGAAATGAGTGTCTGGGTGGTAGCAGATGGAAGAGATGGGTTTTCCTGCTGGATGTATTAACTGAACAACAAAGATCTGCAGACATGAAATCATACCAATCTCCCACATACATAGACCCAGTTTTTCCTTTGTTGAAAGTTATTTACACTACTATGTTGGCCAATACCTGGCTTTTGAGTTACTATGAGACTTTCAAAGTAACCAAAGCAGATTCCCCCTGGGAGCTACAGTATTACAAGACAGGGGAAAGACTGAGGTTGTCTGGAAGAGAACATGAGCCACTAGGCATTTTCAGTGTTGAGTGTGGTGCACTAATTGAGACCTATTTCATCTGCAAAGGAAAGTTGTGTAAGTACTGTCTTCTGGATGAGCTTCTCCTTTACTGCTCAATTCTCCAAGGTATATGAGATGCTTCTTTTAGTACACAAAGATTTTGGCATTCAGGTCATAGAATAAGAAAAGTTATCTGTCTTGGAAACAGTTAATACTAGGGGAGTGAATTATTAAAAGTATGATCTTTTTGTCTCAGGACACAGGATGGTCTCCCATGCTCATTCTTATCTCATGATGAAATGCGATGATTCTCATCCTCTGCTCCTTTGAGAAGCTCTGTCTCAAACAGCACTTTCAAACCTGAAATTATACCAAAAACTTTGAACCTTAGAGCAAAATACCAAAAATTTCCTCTGGTTTAGTAAGTATTATGTTCTCCAAAATTAAAATGAACATCTTTTTGGTTAAAAAAAAACAGAAAACAAGAAGGGGAAGGAAGAAGATATTTTTCTTGTTCTGTGCCTCAAGGGCTCCACTGATCTCTTTTGGGTTTTCCTCAAGCTCTTCCAGCTCCTGGATGCAGCTTACTCTTCAGGCTCCCCATGGATATGGTCATAGCACCAAGCCTTACAGAGTTCAAGAAGTGTTTGGACAATGCTTTCAGGCACATGGTGTGACTCCTGTGCAGGGCCAGGAGTTGGACTCAGTGATGCTGATGGGCCCCTTCTAACTCAGAATAATCTGATTTTTTCTCCATTCCTCTCTACAGTATTTACACATGGAACACTATCATTTCTTTAACAGCATATTTTCCAGCACAGGAGATTATTATAACACATGTGTGACTTTCACAGTTTTTTGAAGAACAAGAAACTAATTTTCGATATTTTGGTTAAATTCTTTTTAAAAAAATCCACAAAACTATGACCATCATGAACCAATACACTTTGCTAAAACTTACATGATGTTGCCATTGACATTCTGAGACTGAGTTACAGTATTGTAGAGTAGTTTGACCATTATTCAAAGCTTGACTTATCTCTGAGAATATTAAATATTGACTTTTATTTGCTTAGCATTGACAAAGAGTCTGATTTAAAATACTTAACCTTTTATACCCATCTAGAACCATTATTTGATTCCATTAAATAATTCTGTGGAGTCTCTCCTTGCTTTCCTGTGTATCTCATTAAACGCACCAATAACCAAAAGCACTTTTGGGCTATCACTGAAGACCACAAAGCATCCTACAGATACACTGCAGTGTTCTAATAGGGTCAATAAGTTCCCCCATTTCTCCATTCTCAACAGAGATAAATCAAGTTTCTTACTTCAACGTTTCCTACAGAGAACATAATCAATTAACTCCAGTACCTGGCACATCTTGATATAAAACCTACTGCTTTCATTAGAACAGGAATACATTGGGTAAATAGCATTAGAAAACTACTTAGAGAGAATTCTAGCCTCAGGGATTCATCGTTTGAATAACAACTAGGACACTTGAAAATGCCTAGTAAATACATTAGAAATACAAAATGAATCCTGGAATGGGTGATGAAAGACTTTTGCTTATTTGTAATCTTAAAAAGAAGAAGAAATCTTCAGCTTTATATCTAAAGTGATTTCTGTGTTAAAATGTACTACAAAGTTTTCCCCAGCTTGCCATTTCTTCCTGTACATATGTTCTTTCTGTAGATGCAGAACTAATATTGCTGTTCAAGGGGCTGCAATGCCACCTACCTGAGTTCTCCCATTCACCAATATAATTGAAGCTGTGCACACCAAAATTGTCAGATACCGCCCATCAATCTACATTCACGTGTGTAAAAGTGCAGATTTCACTATTTTGACAGGATTAATATTATTCAATTATTAATAAAAAGGATACCAAGTAATTGTTAGGGCACTGACCTATCTTCTTTGCCTTTGAAAATAAAACCTTAAATATTTTAAGGGCTTTTTAATTAATTTTTTTTTTAAATTGAATGTACATACATTAAATCTCCCTCTTCAGCTTTCAGAGGCAAAAGTCTGAGCTTTGAACTTTTCACTTTTTAAAAATTTTCTGAACAATATTAAATAGCATTCACTTGCTGCATGTCCTTGTCTTATAATAATGGTTCCAACTCCAAAGCTAAAGGACACATAAGCAAAAAAACTAAACATAGTGAAATATCATCACTAAATAATTATAAAATATCGGCAGCAAAATGTAGACATTGGAACGTTTCTTAGAAAACCAATCATAAGATTCCCTAGCTGAGACTTTATTAAGGGCTGCATGGCTAGCAAGACTATATCATGCCAGGGTCAGAACAGTCCTCAAAGTCACTGATATATGCACCTCTCCTGTACAATTACTATCAAATAAAACAACACCAAAACACTTGATTAGTAACTTGCAGTCACATTTCCTTCAGCTGTTCTCCAACTTATCAATCACACTTTTACATTAAACACATAAATACCAATTGTCACATAAAGCCTTATCACACAGCATTCTAAAAGTCTGATTTTTTATTTTTCACTGAGGTGTTGATCTTCAAGGTCTTTCAAAGACCTAAAAAAGGAAATAGCAAAGTAATTGCAAAAATTCACTTACGCAGTCTTGAAACATGTCACACATTCAGGCTTTCCTTAGAGAAATGTTTAAAAAGGAGGAAATTTTCCAGTATAGCAGGTTCCCCAAACCACAGAGGCACTGCAGTTTTCCAGAGGAGTTGGGTGCCTTAATTACCTTTGATCTCATCAGTAGACAGGTGTACGTGTATCTTTTAAAAATGTGTACCTATATATTTGTTTTCACAATTAATCCTGGAATGGTATATATAGGCTGAGTCAATAACATCAATTACACAATTGTAAGTGCTTATGATAAAAGAGCTATTAATAGCAGTCATTTTTTAATATCTGGTGTGGTGCATGTTGCTCAGCAATCCAGCTGGGATCCACCTGGGTGCAGAGCAGAGTGGAAATAAAAAGCGATTTTTTTGCAGCAAGAGCAGGTATGCGCCTCCCACCTCTCTCCCTGCAATGCCTTGGATCACAAACGATATTCAAAATGTCCTATGGTAAAGACCTTCCTAGGCCCAAACGTATGATGAGTCTCACACTGCTAAGCCTGGATTCATGAAGTCTTCATCCATCCTCACCACAGCTTAGGCATAAACATGTTCAATTATCCTACAGGACAAGAGAAAGAAGCACAGAGCAGAGCTGAAGACTTGCAAGCATGTTCCCGGGCTTATCAGTGGAGCAGTTTTGCACTGCAAGACCTGCTTTTTCCTGTATTCATGGGCTTTTGTCCACATCATAAGCCTTGGACAAGGCAAGCCCCTGGAAATTAGAGAAAGTTTTGCAGGGACGTGGGAGACAGCAGGACAGGACAGGACAGGAGAGGACAGGACAGGACAGAATAGGATAGGATAGGAAGCTAAGAAATCTCGTGAACGGTGTGAAGTGAACAGTGTAAATTATTAAATTTAAATGATCGTCTTTAACGTTTTAAAGAGTATCCTATATGGCACACCAGTTTTGTTACGCAGCATAACATTTATTTTGCTACAGTGGACATTTATTTCTTAACTACTTTGGACACTGTTTGATGGGGCTGTGGCTTAATTTGCAAAATATTGGAAAGATATTTGTCAACTTTTTTTTTTTTTACAAGGTCAAGAGCCTGAGGTATCATTAACATTTTTTGATGAGACTATATCATTTTATTTGAAAATACTGCCTGTTTGGAGAGTGGTGCAATGTTCTTTCCTCTAACTTTCAATAAATTACAGCTTGACAAAGTTGGAGGTGTGTTTTACTAGATAAATACTGAAATGGTCTGCTTACCTCTGAAATTATTTGTAAAAAAAAAAAATCCATGTTTTTATTAAAAAAGGGCTCTTTGAAACTTAAGAAATATTAAGAGATATTTGGTAGAACAGAACACTGATTATACCACCAATATTGTGAACTAACAAAAAAAGAAAAAAACAGCCTGAAAAACTTTGGAACTGCAAGCATTAGGAAGTGACATCTAGTTTAACAGTCACCTTCCTGGTAAGTGAGACAGCTGATGTTGCAGCCTCTTAAAGGAGGCAGTATTTGTCAATATTTGCCAAATGCTATATAGACCAAGTCTCATGCTTACAGAAAACGTTTAGCCTATTCATGTAACTAAACAAAAACCTATTAACTTTAAAAAGCCTGTTTATTTTGTATCCACTAAAAAATTGGAATCAAAATTTCTTTGCTCTTTATTTTAATAAAAAAGGATTACTCTATTTCCATAAGTATATTTACACAGAGTGCAGAAAAACATCTTGTCCCTCTATGTGTTTCTTGTCATGCTTAATTTTGAGAAAAAACTTGATAACCCTATAGAGAATGTCTTTGAACTAGTTTGAAAGTCTAAAAAAATCCTCCCATAAATAAATCTCCCATCTTGAATATTCATTGCCCTAGTATCAAAGAACTGTTTTCATGCATCCTTAATTATCTCATTTCACCCTTGTTCTCTCTCTTAACCCTCTGGAAAATGTTTCACCCAGTAAAATAACAGCAAAGACTCAACCCAAATTGCTGCTTCAATATGAGAAATAGCCACAGTTCTCTCAAAGCACTGGCATATTTTAGTACTCTAGTATTTATGTCTAATAATATATATTGAAGGGCCAAGTTTCCCCAGAGTATACACACTGCCAGTGTTCAATACTGTCATCTGCTCTTCTTTCACACCACAGCAAAGGCTGCCAAGTGCAGCTCCCTCAAGATTGGGAAACTGATAGCAGCTAGATTAGCACTCTCATACTCAAGGCAGGAGTGACAGCTCCAAGTAAAACATCAGGACTATCAATAATGTTGCACACTCCAAGCAAATGCTCTTTCTCCTTCTAAATTATATTTGCATAAATACAATGGTTATGTATATGGGGCAGCAGCATTACTGCATTAATTATTTATCAGCAGAAATCTATTTTCCTTACCTGCCTGCAGTCTTGCTGGCTTCTTTGCTTGGAGCAACTATTTACTAAATACTTTAGCTTTTCAAAATCCGTGTTCTGAAACAAGTGGAATATGAAAACCTTGGGCTCTGCAAATATCTGGGTTGCGTCCCACTTCCCCCACAGACACTTAAAATATTTTAATTATATAAGTTTCTACAGTAGTGATTAGGAAGTATCTGAGATAAAAATTTTTGGTTTCTTCAGAAGAAGTCCTGAAGTACATCTTAATCTATAAAAGAGATTCTTCACAAAATGCAAAAATATACAGGTTGTGAAGTACTTAATACTTAATATTTGAATGCTTTCTACTACACAAGTAAAAACTCAACAGCTACAACCTTCTGAGTTTCAGCTTTTACCCAGTAGCTGATATTTTACCCGCTCTGTCCACTACAGAGTCTGTGTCTGAACTATGTTGAGCTTTCTGGTGTGATTTATTTTCTTACTACTGCTTCAAGAATACAGGAAAAAGTAGAAAGAATTTGTTGGGATCTGCCCAGGCAGACCTCTACACCTGGCCACATCTCCTGTAAATAAAGGAGCCTTTATATATATGCAGGTTCAACCAGATGGACAGATTACAGCAAATTTGGGGACTGAATGGGTAAAATGAGGAATAAGTCTCCTTGAGTAGACAACATTTGGCAACATTTTGTCTGACATTGCATACCACAAAAATGGGTAGAAACCATAATATTTCACAGGATAAAAAATAACTTGTGAAACAACCTATCACAGAAGAAACCATATGCTTTGCAGAGATAAGTTATGGTTGTCCATGTTTTAAACTGTCCAAAAAAGCAGGCAATCCTATGCTCACATTGTCCAGTTGAAGGAGTACACACAGGTTTCTGAGAGATTTCTCTGAAGAAAACTAGAAATAAAGAGACTGACATAGGTAAGGCTGGCATGGGGTAAAAAGGAAATTCCTCCCATGAAAATAGGGGAAACAAAAGGCAGAAACAAATGGTTATTTTTCACTAAAAAAAACTTACCTCAGGTCTTTCAGGGACCACTGGAACTTAAACTGTCCAATATATAGACAAGCAAACTGGAAAAAAAGGTAGTAAATAATGAGGTAACAAAATTTATTGAGAATACAAACTTTTTCGGTTTCAGTGGTCCCTGAAGGCCAAATTTTTCAGGTTGGCCAAATCTCAAGCTGACAGTGAGTGACAAATACGTGGCATTTTGATGGGCTGCTACATTCAGCAGAGAGATGCTCTTCAATAGTAGAACAGGAAAAAGCTTGAGACAAATGTAGGACGACTGATCAGAGATATAAGGAGAGTGTAAACAGGTTCGGGTCATTCAGTTTGCAAATTAAATGACTAAGGGCGAGGATATGATATAAGCTACAAAATCACAAACCATTTGAAAACAGAAAGTAACCCTTCACTTCTTACAACACAAGCATGAGTTGTCTAATGATATTTTCAGATAGCAGGTTTAAAATTAAAAAAAAAAAAGGAATACTTTTTTATCCAACATATTAACAGAATTATGGAACTCACTGCCAAAGGATGCTAAGGAGGACAAAAGTATAAATAATTTAAAAATTGGGTCAGATAATTTCATAGAAGATAGGTCTACTGATGGTCACTAAACATAATGGAATGAACACAGCCTCAGGGTTAGAATCTCCCTAAGGCATTGATTACCAGGATCCAGTTGAGTTTAGGAAAGACACTTGCATAGGTCCAACTTGGATTCTTTCTATAGCAATACTCCACTTTCTGTACCACTACTCCAGAGTCAAGGCAGGATATTGAGAAGCAGGGAAAATCTCCCTTTTGCCGTAATATAACTGTTTTATCTTCTTGATATCAGAGCTACTCTTCCTATCTACTCTTACTATGGAGAATAAATAGACAACAAAAATATTAACCAGGTTATCTGTAAAATAATCACTGGCTTTGAGTAACAGAGTTCTTCCAACATGAGACAGCCTAAGCTGAACATTGCCCAGGGCACTCCTGTCGATGTATCTAGTAAAAAGAAAAGTACAAAAAGTTATTACTTGAATAGAAGAAAAATACTTCAAAACATATTTATGTATGCACTTTGTTTTAAATGAGAACAGGTAATCCGATGAGATTATTCATTTGCTTCAAGGGTAAGCAGCTGCAGAGAAGAGGAGCAAAGCAAAGCAATGAAAAAACAGTATACACCAAGGAAAACAGTGGCACACAAGTTGCTATGTGTACATTATTTAAAATGTACATTTATAATTTAAACCATCATAATCATCTGCAACATTCTAGCCTAGAAAACATTTTTACAAAAGGCAATTGTACAAAAGGCACACATGCAAGTACATGCGACCATTATTGCCACACCCCCAATTTCCTCACCTCTTGGTTAATGTTACTGATAGACATTTAAAAAGCCACACGAGAGAGCGCACCCAGACCAGTACGTGCTTCAGCAGGAGTCCATGCTCTATCGAGGCACTCACCCCAGAAGAAACTGAAACTGGGGTGATGTGAATTCTCTGGTGCACAACAAGACATTAGTTGTGATCAAAACTTTTTCTGTGGTGAGGGATTCACAGCAGCCCTCGCCAGCTTTGTCTGATGTCCAAGCAGGGAGTAGGTCCCCCACAGCCATAGTGCAACTCTGCTTCAAAATCAACCAGCCAGTAGGCAGAAATCCTTTGGGAACCGGGTTTAATTAGTTGCAGAATAAATTAATTATTTAATTAGTTCAGTAAAAGGGCTTGATTCTGAAACGTTTTTATGCTTGGTAGACATAATGAAAATTCACTAACCTGTTGCAATATTTTTGAATCACTGGGGTGGGAGGATGAATATGTTTGATACTTTTATTCAGTATTTTTTCCAGACTATTGGAAAAATTTACCAAAGTATGAACACAAAAGCAACAATTTCTAGCTTGGATTCACTAAACAGTGCAATTGAATGAATCTTCTCATCAAAACAACACAATGGGTATTTTATACTTTATAACCAATGTAAGTAATGCTATTTTTTCATGGAAACTGCTTCTGTCTGTTCCAGAAGTACTATGCTGGAATGAAAGATACTGTTTATTCTTTTTATTCCATAATTCTCAGGTGAAAACATTTTTTAAAGGCAAAAAATTTGAACAGTTTTGAGTTCCTACAGATGAAGTAGCAGAAAGGTTTTATTTGTATGTTTAATGCATCATGGATATAAATTTTGCCAGGCTTCTGTATCAATCACCCACATGGTCTCACTGTGTAAACTTCACACTATTGCTTCAGGATTCAATACAGGTTTTTTTACAGTAAAATATCGGCCGTTTATTTACAATTCTCATATAATATTTTGCTGTGGCACTTTGCAAAGCCTATTTTCAACTTCAGAGACCACTAATAATTCTCCTGAAACGTCGTTTACATAACAACTAATTCAAAAAGCCGATGTAAACCAGTGTTTTGTAAAGATTTCCCCCATCCATCCAGATACTTGGCTTTCAGCACATACTGCTTATGATGGAAGTAAAGGTGTCATTGCACCGTTGTAGCACACTAGTATTGCCAGTATAATCAAAATAAGACTATGCTTATTTCAGGATTTAGTGTACAAATGAGTGAGTGGAAAAGCACAGAACTTTTTCAAACTTTCATTCTCCGGTAGCTGGATGGGGACCACTTGAAATTAAGCACACATGGAAAGTCTGCAACTTAAAAAAGGATTTTGCAGGTGTTAATCTGTGTGACTGGCTTTGAGCAAGAAACGAAAGGGACATTAGCAACAATACTAAAGAACTGAATTTGAATAAATGAAAATACAGCATCAAATGAGTCTTGTGCACACTAGAGAAAAAAGCTAGGAAATTTGACACAATTGTTCAAACTAATAAGGCAAACAAGTCTGCATCCATCTATAATAACTTGAATAAACTTAAAATAAAGACTAGAGACTGAGATAATTATTTAATGACCAAACAGGAATTTCAAGCTTCTTACACAAAAGATGGCCTTATCTGTGATCATTTTCTAATTTTAATTAATATAGATGCACTCATTCAATGGAAGTAATTACAGCACAGTTGACAACTTCCGTGTTGATCCTAGATGAAACTAGCTGCCTTGGGTTTTTTAAGTCATCTCTTAACCAAAAAAACCCCCAACATTTCAAAGGTCTGCCAAAGAATTCAGAGCTGTGACTCTAGCTCCTTGGAGCGGTTCCTGAAGGCCAAATCTCCCTGAAATTCTGTATCTCATTGACTGCAGCACCTTTTGCAAACTGCAGTATAAAATACGTTCAGAGAAAACATTATTAAAATAAATTATTAAAAGTAATAATAGTAATTGTACAAATAGATCTACTTTGCACAGCAAATCTGCAAGTGGAACAGACCTTCCAGTGGACAAGACTGATAATTTTCTAATTATACAGTCCCAGGCTGTCCGTGTGCTGATATGGTACCATGCTGATATGGTACAGTGTTAACAGCAGCGTCCCCTTAAGGGCAGAGATCAGCCATGCCAAACTCTGTGCAGGCTCCTGGTCTACACTTCCACGGATCTTTCTTTGTCTTCACCCAGTTCCTTATTCAGATGCTAATGGGAAAGACTATATATACATATATGTCTGTCTATAAAAGGAGAGAAAAGAGAGGCTAAGAAATGCAATTACAGGAAAATCCTAACCATATGTGCAACATCAGCTTCTGAAAAGCATTACTTAGATGGCCAAGACTTTTCCCTACTACAAGAAGGCAATGGGGAACTGATGATGTTAAGTGCAATCCAGCTTGTGAACTGAGGCCTGATGCACATGTTTTCCTTAATTATGCAGTATTCTCTAGTTCTAACTCAAATTTCAGACAAGAAAAAAATTATTAAGCATGCTGTGGTTTTATTTTATTGATCTTATACCAATATGTAATTTTAATTTTTTTTTTTTTCAGTTCTGGAGTGAAATGTAAGAACTGAATGAAGACCAAGAAAAAAACCATTATGAATCCAAGTTTTCAACACCAAATGTTAAGGAGTTCTCAAGTCAAAAAAAGCAGAAGTTTGCTCTGGACACCTACTCTGTTTTTCAAATGTCCTGCATCAAATCTTTCTCAGTTTATGCACCCAGAGAGTTCTAAGAACATCCTCTGGGTAAAGCAAACAGAGGGTCAGAGCTGCAGTTTGGTATGCAAGAAATGAGACTTTATGACCACTGCAGAAGTTGTGGCTCTGATTAGGAGCAGACCAGATCAACAAGCTAGATCGAGTTGATGCTGCTTTGGGAAAGGTAAGTGATCTACTAGTCCTGTGAATACTTTCATCTTCAAGTAGTTTCTTCCATGTGCAGGACTCCACTAAACTGGACAATGCAGAATGGCCACTTGGCTTCATTTCAGCACTCCAGGAAGAGGAGGCTAGAAACTTGTTTAAAGTCAGATCACACAATTTGCAAATGCTGGGTCATTACGTTTGTGGTAATTATCCTACTGAACTCTGTACTTTAGAGTTGACCAGTTGACCTCTTTGACAGTGGCAGCCACCTTTGAAAACATCTGGAGATGTGTCCACCACTCCCTTATCAGCATTTTCCCATGATGAGTTAAATTTACTCTCAACATTTTTGTATTTTATTTCTTCTCTTAATGTATTTGACGTTAACCTTTTTGAGTAGCTGACCAGATAAGAACTTATAAAGATCTATATAGAATAAAGTATATTTTAAGCCACACAGCTGTCAACTATGTGCTCATGCCCTAAATACAATATCCATACAAATTATGCAGTTGTATAGATTCCCGACTCTATGAATTTTTAAAAAATGGATTAGATATCCATCAGAAGTTTATAGTGTTTTAAGAGCGCTTTGCATCACGTTGATGTATTGATTTAAAATATAAATCCACATTAATCTGAAGTAATTGACTATCTACATTAATAATAATGTTCAATTTTCATGAGGGAAGAGAACGGTTCTTGTGCCAAGACAAATGAAATTTATTACTTGCAACTACAGAGGTAGAGATGAAAATCATTATTAAAAAGTATAAAGAGGCTTTTGACAGAATATCTGTTGAAATTGCTCTGGGTAACTCTGGAAGAAAAAATCCATTTATTAAAAAATTTACAAGAAAATGAGAACATAAAAGGGCACTTTGATTGGCATCACAACCTAATTTACTTCTAATGTATTATCAAGACACTTCTTGACTTCTTGATCAATGTAACTCTCTGTGTTCTCCTCTGTATTTTTATAAAACATGCCACCAAGAGGTACTGTTTTAAACACAGCTGTCAAAATCCTGAGCTAAAATTTCAAAGCTTTCAGGTGTCAGAAGAATAATGGTCATTTGTGTGCCTAGAAACTCATATTATTTAACCTTTTTTACTTTTTTTTTTAAACTTTATTCCTATTTCTATGGTTTTACCTCCACAAAGAAAACTGTATGATATTGAATGAGTTATATTTGAATAACAAAGTGCTGAATCCATCATGCCAGGATTTCATGCTGTTAATTAAACGTGGCTCCAATTCATCAAAGTGTTAGTAGGTGCTCTGCTGAACAGGAACTGAAAGTCTTATTATTTAAGTTAATTTACTTACAGCCCTAATTTTCAGTTCATATATGTGTAAAATTCAACAAGTGTAAAGAATTGGAGACTTCATACTTCTGTGTTATGTTTCAAAATATGCTTCCAAACTCCATCCATAAAACAGCATCTGGTTCCTATTCTGTGAAGAACGTGTGTGTATTTTCTGTTGAAAGGAAAATTTTGGATGGGATGTTGGCATGGTGTGGGACCATTTATCCCACTGACACTCATGATTACATATTGAAAATGATAAACCAGTATAAAGTCAATATAAAATTGAGGAATTTGAGCTTCAGTTAAATAAAATCAAGAATAAACTCTTCTACCTCCTATCTTCCAAGAAAAGAGTACAGTACTGCTTTTTAAAACCAAGTAATTACATCATACCATTGCAGACATCAGCCATATTTGGGGTTTAGTGTTTTTACCAGAACTGATGAAATCTTGAGTCATTGTTTAAGAACCCAAAGAGTTTTCAGGACAACTTGGCTAGGTTTGTGCTTCAGTGCACAGAGATCTAGGTTTATTGGCATAGTACAAAAGCATGGGAATAACTAGCCATATTTAGGAGCCAGATCATCTATAAATGCTAGCGGGGAAGGAGACCTGAGGAAAGTAAATCATTAGAAACCACAGGGCAAAATGATGATTGTTCAGAATTAGTTTTCTGAAGTCAGCTTTGGAAACTGCTCTGTACAGCTAGTCACTGTAGAATGTCATTCACAATTTCTAGCTTACACTCTAAAATGTCATCTATGGTGTTAAAAAAGTGTTCTGGAGACTCAAAGCTGTGAAGAATATTTACAGATAATAAACTAATTGCTACCAGAGAAAACCATGCCTGGCTGAAGCCTCAAATAGAAACAGCAGCTATTGGAAAGTAAAGCCAATTATAAATTATATTTTTCAGTCTACAGGAATTCCTTGCAGCTCTGAGAAATTACTCTGTCCTGTTATGTCATGACATTGTCAAACAAGGAGCATTGGGAAAGATGCTTCCAGCAAACACTAGTTTATAAGGGTGTGCCAGGAATTGAGAGAAAGATCAAATGTACATCTCCTGGAGGGCTTCAATATGCCAACCACAGGGAAGTCACACCTAAACACAGTAGCTATTCTACTGTGCCAGTAATGACTACTCTCAAGCCCACCACAATTAAAGACAATTTTGCTATTGACTTAATGCATTTTGGATCAAGCCTCAAATAATCAAGTTACATGCATATACTAATGCCCACTAGTAGATCCGAAGAAGTAGAGGGACTTATTATAAATACTGTTTTTTAAGCTGGTGAATAGATTTTTACCATAACACTGTGACTGAGAAACAATAAAGATTAAAGAGATTTATGATTTTAGAACCTGCTGCTACATCTGTTAAAGTTAATATCCTGGGTACAGTAAAGAAAACTCTATTTGGACATGGGAAAAAATTGCAGGGGAAAGACGGGGTAAAAAGGTACAGACATAATTAATACTTAGCAGAAAGGTCTAAGACACTTCCCCAGTGACTACTTCTCCCTTTGTACACCACTGTGAGCCTGGGTAAGGGGTCGTGTGGCCTTCGCAATCATCGGTAATTCATCTATCTGGACAGTTACATGCAAATCCCAGTTAAATTTGGATGTAAATTTCTTTGTGGCCCTTGTAACACATAGTTTAGTTTGTTCTGATTTATGTCTGTAAGACCCTCGTTCAGGTGTGGTATTGTCTGAGGTAGGGATGGCTGGCTGGGATGTTGAGTGTGAGAGAGGTAAGTTGATCCTTGTCCATGGTTAATGTATCCTTGCTGGCCATGTGAGTTGTAGCCCAGCTGTTGCCTTCCAGACTGTTAGGAATTGGGCTTACGCTGTCACAGCTAAGGTGCATCTGAAATCTGCTGTGTTGTAATAGAGGATGGGTGAATAAAGAATTGAAAGAATCAAGAGCAATAGTGAATTACAAATTTTTATGTTTCCTATTAAAACATTACCCATTAAAATCATCATTGCACCTTTTTACCTATATATTCAGAGGGGTTGTTTAATGCAGCATTTGAGAATACAATAAAGGATATTGCAGAAGAATATTAATATATCAAACCTCAAAACACTCTTGTGGAAACTTACAGTATGATCAAACTGTGAAAAATGAAAATCTTATTTAAGAGAGATCAGATTTATGCACTTCTGTCTTAGCTCTGTCACTTTCAAGATGCCAGTGATGCCGCACTTGCCATCTAGGCAGTTTCTCTGATACCAGCCAAATCTTTAACAAGGGAAAAACTGATTGAAAATTCTTCCAGAACTGCAAGTATTTTTCTGAAGGTATTTTTGTCTGTACTTTTGTTGCTTCAGAACTGAAAAAAATTTTGAACAATCTGAGATGTAACATGAGCCACAGACTGGTGGAGCCAAAATCAGCTTCCTAATGAGAAGCCTGGCACTGAGTATGAGCACTGAAACCTCCAGCCATGGCCCTATTAACACTGGTGGTGATGAACTGAAGCCTGAGGCATCAGCCTTGGTAATTCTGCCAATGTCTGGCCGACAGAGAGGAACAGTGAAGTGCAAGCCAGTGTGTACAGCAGTCCCATATTCAAGGCATGGCCAAGTCCTCAAAGTTGTGGGCAGGAACCTGGGCATCCCTGTGCCTCAGATATCCTCTGGAAAGACTCCATAAGAAGGCATTTTCCTGCTATGCAGATGTCTTGATTTGCAAGTGAGCATCTTGCTCTTTTCCTAAAATAAGACTTTAAAGGTAAGAGATTAAATTTGTCCCTAAGCCCCATACTTATAAAACCTGAAGCTTAGAGTAATTTTAGTCTCCCAAATCAGAGATGGAAATTGATCTATATATCTAAAAATCACATGGGATCAAAAGAAAGTATAATAAATCAAAACCTAGTTTCTTTTCAATCCTTTCCCACTTGTCTGTTAACCCAATATGCTTAGTATCTATAGCAGAGTATGATTCTCCCTAATTTTACATCATTTAAACTTGATTCCACTTTGCTTCACATCATTAAAGCACCATGTAGACCTATGTCACTAAATAATTCTCATATTGCAAAATTTTTTTAATCCTCTGATTCTAAATCTCCCCTTCACTTTGTTGCAAGGTAGGATTTCTTTCTAGGTTGCATTGAGATCATAAGAATGAAAAACTCAGTAAGGTATTCAGATATACAAAGCTTGAAGATAAGAATTAGAAGAGAATATCCAAACTTATAAGCAGTCAGAAACTAGTCCAAAGGGCAAAACTCTAACACAAGCTACCATGGATATTGGAATTAGAGGAGCACCCAACTCCAGGAACGTTACCCACACACCTGCAGAGTGGCAGAAACAACAAAAATTTCTGCAAATACACTCATGTCTGACATGAAAGACTTCTCACACGTATAAACATTCTGGGGATGGTGCCCAGGCTGCACCTGCCCTCTGATGATTCCTCTGGAGGTGAGTTCACTTTCTGTTTACAAGGAGAGGCATACGGTAATTTTCTCCTTAACGCTATTAATAGCCAAAAAGCTATTACTGGAGGAACACTGGTGACAGCCATAAGGCTATCTAATTCCTTTATAAGTTCTACCAGTGCTTTCATCAACTGATGAAAAGAAATTGCGTTGACAGCTCTCTCTTTTGGTAAATCTCCTCTAGTGTGATTACTTTGCGTCCTTCCCCGCTTGCTCTCTCCTCTCCCCGGCCGGGGGACAGCTCAGGCGGGCGCCCCGACGGCACCTCCGGGACGTGGCTCAGACGGCGGCGGGGCCGCGCAGCCGGTACCGGCCCCTGCTCCGGGAGCGCCCCGCTGGCGCACGGAGCGCGGGTGGGGCGGGGCGGGGGAGCC
>VYXC01010094.1:704830-716382 GCA_013397175.1 Platysteira castanea
GGAGCGGGCCGGGGCTCTGCGCGCCCCGGGGCGGCGCGGGGCGGCTGCCGGCCCGTCCCGCCGCGCCGCTCCCCGGCAGGGCACGGAGCCCGGCTCGCTGCTCCCGCACCGCCAGCAGCCCCCGAAACGGCGCTCTCCGATTTCTGACTCACACCGGCTCCAGTTTTGACAGCAGCGGAGAAACACGACATCTGCCCCGCAGCTGCGGGCAGTGCTCTGGCCGTAGCAGTGCTGGGAGCGCCTGAACTGCTCTGAAAAGAGCAAATACTTACAGTCAGGTTTTCCATAGAAAAGTGTAACAATGCATTAACATTGCAGGAAACATTTGTAATTTTTTGCGCTATCCCTCGTCTTGGTCTAATGTCCTACATATTGTCCCTACGACATTTTGAACAGCAAATTAGACTTGTGGTTTAAATAAATACACATTAGAGTTAGTAATTAGCACAAATTTCGAGTAAAACAAGGTTGCTTTAAGTGGTAATTATCTGGCTACTTTCTAAATTCCTTTTCAAGTGAATAATCTGTTTCATAGGCGTTTTAGATCAAGGTTGCAGAAAAGCTGGTTTGTTGGGGTTTTTTGTTTGTGTCGTGTTTTTTAATTATTTGAAACTACTGAAAGATACTAAAAAGAGAAATGTCATCTGTAAGTAGTTAGGTTGAAGTGAATGATCCTGTCAGTCTGTTTCCTCTTCAGGTTCAAAATATATATAACAGGTAGAAATATACTGTGTACTTGAGACATAGATTGGGTTGGCATCCAATATTTTATGTTCATTATCTTTCTAAATATCTGAAGTCCTTAGAATACATGAGCTGTTTTACAGATTATTGGAAACCCTGACCCAGCTATGTTCCCTGTACTCCTACAATTTTGGTAGAACAGGCTTTATATTTTAGAACTGTAAAAACAGTTTTAAGGATTTAATTCCTGAATATCATAGGGCTTCTAAACATACAGAAATACCAATCTCATTTATAGTTTATGAAACTATCCAGTAGAAGTATGATTAGGTGCATGTGGTAGATCTATAAGCAGTTCACTGTTGTGAAACATCCAAAAAGGAGAAATAACAGGTACCTTTACTCTTTACTAAATCTTTACTAAAAATTTCTCTTTCAGGTAGAGGAGAACAAACCCTTAAAGAAAGCCTCTAATCATATTTACTGATTGGAAGTCTCTAAAGACATAAAGGAAAATTCATGTAGAGTATTAAGAGAAGGATCTCTCCACTATCCAATATTAAACTCTCTTAATATACTCAGGCACAGTCGAGTAAGTGATGAGTAGAGTGGAAATCTGATTCTGAAAGATGGGTTGCATCCAGCTGCCAGCAACTACTGTGTTCTGCTGTGATTCTGTAGGAGCAAAACATATTATCTAAAATCTTATCCCTGCAATGCAACCTCTGTGTATTTCTGTTGATTTCAAACTACCATAACAAAAAAATCAAAACAAAACCCCCAAACAACAACAACAAAAAAACCCAGTCAAGTTATAGGCAAGTCTTAGGTCTATGCCTTTTGAAGTGTGTGTTACAACAAAATCCTGGTGTGGGTAACTGAACAATGTTATTTTTGTGCCATATGGGCACTATTTCCTTTCCTGTTCACAATAGCAAGTCCCAGTCCTTGCATGAAGGCAATAGTATTCTTTCATGAAACTGTTTTCAAACCCTGGAAGAACATAGAGCTGAAATGCAACCCCATTCATGGGTTTTCACAACCAGTACTGGTATACCCAAGAAGGAATAGTGGGGATAACATTTTAATGTCTTACAGAGACACTGAAAAAGGTGTTTAGTCCATGAAAGACTTTAAGTAATACTTTGTGCTGTATGAAGGTATTGCTGTAGCTGTGTCCTCCTCAAGCAAAGCTTTTAGAGCTCAATAGAATGACATGGTAGATCTGAGCTCGTGCTCTATGTAAAAAAAATTTCTCTTTGACTTTCTTAACGGAGTGCAAGATCAAGCAGTATGTAAAATGCAGGAAAATGTTGGGTTTTTTTCTTAACTGCAAATAGGACACCTAAATCTCACCACTGGGTTCATTATGCCTTACATCTGTGCTCTGTCCTTATGTCATAGGAGTTCTGTTGTCGGAGGGGTAGAGCAGTGGCAGTGTGGGGACCTGGGGGCCCCTACAACATCTCTTTGTATTTTTGAGAGGACTTGGGTTTGCTTCCTTTTGTTTTAACTCTGAGGGAGATTTCATATTCCCTTACAAGCTAGCAAACCAACAAACAAAATGGGTAAAACTGAAAGTATGAAGAGAACTTCCTAAGATTAGTCTGCTAGATTTGCTTGCAAATGTAAACCATTGTAACTTCTCCATGGAAGATAACACAGTGGTGGTCTTTTGGTTAAAAATGATTGAGCAACTATGATTGATAGGACCAGGAGAGAAAAAAGTGATTTGTATTTCCTAGGCAGGGAAGATGTAGGCTGAGAGAAATTATGATCAAATTACATATTTTCCACTGTTTTTCTTTGCAATGGAAAGAAGGCATATTTCCAGCATATATACTTTTTTGTCATTTAATAACCATTTTCTTATAAGCAGGTGAGAAGTAAGACAAGTTTTAACAGAAGGAAGGTAAAACTAATGAAGTTTCAAAATGGAGTTTTAAAAACTCAGGCAGTATTTAGAAATAAAAGAATTTTGCTCCTGTGTTCCTAGCCTCATGCTATGACGTCAAAATGCTCCTACCAAATGTAGGTGACTTCCTGACCATAACTTGGACTACCAGATAGCTTGGGAATGTGGCCTGCCCTGCAGCCATCAGCAGCTGGATGTGCAGGAGATTGTTCAGGCTCTGGTACTTTTCACACTCATAATTGTCTGTTACAGAAATCCACTCTCCTACTCAGCACTCAAGGTAATCAATTAATAATGGTAGTTATTGCAAAAAGCATCTTCATTATCTTTTTAATCTTGTTTCCTGCCTAGGTTGGAAAATAGTAATTTCTATAAATTTAGCACTGGACAACTGAAGCTTTAAGAAAAATTTTCAATGTTAATTTCATTAAGTGGCCTAATTACATATTATATAGAGAAATAAGAGTTTTGCTTTTAAAAAGTAATGGCTTCATAAGAGAACTTCCTTCACAGAATGGAAAGTGGAGCACAAGTCATGTAAATACAGAACCTTGGTAGAAGTTTTGCAATTTTCTGACTGTAGCACCCGAAGAAGACTCCCTCTTGAAGTAAGTAGGACAATGCAGACCCAGTGCCAGAATGAGGCTTTCATTGCACTGCTAGTGATTTCACATGAAAGGCTTTTGAACAGACAAGACTCCCTCTTCACAGGGTAGGTGAGCTAAATCCTAAATGTACTTAAAGCTAACAGGTTTCATGGACTGACAACATGGCACTATTCCTACTACCTGGGCAAAATAAAACTATCAAGTCCAGTATAACCCTATACAGCCCTGCTTGTCATGGTTGGGTTATTGTAACTTTGGGAAGTACTTGCTTGCATATCTAAACTACTTTTTTTCTTGCAGTAACTAAAAGTAAAGAAGTAGAAATATGTATGGTTAAACACTGGCGAGTGGACCGAGAGGAGAAATATGAAATAGTTGAAAAGTGGTTTTTGAAAGATCTGGAGATGATTGATGGAAAAGAAGCAGATACTGTAAGTGTTACATCATGTATTATGTACATAGAGAATAATTTTCGTGTTTTGCAATTTGGGATACAAGAATTAAAATACATTATCTGAAAAATAAAGTTATGTTACCAAGGAATTTTGGCTTTATTGCGTATGAGAGGCTCCATATCACATTTGCACTGTTGCAGGGGAAGAGGAAGGAAAGATTTTTTTGTTTGTTTGTTTATTATAATAGCCTTCATCTCTCTGGTTGAGACCTGAGGCAGAAGCTAGGTGTTTTCTAATTTGGTCATCATAACTGGTAATAAAAGTTCTCCATCTGCAGCTTCCAGTGTAAACTGCAGTTAATGTAATTGATTTGAGAGTGTATTTGAAAACAAAATTTCATCAAAAGTTTTTATGGAGACTGTGACCCTGTCATTTGAATGTATGAACCTGTTCTCTATATGACAGAGTTAATGTATAAAATATCACGCAAGTGCATGATAGCTCACGAAATTGTGTCTTTCACATAGCTTAATCTCACATTACTTGTATCAATTCAGTATTTGCCTATTTGTGTGTGTAAATATGAAAGAGCTTTGGCTAGATCTGGCTGACCTTGCTGCTAAAAAAAGTCCTGATCTCTCAGATACAATTTCAGAAGGGTAAAATGAGGCTGCAGTGATGCAATACAGAACACCACCAAAACTAGAATTAAATCCTATTCTACAAAAGCTAGAAGAGTATGTTGAGGATAATATCTTACCGTGTGTATGATAAGACATTTTAACAGTTGTCCATGTATAATAAATGTAGTCCAGAAGAAAAGTACTTTTTTCCCTTTGAAAATGTTTTCACTAGCATATGTAATCTGAACTCTACTTTTTGTTTTCACTTGAAAGAGAAATCAAGAGTCCATCAGAAATGTTTCAGAGCCTTGTTCCAAGAAAAATGACAAACTGGGGTTGTTCTCACTCTGTCCTGTGCACATCACCCTCAAGGTCAAAACTAGGAATGCACAAGACAGAGTAGGTGATCTCAGCTCCAGAGTACCCCTTCACCCTGTGAGCTCTTAGCAGTTTAGGCCCAAGGGGGGAAAAAAAGACAAAACTAATAATACTTTACATCCCTTCTTCAAGTTAACTAGCTTCTGGCGATGTTCCTGTCTCTTCCCCAGACAAGGCAGCCAGAGGATTTCCTTATCGCTGCATGAATTTAACTTTCTTCTGAAGTGTTGTGCTAAAATATTCTTCAGAAATGATTCCGCCTTTCACAACTGGTATGATCGAAATCTGTCTCATTTTTGATTAAAGAAAAGCCTAAATGAACCTCAAACTCATGGGGTAATTAACTCTGCCATAAATATTCATAATAGGTATTCATATCCATAGAATTTAAAAGAATTTATCTGCTGCTAGGATTAATTGTGTCAAAGAGTCAGAAAGCACAAAGGAATACAACTAAGGCAGGAAGGGCAATCAATATTCTTCTTCTCCCACAGTCATAGACAGTTGTAGTCCAAGTCAAGTGCTTTTCATATACTGTGTTTTAGGCAACATAACAAATTGATTCAGTTCAAAACAAGACTGTACAATCCTAATAAAGTACAGTATATTGCTTGACCAAACTTGGAGAGTTTTACTCAGAAAAAATTCTCATTGAAGAAGAATTACAGCTGCTACTTTTTAAAGTTTTAAAAGACCCTTTAAGATGAATAGCAGAAGTATGTGAAGTCCTTTAGAGCCCATCACACAGAGAAAAAGCCCTGCAGGTAGCTGGGAAGAGAACAACAAATTGCACTTCTACACTGTAATACATGTAGTAATTTCATTCTCTCTAAATTTTTTTTTTAGGATAATCCATATTTTGATATGCATTTCCACAAAGTCTACAATATGGAAGCATACAGTTGTGCATCTAAATATACCTTTGCTCGAACACTAAGCAAACTGAACGCGATGTACCTTAAGAAGGACTTCAAGATTGTCAACTTTGATGACACCTACCTAAATGATGATTCAATCTGGTCATCCAGCAATAGAGATTTCGTAGTAGTTATGAAGGTTTGCTTCTATGCTTTCAGCCTGTTATGTCTCTCCCTCTGTCGTTTGTCCTGAAGATGTATTTTCTAACATTAAGGTGACTGGTTGACTTTCACTGACCAGCATTTCACAAACCCTCTGATCAAAAAATTAGTAAGTGATATGCAGTGTCTGCTTTATAATTTTACATGTAAGTAAGAAGTGGAGGATACTTTTTACATAAATATTTGATAATTCATTTATATATGTTAGGGGGTCCTTACTCTAACAAATACTTATACATACAAGAGACTGGAAACATAGAACCAGTCATTATCATGGTCAGTGGTGATTGCTTATGTAAGCAGAGGTCAGCATTTGCTTATATCTTCATGGAGGTATAAATTATCTTTCATTAATAACTTGAAATACATTTACAGCATTAGGAGAATTAACGGTTAGTTTGTATCATGGAAGTAGAAAAAAGAAAGTAATCAATTGAGTTCTGTATGAGAATGATGCACATTTCCAAATGTGTTGAAACAGAACTCTGTTAAAGAGATCACATCTACATCCCTACAGGAATCCAATTCTCATCCTGATGAATAGGAGTACTGCGTTCAGGTACCATGGGACCAACTTTTCACCTATGCAGCTATGTTATTTTTCCCACAGAACATTTAGTACTCCCTCTGGCCTTCACATTATTTGTGATACTGTAATTGAAAACAAATGTTCTTAAGCAGCATTGCTTTATTTGTCAGACATTTCAGAACTTCCATATCATTAATGTCTCCTTTCTTGCCTGTCATTGCTTATGAACAGGCATGGTTACGGAACAGAAATCATCTATCTCTGAACAAAAATATAAGAAAATACTATGTAAACAGTAGTTTTTGGCTACTACAGTTACTTTGTAGGCAAACGACAGACTTTTCAAAATTCATAGAATTACGAGAATTATTTTCACCAGTTTCTAGCTAAAGTGCAAGCATATTCAGTGCACTACTAAAAGGCACATTAGTACTTAGAGGTACATTTACCATGGGGTGGAGTCCACCTGAGTGGTTTGGAACATCTCACAAAAAGTAACAGCTGGACTTGTGACAGCAGTATACTACAGTAGAAACAGAAGATAAGTTGCAGCTGTGCTGAACAGAAGCTGAAGAGGAACAATGTTAATAAGAAGCATAGTGTTCCTGCCCAGTGTCAGTCAGCTACGTTAGCTGGCTGTTCATCCCACAGTCAATAAAGAAATGCCAACCCAAAAGAAGGTTCATTCGCAGAAACTTCTGGTCAGAATGTCCTGTAGGAGAGAATGAGCTTTCTCCTTTGGCAGCCAAGAGCGTACAGGAAGGCAGGCTGTGGACTAAACTGGGTGTGGACTTGGAACTGAGTGATGTCAGCTCCTAGTAAATCAGAGGCTGGTTCATGTCCTCTCTCAGCACGTGCCATCTCTAAAATGGGATAGTTGTGCAAGGGTACTGTGCCGGACTGTGGCTTGCACTTTGCTTTTGTCTTTCACGTGAAGTCCCACCTTTGAAAACATTTCTGTAAATGTACTTTGGATTCAAAGTTGAAATAACATCAAGTAAGTGAGAGTGTATTTGAAAACCTGTAAAATGTACAGCTTTCTACTTTTTAAATGTTATCCTACTGTGTGTATATAGGAAAGGCCCTACCTTTGATTAGTTAATATTCGGAAGTTAGGTATTTATTATAGGCATATACGCAAATTACATTTGTTCCAACACAAATCCTAGTAATTATTACTGTATAGTAAGACACCTGCGAGGGCAGTTTATTTGGGTAACACAAATCCTCTGGGATTTGCACGGACTTTAGTCTTAAATTTGCCACCAAAATACTGTTAGAGAAGGATTGTAATTTTAGTGATTGTTTGCACAATACAGTTGTTCTTTTGAGAGTGTCTTTGGGATAATCCAGTGTAAGCAGGTGTGTTGTGACATTTGATTATTAGCTACAAGAAGTATTTGACCAACATCCAGGTTCCACAAAACCATCTTATATAGGAAGTGTAATTCATGCTACTGCTATCTATGATACATTGTCTTGTTTGAGTTGTATATTGATTGTTGAGGTCACAATGTTTTCCGTAATATTTACAAATTCTTCGCTTAACGGGCACAAGGAAATGTTTTCTGGGTGGAAAAGCTTTCACCATTCATCTTGTAATTGTAATAAAAACATCGAACTCTAAAAATTAGCACTTCAGTGCATTCTCTTGAAATAAAGTACATATATACTGAATTCTTGCCCAATAATTGTCTGTATCATTTTAGAAACTGACGATAGCTAAAAAGTTACTATAATGTTCAACCATATTTAATGGACTTTCATCAGTTTATACATTTTTATTCTTGTACTATATAAACTTTTAATAGATTATATTGGAAGACACAAACCTGCATTTTATGTGGAAGAATATGCAATTAAAATCTCTTTGGCATTTCTTCTGTCTGAAAACATAGTATTTCAGATATTCTTCACTGAGCAATGAGACTGAGCAAAAGGAATGGAAAAAACAGGGACACTGTCCATGTCAATTATTTCAGTTACTATCAAAAGGAAGAGTACTTTAAAAGGTCTTTGTGGACCTAATCTGGGGACTCTTTACTTTCACACAGTTCTCTGTAAAATGTCAACTACCAAGACACTGTAATTGCCTGGTTGTGCTACGGGAAGTCTGAGGGACACTGTCACTTTGTGGTGAGCATAGCGCAGCTACACCACAGGACACAGAGAATATGCTAAATGATGAACAGAAAAGACCCAACAGGATAAATAGCCCATCTTCCAGTTAATGTGGAATTATTTCCTACATCACATTTCCTGACCCTGGATAAATGGAATGTAGTTTGAAATATAGTATCTGGGGATTCATCTAGTTCTCCTGGAAGAATTCTCCAAAACTGAATAGGAAGAAACTTATGGGAGTAAAGGATTAACACAAATGCATCTGTAGCATTCCTATAAAAGGTTTCAACTACATGATGGAATGAATTATTATGTGAGATTGTGGATATAATGCAGATTTTCTTCAGAAGACAGGAATAGCTATTAGCCAAGTCTGTTCCAGAGAGAAGAAAATACATGGCAGTCTGAAAACGAAGAAGAGTGATCATAAGCAAACAGAAATTCATGCTCACATAAGAGGTAGAAAGAGAACAGAGGCTGTCATAAGACAGGTGATTTTTTTTTTCTATATGTATATATTTTTAAGCACTTTAACCAACATCAGAACTACAAATACAGGACAGTAGAATTTATTTAAATTTTATTTCTTTAAAGCAGAAATACTCTTCTTCTGTGGGTTTATTTTTAATGGATAACTAATCTTTTCTTGCATCTTAAATTATGCAAATACTGATCAGTGCAGAATTTTAAAAACAGTTTTAAAAGTGAAACAGAGCAGGGAGCCTGTTCTGGACTGTGCCTTCTAGGTTATTTCTCATACTTCTCCTTTGTGTTTTGGAGTCATACATATACTTGGGTACCTCTTTCTGACACAAGCCTATATTGCTTTCCCTGTCATCTACCAATTTCCCAATACTTTCAGTCACTTTCAGCATATAAATCTTTTTCTAGTAAAGTGAGTGATTGTATTATGTAATTTTTAATATGTAATTTAAGACTATTTTGTCATGACTTAAAGTCAGTATCGGAAGATCAAATGCCCTTTCTAAAGAGCATCTGTGGAAAGCTGAAATAGGAGGGGAGAAGATGGCACTGTGCATCTTGGAAGATAATCTCATGTCATTTTTAATGAGTAAACACATTTTAGCAGTAAAAAGTGCATTTTGGTGTGGTTTCTTTTAGCATAATTAAAGCTAAAAGATAGGAAACTAAAGGGTTCTGCCTAATAACAACAGCAAACCTTGTCCAATATTTTATGGCTGCCTTGTCCAGTCTTTATAGATCTAAACAGAGACAGTTACATTTTGTGGCTGAATTGAGAAATTACCAAACTATAACTTCTATTTTAACCATGGCCCTCATTAATGATATATTATAGAATTATACAGCATGTTGTTTTGTAAGTCAGAAAATAAAAGTACATTCAGCAGGACTTAATTTGTCAGTCATATTTAATCATAGAATATTCTGGGAAGGGACGTGCAAGGATTGTCAAATTCAGCTGTTAAGTGAACGGTCCATATAGGGCTCAAACCCACAATGCTGGTGATGCTAGCACCATGCTGTAATCAACTGAGCTCATATCAATTAATGCTTTCAATCAAATGTAAATATGATACAAGAATTATAGAATCACAGTTTTACATGTTAAAAATCCACTTATTGGCAATTTACAACCATTTCTTGGAAAAGATGTTTTCTGTTGTTTTTTATTGGTCATGGCCTGACAAATACATTTTATCAGTTACACACTGATGTGAGTAACTCATATACAATTCAAGTAATCTGGAATGATTTCAGTCTATCCTTAACTCTGCACTCAATTACATTAACAATGTTAAAAATTACGCCAGTGTATTGATCCTGTGGAGAACCTCTGTCACAGCGAAGTTTGAACTGGAAGGTAATTCCAGTTTTCACAGAATTCAGCAGTGGCTAGAAGTACCTACAGCCAATTTGGACATCAGTTCTCATGGTTAGATGACAAATCCTAAATCTAGCCCCAGCACAATTTTGCCATCTGGATTATCACTGATGTTTTAGACTGTCAATTAGTCCAAGTTTTTCTACCTAGGAGCAAAGTGAAAATCTGAATGCTGATCACAGAATATGCATATGAGCTGAATGTGAGCCAGTGCGTGCTCAGGCCGCCAAGAAGGCCAATGGCATCCTGGCCTGTATCAGAAACAGTGTGGCCAGCAGGGCCAAGGCAGTGATGGTCCCCTTTTGCTGGGCACTAGTGAAGCCTCACCTTGAGTACTGTGTGCAGTTTTGGGCCCCTCACTTTAAAAGGGAAATTGAGGTGCTGGAGTGAGTCCAGTGAAGGATAACAAAGCTCATGAAGGGTCTAGAAGATGTCCTATGAGGAGTGGCTGAGGAGCTGGGTGTGTTTACCCTGGAGAAGGCTCAGGAGGGACCTCACTGCTCACTGAAAGGAGGCTGTAGTGAGGAGGGGTTCGGTCTCTCCTGCTGTGCCTGCAGTGAGAGGACAAGAGGAAATGGTCTATTGCTGAGACAGGGGAGATTCGGATTAGATATTAGAATTTCTTTTTCACTGTTAGTGTTCTCAGGCATTAGAATAGGTTGCCCTGGGAGGCAGTGGAGCCACCAACCCTGGATCTGGTGCTGGGTGACAAGGTTTCGTGGTTTAGTGGTTGCAGTGACAGTGCTGGGTGGATGGTTGGACTTGATGACCTTAATGGTCTCTTCCAGCCTTGCTGATTATATGAAGTTACATTAGTCCTGATGCTGTGGCCAAAAGGAATTACAGCAAGCAGTCAGAGATGGACATCGTAATTCGAAATTGAGATTGTAAGACACTGTAATGCACTATATGCATCTTTCAGCGCCAGGTTTACCTGCGTTTCTTTTGTGGACACATCTGTGCCCTAACAGACCCAAATCCCCTCAGTCCCTCTGCCGTGCCGCCCCTTGCCAACGCTGACCTCGCTTTTGGTTCGGCCGCTCTGCCCCGGGCCCCGCTCCTCCCCGCCAGGGGGCGCTGCGCGGCAAGCCCGCCCGAGCCCCGCGCCGCCGTCACGTGGGCGGAAGCAGAGGCGGGTGAGCCGCGTCCCTGCCCGGCGCTCGCTTTCCCGGTGCTCCCTTTCCCGGCGCTTCCCTGCCCAGCGCGTCCCGGCCCTGTCCCGGCGCCGCGGTGAGAGCGAGGCGGCCCCGGCACCCTCCGCCCCTTCCCCCGTCCGGGTGTAGGGGCTGCCGCGGTGCCCCGCGGGCCGGCTCGGCTGTGGCCGTGCCGCCGGGCTCGGGGCGGGGCGGTGGC
>VYXC01010094.1:716407-986937 GCA_013397175.1 Platysteira castanea
CGGCTTGTGCGGGACTCGCAGGTGGGAGGCGGTGAAGCGGTGTCAGACGGGCTCTCGGGAGACCGCCGCTGCTCTAGGTAGCACTTCTGAGTTTTTCTGTTCAATGATTGATCTTTTGATTGATTGTTGGGCGTGCTGTGGTTGGGCTGCGCCCTTGTGTTACGTTCTAACCCGGTAGGATGCAAGGGTAGCGTGTTTTCCTGTTTGCACCCGGAGAGAGGCCAAGCAGTGCTGAGCAGCCTTATCACATTGCTGTGCCGCATCTGGCGCGTATTTCCTGGACAGGCCGCGTCTGTGATGTGATGTCTCTGACAGATTTCACGTAGCCTTCGCCTGGAACATTACAGCGAAATATCCAAAGGGATTTATCTCAGTCTGATGTGGTCTCTGCTTTCTTGAAGCTTTTTCTCTGAAGAGGGAGCTTTATTTCCAGCTCCTTAGGCTAAATTCTGTGTTCCTTGGAGACAGCAGGATTCAAATGTGAAAAGCTTAATTTTGTGCTTGGTCCTGGCACACTGTGAAGGTTTTGGTGGCTGTGACTAAAGGGACTGAGTTTGTAACAGAAGTAGAACTATATGTGAGAGCCAGTCTTGGATCTTGGAGTTGCCATGTTACACTTTATGGGAAAGGAATATTCTTCCTAACCTGGACAACTTGTGTTAGCACTGAAATGGGAGAGTTAGCAATTTGTAGCAGTTTGATCGGGACTTGGAGCAGAAAATAAAATCCTAAGTAAGGAAGGAAAGAGGCATTGAATCTGAAATGCAGCAGATTATCAGTATTTTATGTGTTCATCTTTTGAAGAGTAACAGGATTTGCAGCCTGATACAATTTGTGAAACAAAAGGTGGGCACAGCATCTGATGAAGAGAAGGAAAATTATTAGCAGCTATAGAGTGCTGTTGCCATAGGGTGCCATATAAATAGTGTGCCCTGAGCTCTGTGCACTTGACAATACTGTTTCCACTTGGCATGAAGGCCCTTGTTTTCCCAAAGTTCTTGAGTTACTAATCTTCAAAAATACTGTAGTGCCCAAGATTTTGTCTTTCCTGTGAGTTTATCAGAGAAAGCAACTCGGGCATCTTGAAGAGAACAAGCCAGCCTGAAATTTAACTCCATAAATTGCTCAGCATCAAGAAGTATAGCATGTCATTTGTAATAATTGTGCTTTTAATACACTGTAGAATTTTAAGGCACAGATAATACTGAAATTTCTGTATTTAAATAAAAACACTGGAATGTGACGTCTAATATGGTTCTCTGTTCAGTCTAGAAAGAATCTCTATGTAGTGTGAGGAACTGCTCTGAATGAAGTGAATATTGCTAATTCCTTAATTTTCTGGAGCTTGGTGGGGTTTTTAGTTTTGTTTTGTTTGTTATTTTTTGTGCTTTCTTATGTGATTGAACTCTACAAGCTTGAGCATTGGATGGTCTTTTTTTCTTGATTCCAGTTTCAACTTTTTTTATGTTAATGGCTAATATTTCCCTTTACTACAAAGAAGCTTTTTGTACTCCATTAAATTAAGCCGAAGGATCATCCAAGTGTTAATAAATTACAGTTGTCTAATTGAAATAAGAGAATAAGCTTTTTTTGGATTTTTTCCTGAAGTGGTCTGGTCTTCTACCCACGTCATGCCTGTCTAGATTACAATTCATTAAGTTACCTGTAAAATTGAATTTTAAAATTCTGTAGTCACTGTAAGTACGTGACTGGTTCTTTTTTTGTATATGTCTATTAAATGTGCTTGAGTTTTTTTTACTTCCTAAAATCTTTCAGCTGAGAGAAAATGACTGCAATCAAGCATGCTTTACAGAGGGATATTTTTACTCCCAATGATGAACGTTTATTGAGCATTGTGAACGTGTGCAAAGCAGGCAAAAAGAAGAGGAACTGCTTTTTGTGTGCCACAGGTACATCATGGGATGCATTTCTTGTCTTCACCTTTGTTTTTTATTTGATTGCATTTGTTTTAGCTTTATGTACAATGCTTTTTCTTGACCTGTATAAAACGGGTGCTTTCCATTCCTAATGGAGAAAATTAGTTGTAGCTTGTACTTTAATTATTACTTCTACTAAAAAAGAAACAAAGCCCTCTACTTTTATTCACAGATCTCATTCTAATTTGAAATGAAAGAATCAAGAATTTATTCTTTTGGGACTGGTGGGCTTTTGAAGAAGGCTTTATGTAGTGCTTAAAACAGGATTTAGTAACCATCTAGGCTGATAAGCCTAAATAAAATCCTTTGAAGAATATTGGTTAGAGTCTAATGCAGAGGGCTCTGGAATGGCACAGTAACTGAATTGAGTTCTAATGTTCCTTTAAGTATATATGTATTACATTATATCTCTTCTGAAAAAATAGGTGCTTTGGGTTGATCTGTCAGTGAATTAGCTTGCTAGAATATTTTTTTGTGAAAGATGTCTGAAAATGGTTTTATTCTGACTATACTTTCCAGTTATGTCTATGCTTTGGCAGTTACATGATCATGGTCCAAGATCTTCTGTATCAACGAAATAGCTGTAAATTGGGTTCGTTACCTCACTAGCTGTATAGAGATGGCAACCTGTTTGATTGAGACTTAAACTGAGCTATGGTTATTGTGGATGAAAACGCTTCAAAGGGTCTCTTTCCATCAAATGAATACTTTGAAATCTCCCCCACAGATAATTTGTGTCAGAAGTTGAAGTACAGCAGAAACAGATGTGAAAGTAGTATGTGTGTTTTGAAATTACTCTCTTACTTCTTTTAATAGTGACAACGGAACGACCAGTCCAAGTAAACGTGGTAAAAGTGAAAAAATCTGACAAGGGAGATTTTTACAAAAGGCAGACTGCATGGGCACTTCGAGACCTTGCTGTTGTTGATGCGAAAGATGCTGTTAAAGTATGTGTCACTTTTTTGTTTAGTCCTCTGCTCACAATATCCTCTTGGTTCCAAGTTAGACTTAATTTCCTTGATACTGGCTGCTTTAAAAATTAGACTGATAACAGGTTAATTAAGATGATACATTCCTGTGCTGCCTGTGCCTGCATTTTCTTTTAGCCTTTGCAAGGATACAGTCCTGGTAAATTGAGTAAGAGTAGTCTAGATATGCTTGAATAGCATTAGTCTCAATATCTGCCCTGTAGTTGTAGTGATCTCTCAGTGACTGTAGAGAGCATCTGTTAAGGACCAGTACTTTTTTGTTTTGTTTCAAGTCTTACATAATTTTTTTCTCTCAAGCTTAGTTTCCAGTAAGAAAATTTATGACTGTTCTACTAATGACAGTCATAAATTTGTCAAAGTGTCAAACATGTTCTGCCACACTTAATGGTTTTTTGCTTGGACACTTAAAATGTTCTTAATGAGCAGTATATAAGCTTGAGGGTGAGCTGGAAGCACACAGTCCTGATATGGTGGGCTTTTCCACAGAACAAAAGGAGCAACCTATTTTTGACCACTTAAATTCATTTGTTGTCATAAACTTTGATTTACAAGCAGGCAGAAGGGAAGAGCCTTCATCCCATGATGTTTCGTTTTATGTTCTGGTAACTGGTTATTTGGAAGAATAGCACAGAAAACTGTTAAGTTGAAAATTTTTTCATTTCCCCCTCTCTAAGTATAGGTTTGTTATTTCACTTATTCACATAATGGTTGGCTAGACTTTAGATATTCCTAAATACCATGCCAGAGTATTGCTTCAATCAGGTTAGAATTATACTGTCTTTCTGGGGTTCTTATTGCAAAGCAGAATTTGGCAACATTTTTCAGAAATATGCTGTAATGTGTATATCACTGTAATGACAGATTTTGAAATTTTCATTCAAAAACCAAAATGTGGAATGCCAAACTCCTACATTAAAAAATGGCAGAATTAAAGGTGATAGGTACGTTGTGTTTTGGTTTCCAAACACGGGGCTATGCAACTGTTTTGATGCAGGCATCTCCTGCACTAGTTGTGAGACAAGTCAAATTTTACATAGCAATACTGTTTGTTTAGAAATATATGGTAATTATATTTATAAATATAAGCGACAAAACCCCCCTGCTTTTATTGTAATATACAGAAAATAAAATTTCCCATCATGTGGTTTCTTGTGCTGCCTGCTTCTACAGACAGTAGTTACTATATAATAAGTAGCAGCAATAGTAGATTTTACAAACTATATAAAAATAAGAATTTAAGATGTAACTGAGGCAATAACATTTTTCATTAAAAGGAGTCTGAACCATGTAAAATTCTTGTAATATGATCTTTTAAACAGGCTATTACTAGTTATAGTCTGTACTGAGTTCATAAGTGATTGTTGAAAGTATAGCAGTTTATTCAGTTGTTTTCAAAGGAATGTTCTTGTCAGGCAATAAATCGATTTGAAAATGCGTCTCTAATTGGTTTTTGCTATTAAAATAGCATTTTTTTTCTAGCCTTTTCAGTCCTATTAAATACTGTCATACCTTTAAAATGTGTAAGGTGCTTCTATTTTTTTCCTGTTGCCTATCCTCTTAAGTGTCCTTGAATTGTGTTGTATATGGTGTCAGTCAGTAACTCCAGTTACCATTTTTATATTCAGAAGGCATCAGTCATTCTGAGGATGGTGTTTCTGTGCGGACAGCACTATCAAATGTTTGTTGAAAATCTTAACACATCTCTGTATTGTGTTATTTTTGTCTTATCTGGCTTGACAAAATACTGCTGTCATAGCCTGGATTCTGATTTTTCACTATCACTGTTTTAGCACCGTTATTAAGGTGCATGAGGTCCCTAAAATTGCTGTATGAGCTTAAGGTTGGCATCTATGTAATTTAATTTTTATCCCATCATTTCAATAATTAAATGTGTGGACAATCTCTGCTACTTAGAGAATCATTTGACTGTGGAGCCTGTAACATATCTCATCTTTTGCAGGAGAGTCCTGAATTTGATTTGCATTTTGACAAAGTGTACAAATGGGTTGCAAGCAGCACAGTGGAAAAGAACACCTTCATTTCATGTATATGGAAACTCAATCAGAGATACCTTAGAAAGAAAATTGACTTTATTAATGTTAGTTCACAGCTGTTGGAAGGTAAATTTCTACAACTGTATCTGAAGTATAAAGTTTAGTAATTACTGATGTAAAACAGATATATTTTAAAAAAATACTCTTAATCCTAATGGGTTTTCTTATTCTTATTTCTTTTCAACTTTATATTTTCTAAGTCTTCAGATAAGCAAAATGACTATAAAACAGATTTTCTGTTAGAAAGCTGAGAACCAAGACAAAATACTTCATTAAGAAGGTTCTGTATATTGATAAACTTACCGTATTTCTAAGACATTCTGTTTCTTGAACAAAATAAAATCTACCTCCAAGATGTGGTAGGTCTAATGTGTAACAAATCTACTTTTTTTCTCATTTTCATTTCCCTGTGAATTAGGAAAATGCTTTAAAGAGTGAGCATCTGTAGCATTCTAGAAATCAGTGAGGTTTTATATGAGATTTCTAGTTCATTAACTGCGAGGCATATACTAAATTCTGCTGGACCCTGTTACAATTTATATGACTGGTTGCTAGGAAGGCTTTGCATCTTGTTTGTTTATCCTGTAGTAAGTATTTTTACGGTCCCATTATCTTTTCACAGTTAACGTTTTATAGTAAAGCCTAGTAAGTAAGAGTATATCACATAAGTCTGTCAGAAGTGGTGAAACCATTGGTATTAAATGCTGGACTGGTGTGTGCAGGAAAATTTGAGTTAGAAATGTGAAACAGGAAACTTTCCTGTATTTTGGTGTTGACCAGAATTAGTTTTAAACCAACATCTAACATTTGAAGTTCGTGCAATAATAAAATATTCAAACTTACTGCCACTTAAAAGTATACACTCTGTTCATGCTTTGTCTAGCTAACATTCTCTGCTTCCTTTCCTCTGCTTTTCCATACCTTTTAATTCTTCAGAACTTCCTAAAGTTGCAGAAGGTGCGTAACACCTTTTTCCTTTATTTTGCCTTGTAAGCAATTTTCTTAAATAATATACTTTTAGTTTGTTTGTTTGTTTTTAGTGCTTTGGTTAGCTTATCAAGTTACTAGAGATAAGAGAGATATTTCAAATGTCCTGAACACTTTCTGGCTAGACTGTGTTAATATTCATTTGTCAGCCTTTGAGTGGCTTGTTAAATTATTTAAGCACTGCTGTGAGAAATCATAGTTAATAAAAGCATTGTTTATTTGATTTTCACTTAGTACTGATTTTCCTGCTGCGAAACTCATCTTGAGTATCAAGATAACTTATTTTTTCAGTGGTATATATCTTAATCAACATCAGTATGTTTCTCTTCTGCTCTACCAAAAGAGAGACTTTAACTTGTACTGATTTTCCACTAACAAATCAAGTGCATAACTGTAATATATTCTGATGCTGATTACCAATGCAAGAGGTGAATAAACGGAGACTAGATTTGTTCCTTTCAATAAAGGAAGGTGGATATTTGTATTTAGTTTATCTTGCAATTTGGGAAACATTGCTGTTGGGAATCAGTTCTGGAAATTGTAATGAAGCGTGTGGAAGACTGAGACTTAAAAAAGCATTCATAGGCAGCAGGCGCTTGTTAAGAGAGCTGTTTAATGGATTAATTTACTTACAGATAGTTAAACATAGTTAAGTACTCTTGAAATGCTTGTAACTTTCTGGACTTGATAACGTGTTTTATTTTCCTTCTCTGCCTAAGAATCTGTTCCAAGTGGAGAGAATCAAAGTGTAGCAGGTGGCGATGAAGAAGCTGTGGATGAATACCAGGAGTTAAATGCAAGAGAGGAACAGGATATTGAAATAATGATGGAAGGGTGTGAATATGCTATTTCTAATGCTGAAGCCTTTGCAGAGAAGTTGTCAAGAGAGCTACAAGTGCTAGATGGGGTAAGCATTCCTTCTAATGTACAGTATGCCAGCATGTTGAACTGTTCTCTTCGATACTGACCACGTAGCATTCTTTGAAAAGGTATTTAATGTGGTCTGTCACATATTAAATGTAAATGTTTTTTTAGACAACCCAACATTCTAGAGGTCACTTGGAAAACTTAGAAGATGCAGGGGGTACAGACTTGGGGGAACCATCAACAACCTCCTCAAATTGTCAAGTTACGTGTTTCTTGTGTATTTTGAAAATGGCTGCTATCATGGAGGTGGCTGATCTTGCAATAGATCAGATTTTCTAATCTGACCTTATCACCTATGCTGGTTTTTTAGGAACTGAAAATGTTCTGGTGTAGTAGGGATTACTGTTTGGCTTGCTGTTTTTCTGCAGATCAATACTTCAGCTCTAAGAACTACAGCAGAGTTTTGGGGTTATATCTTATCTTTTTGAAATAAGGAAGTGTCATAGATTGAGGAACTTCTGTGTTCAGTAACACTATGGCTTATCTTACTTCGTTGATTTCATCAAGAGTTTTGAAAACTCTTTGACAGTAATAGAGGGAGAAGGAAATGTCAGAATGCTTTTGAGATATAAAAATTCTTCTAAAACGTGGCTTTATTTTCTGTACAGGCAAATATTCAGTCCATTATGGCTTCAGAGAAACAGGTGAATATCTTGATGAAGTTGTTGGATGAAGCTCTAAAGGAAGTTGATCAAATTGAGCTAAAGCTGAGCAGTTATGAAGAAATGCTTCAGAGCGTAAAAGAGCAGATGGATCAAATTTCAGAAAGCAACCACCTAATTCATCTCAGCAACACAAATAATGTTAAACTACTGTCAGAGATAGAGTTCTTAGTGGTAAGCATTTTTATTATGTTCACTATGGTTGTTCTCTTCAGGTGTAAAATTCTTTTAGGTTGCTACCCTCTTTAGCATGAGGTTCCGTTAAAATAATGAGCTTATTTTTCTGTTTCATTGTTGCACTAATTTCAGTAAGTTATAATGATGGAATTGTATTTACCATTCTTGGTTCATTAGCATAGCAAACCAACCTGCTTCTGGCTTATGGACAATACTCTCTGTTATTTTGTAGAATCACATGGATCTGGCTAAGGGCCATATAAAGGCCCTTCAGGAGGGAGATCTGACATCTTCTCGAGGCATTGAGGCTTGCACTAATGCAGCAGATGCCCTTCTGCAGTGTATGAATGTGGCTCTTCGTCCAGGTAATGTTTTTGTTGAACCACCGTCAGACAAACAAAATTTATCATGGTAGTGCCTTTCCAACTAGTCTCAGATTTTGTTCTGTTGATTGAAGGAATTGTGATCTCTGGTCCTCTTGGTTCCCATATACAATATATTACTTTATATTTTGTACACTCTAAAGTTCTTGTTGTTTGTAGGGCATGATATGCTTCATGCAGTGAAGCAGCAGCAGCAGCGGTTTAGTGACCTGCGTGAGCAGTTTGCACGGAGACTTGCCAGTCATTTGAACAGCGTATTTGTTCAGCAGGTATTATTTCTTACTATTAAATATGACATTTTGGGTCACAAACTTTTCTGGAGAAGAAAAACATGTTCTGTCCTGTAATCAGTAAATGCCAGAAGCTCTTCAGGCAGAGATACTACTAAGCATACCCAACTAAAATTGCCTACAGAATTGTCTTACATTTTAAAAAACCCAAAACATCTCTTTTTAATGGGCTTGCTATCTGAATTAAATGCATTATGTGATATATAAAGATTTATTTTAATTGTAGAGCTTGATTATTGAGGAGAAAAAGCACTGACCTTTTTTTAAGGATGTTAGAGGCTGAAAACATGGAAGGTCTTGCTGTCTGAAACTCAAGGACTATAAAGAAACCCCAAAACAAAGCCAAACATACAAAATAAAATTTCCAAACCCTGGTTTTCCTTAACTTGAGTTATTCATAAAACACTGTCCTGACACTTATTTCCTAAAGTCTGGGTGATTTTTTTAACTTCAGTTTTTTAATTTATGTGTTTTTTATCTTCAATTAGTTTACTCAGACCCTCCTTCAGCTCTATAACAGGTCCTCCTATCATTCAGTTCCAGTGAGTACATTGAGTTTGATACAAGATTTTCTAACTAATTTTTTTTCCTGAGCTTGAATTATCTAACTCGGAGCTGCATTTTTGACTTTGCAAAAAGAGATTTGTCCTTACTGATTACAGAGCATCAGACTTACGTTCCTTTTCACTTCTATTATTTTTGTCAGCCATTAAGCTTTGTTTATCTGTTTATGAGCTACCATTCTTCTGATCTGATCCCCAGAAATTGCTGAGAGACAGATTGAGATGCATGGAGGAAACATATTTTCAGGAAGTAGTAATATGTACAGATACTGCAATTGTGTGAAACAGCAATATTTGTAAATCAAAAAAAGTAATTCTGGTTTTATACATATTAGCACAATAAAAGTTTAATGGTTCTAAATTTTATATATTAGACTGTGTGCAGAAAGTGGAATAGAATAACACTGGGTAGCTGTATAGAAAATGGCATTTAAAGCCAGGCTTTTTATGGTAAAGGTAACTACTTCCTACATTTTCTTCACTTTGCAGAAAAATTCCTGCTCCACAGCGTATTAATTTTTTTTGCCTTTAGCCTCTGTTCTTAAGAAGGTATTTTTCCTCTGTCACTTTTCGTATTTTGAAAACCTGAGTATAGATTATGTGTCGCAGCCCTTAAATGAGCAAGTGGAAGCGTTGTGTAAATCCTCAGTAAATGCATCCACAAAGTTTGAGTGTTGGTCTTGTGTATGGAAGTGGCTGTTTAGCAGAGTGTCGTTCTGATGTTCTCTTCTGAGGATTTTATTTTTTAAAAAGGTAAAAGATTATTATTACTGTGTAATATTTATGTGTCTTAGATGAAATTCTTATTCCTAAGACACTGATCAGCGTCTTAAGAATACTGTTGAGAATGCTATTACCAACTGGCAGTTTACTTTTTAAAAATTCTGATAATAGTAGTGGCCTCACATTGTTTTTCATACAAACTTGCCCTTGAAAAGGTTTGGCTTGCTGTTACTGTGAGGTATTAATCAACAGATAAAACTTACAACTTTGATGCTAAGTTTAAGCAGGAAGAGTTCATTAACTGCAAGAGATGAGACTCTGCAAAGCTTTTTCATTGTTGTAAAAGAGGAAAAAAAGAGGTTTTATACTTCATTTTGAGATACAGATTCAAGTGTTCGGGATACAACAGATTTTTGTGTTATAGTACTAAAATGAGCTTGTTTTGTTAGTTTGAGGAATATAGCAATTTCTAAGTCTGATGTTGTTGAAAACTCTAACTCCAATATTTTGTTACCTTTAACGTCTGAAGAGTTGCATTATTTGTTTAGAATGTTTCTTTAAAAAAATAATTTAGACCACTTCAGAAAAAGCTAAGATAAAGATAAAGAATTCTAAATTAACAAGACAAATGAAAACATGATGATGTCTAGGCAGCTGTTAATATAAGCAAGGCATTCTGATTTGGAAGTCATTAGATGGAAAAACACAGTTAGATTGACATTTGGGTGTAAATATGTTTCCTAGAAAGTACAGAATTGCTCTTTATTTTTTGAAGTGCAAAATAACTCAATGCTTGATTCAAACTACTGTTGTAAGATAAAGTGCTTCACCTCCTTTATGTTGAAAGGAGAATAAATATTAAAAATTTTAAACAGAAATGCAACTTCGGATTGCCGTTTGCTGCAGTGTTAAAGACTGTTTACTAACAGTTAATGTAATTGTGTTTATTGTGTAATACTAGTAATTTATTAACCTGTGTGTCTATTACTGTAAAGATTTTTTAACAACCAGGTTCAGCACTCAATTTAAAGGCAACCCTGGGCTTTCTGCCGTTGAAATATGAAGTAGGTTGAAGTTTTGAAACTGTGAAATAGTTGAATAGCAAATTCGGGGTGTCATTTGGTGATGGTTTACATTTATGCGTAATGAGAGAAAGCCTGTTAATTAGGTGGGAAAGGTACATCAAGAAGCTCCATAAGGCTTTAGAGCAGGCTTGAACAGGACAATTTACTGTAACCAGAATGATTAGTCCTGTGGAAAAGTTGGCCTGGAGAGAGAAATTTACCCCGTCAGGGAATTTGTCATCTAGCTTTATAAAGAATGTAACTACTAACCAGAAAATTAGTGTGTAATAAAGGAACATGAATAAAATGGTTACATGAAAGAAACAATAAAAATTTGGATACCTTCATATTCTAGCAGTAATATGAACAAGAATTTGGACTGATGTAGTTGATGAAGGATGTGAAAGCCACCAGGTAAATTACATTAAACCATGATAAACTTGAACATTAAAAATGCATGCTGTAGGAATGTAACAAACCAGGGGTAAGAGGGAGTTTCTCTAATCTCTTTTTTGTAAGGGTATATCAAACATTTGTTTAAAATATTTGCTATATGTATTCCCAAAAGTATGCCCACAGTATCAAGAATGACCTCAGAAGTCACAACAGCGGCTGTGTTGCTAGTGCTGGCTGGATTCCAATTCCAAATTATGTGTTCCCGTAGTAATTACACTATGTTAGCTTTTTGTTGAAGTCAGACTACAGGATTGTTTTTATAAGTGAAATTTATAGTGTTATCCTTCCTCATTTTCTGTGAGAATATATTAATGAAGTTGGCCAAGACTCGTTTCTTTGGGTGTATCTGTGAGTCAGTTTATGTAGTTAAAACAACAGGGCTCAAAGTAAGTTCATGCTTGTGCTGGATACAAAAAAGTCCTGAAACAGGTCGCCAAAGAACTTGTGGATACCCCATCACTGGAAATGTTCAAGTCCAGTTGTTCAAGGATAGGGCTTTGGGCAACCTGGTCTAGTGAAGGTGTCCCTGCCCATCGCTGAGGAGGTGGAACTAGACGTTCTTTAAGGTCTCTTCCAACTCAAACCAGTCTATGATTGTATCTAGTAGTTCAGTTTTATCCAGAAGCTGGCCGTGTTCATGTCACGTTACTTAGTAAAAGTTAGTATTTTACAAATTAAATCATAGAAATTTTTTTTAAACAAGTCTGTGAATGTATTGTGGAAGATCTTTCTCTAACCAAAGGCTTGAACTCATTAGTACCCAGTACAACAGAAAAAGGGTAAGACAAAGTTGCTTTAGTTTTGCTCCAAGCTGGCTTCTGTTCCAACTTAGAAACATGCAGAGGCATTTTAAATTGTATAGCTTATTCTGCTAACTTGTCATATCCAAGGTGAAACTGTCAGGAATGCTTCCTCTCTCAGGGACTGACACTGACTGACCTGCATAAACCACCTGCATGGGATACAGGAATTGGAGACCAATTAGTAAAATCTTTGTGTGCTGCCATGGCACAAACTGTACTTAATATAAGTTCTGTTGCTGTATTTACTGCAAGCCCAGTAAAAAAAGACTTTACAGAAAATGTTAAAGCCATTTGGAAGTTAAGTCTTACCCTCCGTTCTCTTAACCTAGGGATAGTTGTTGTGTGTTCTGCTGTGTGGCTGCACAGAGGTGTTACCTTGCTTGCACTTCCTGAATTGCTCAGGAAGCTTGTGCGTTCAAGCAAGTGAAAGCTTAAAAAAGCTAAATCATATGTTCTAGCAGTATGATGGCATCTTTGCTTAAAGGAGGAACATGAAATTAATAGCTTGTGTTAAATGGGTTAGTTTATGCTGCATGTAGTAAACTGTTTAGTAAATGTTCACTGACAGTGTGTTGTGTGTGTTTGTGTGGAGGGAGAGAGAATGTGTGTACACTGATGTTTTTAAGATTTGATCAAGGAAGGCTTGGCCAAAATGGACTAAAGTATGTTGAATTGGAGCAGGCTTTCAGAGGAGAGGTGTAAAGCTCATCAATAATCAATAAAACGCAGGCCACGCATTAACTCACTACTTGAAATTTGTATATGGGAAAAACATCTTTAAACAAAAAAGCTATTTTTTTTGTTTATAGGAATAATGTGATACTCTCAAATTTTTTAAGGAACAATTGAATGCTTGTCATTACATTTTCATTCAGGTGTACATTGCATTCTTGTACAAAACGTGGCAAAGTTACTCACCCTGAAGGCAAAGAGCCTTAAATGAACAAGCTTTTTAAGATGCACTACCTGCCATGGCTTTAATAACTTGGTGTCTGTATTATGTTAGGTGTCCTTTTCAGTCTACATCTCTAGACCTTGCTTCTGTGCAAGATATTTTGAGGCTTTTCTGTTTGTGTGAATGAGATGTCTTCATATTAAGTTTTTCAGGAAACTTCTAGTACATCTGTGTGGTGCTTCCAGATTTACTTTAATACTTTTTCTTATTAAGGGTCACGATCAGAGTTCCACTCTTGCCCAGCACTCTGCTGAGTTGACGTTACCCAATCATCATCCATTTCACAGAGATTTACTTCGGTATGCTAAGCTGATGGAGTGGCTCAAGAACACAGATTATGGAAAATATGAAGGGCTAACAAAGGTATGTGAAGTGCTCAAATGATGCTAGAGAATGTACATGATAGAATGGGCTTGAGAGTCGAAAGAATTGCCTGTGTGTATGTACATGTTGTTTTAATATTGCTATATATTAAATATAACTCACTGCTCCTCTTTTTTCTATTCCTTTTTAGAATAGGAAACTTCATTTTTTAGTATTTGTGGTATCCTGCTCTGTTAGGTTTTTTCCTCAAACATTCTATTCTGAAGTATTGTAAGATATTTATCTTAACATTTATGTAAAACAAGTTTGCCATTGTACAGCTTAGTGAGAAAAATAATTAAGCTAATTTCAAATTGGTGTGCTTATTGCTTGTGTAACATCTCTATTTCAACAGACCTTAATTTCACTTGGGAGTGTCAAAAACTTCAGAGGTCTCTTGTACAGTAGATTAAATAGAAATGTTTTTCCCTTGTATGTAGGTAACTTCTAACTACCTTGTTTAAAACTAACATATAGTAAAAAAATTACTACAGAAGTATACAAAATGTTCGGGTAGAAGTAAAGGAAAAGTTAGTCCTTACCAAACAAGTCTTTTTTTTTTTCAATTAAAGTACTGTCATTCTTAAATTGGAAGATTTAAATTAGACTTTGAAAATGGCTTTGAAATAGTCATTCTTTTGCCTTCAGTGTAAGCCAGATAGTGAATGGTTGACATCTTTGTGATCTTCCAATAAAAAAATGTGAGAATTACATATTTATGTGTGCTTTTGGGGGCACAGTAAGAGTCTGATATAGAGAATGGTGCTGAATTGTCACCATTCTACTCTTTAATTGAATTCTGTGATGCTCTACCACTAGTAATCCTATTTGTATGTTCTGCATTACATATTTTTCCTTTTGGAGAAGAAGTAGAAGTTTCTGATTAATGCTCAGTGAACTCACTATGAAAATGGATATAAGCTGCTTAAATATCATGAATATGATTTTGTGCATGCCGCATAAATATATATACTTATGTAGTGCAAACCAGTTTGTTATTTAGTAGGACTTGAAAACTCACAGGTTTTTAAGAATTATTTACCTATAGTAGAAGAAAATCAGTATAAATACCTGTTAACTAAATTTACATTTTTCTTTTAAGAATTATATGGATTATTTATCACGACTTTATGAAAGGGAGATAAAAGATTTCTTTGAAGTTGCAAAGATCAAGATGACAGGCACAACCAGAGAAGGAAAAAAGTTTGGTAAGCTTTCAGAAGGCACATACCTTGCTTTGAATCTTACTATTTGCGTATAAACACTCACTACAACACCTAGGGCTAATTTTGTAATGGTGTAAAATGCTTTATTTTTGGCAAGATGGAAGCATTTGGATGAAAAATATGATTGGTAAAACTTCTGACTTCCACAAGGCCAAAGTAGCACAACTGAAATCTTGTGAAATTGGTCAAAATAAAAGTATAAAATACAATATTTCTCTCAGTTTTCAAATCTACACTCACTTTTTATTACTTGAACTATCCCACTTTATTACCTGAACAAATTTGAAAAATCAACTCATGTTTTTAATGGAAGTTTGGGTGGCATTTTTTTGTGTTCCTTCTGCTGTTATTTCTGCTTTTGATAAATCTTGGGTGGATTGTAAGAAGATAGTTTTAATGCTAATTCTGCCTAATAAAACTTACGTATTTTAATATGGTTTTTCAGGGGGATTTACCTATGTAGCGTGAGACTAGAAATCATAATTTGTTAACGTGTAGGTATTTATATTTAAGGGTATATGTATTCCTACTAGGATTAGTCTAGTGTGAATATGGAAGTGAAGCTTAAAAAAAAATAACGTGGATACTTAAAAAGCAACAGCGATTCAGGTGTATTTATGTATTTTCTGTTCTATATTTTGAGGTGCAGTGTTTCAGAGCTTTAAAAAATATTTATATTTGCCACAGTTCACCAGTTTGCAAATTCTGAATTCTAAAATTATGTGCAGCTGTAAGTAGTAAGTTCTGTCAACCTCTTTTGGGTCCTGAGTTTATGCTTTGAAGTTTGATGGTAGAAACCAGAAAAATGTAATGGAAGGAAGAAGGCAGGAAGGTGGTAAGGTGAGAGAGGGAAAACTGGAAAGATAAGTCTTGGCAAGCTGTTGGACATGGAAAGCAAGAGGCACCATAAGATGTCATTGTCAGAACATTTTAATTCATAAATCTTGAAAAACAATCTTACTGCAAGAAAAAAAACTTAAGTCTAATAGAAATTGATTTCTGAAACATTCTAAACACTTTGTCTTGACACTTGTTTTGTGATTTGTATTTGTGAAGAAACAGTTTTCGTAGCAGTTCCCTAACTCGTGTAAATGTTATGGAGCAATCAGGCATTTTGGAGAAAGAGGTCCTTTAATTCACCAGAGTAAAAGCTGCACCTTGAGAAGACTTCTGTCATGCATCTGTGCAAATATATTTACCTTGTAACACCTCATAAGGGTGTGCAATTTCAAAGGCTTCTGTGTTCATTGTAGTGATTATACTCCTACTAGTTGCGCAATTATTTGAAATACCTCACTTCTTAATAGCAAACTTGTTTAAGGAGTAGTGTAGGTGCATAATGCTCCAGTTGTACTCATATATGAAAGATGACCTGTTTCCAAGCTGTGTTGGTGTGTGTTCTTGCCTTTTTTTTGTGCTTTGGGAATAGCACTGCTATTTGAATGCCTCAAACGCAGAGGGGATGCTGGGAGAACTCTGGCATTCTGTGCTAGCGCAAGGTTCTTTGTCTGCATTTTTATGGCAAAATACCCAGCCTGGGTCATGAGCATTCACACTCGTCTTAAGTAGTCTTTTTTTCCTTTTTTTTTTTTTTTCTTTTCTGATGAAGCCAAGACTTTGATACTTAAATACCATAAAGTCAGTGTTGGAAAGAGTGCTATTACTGTCATATGTTTATATGATGTAGCTTGTCAAAAGCCACTAAGGCTCCCCTGATTGTCCTGGGTCTGCTCTTTGTAGTTCTTCACATTCTGTAATAGGTCCCATGTGTTTAGAAATTGAGGACAATGAAGAAGTGGGACCAATGCATGACAATTGTGTATGTCAAATATATCATGCCTAAACCTTTTTTTATTCAAAATCTGCCAAAACCCCCAAGATCTAAAAACTAGGCTGGAATTAAATTTGAATTTGATGTTACAATTATCAGTAGTGTTGCCTACTTGAGAATGTCTGGTATTTAAGACATGTTTGTGGCGTTTAGAAGTATCTACTCATTCTATTACAGTAGGTTCTGCTTGCCTGCTCCATTTTGGGGGGCTTGTAGCATCCATCCTCATCAAGATCTTTTTAATACCACATATTGCTTTTAGTGTATGTATGCAAATGCCTTTTACTCTAGGGATTCTATATTTTCTACAAATGCCCATTTACTTCAAATTTCACATTGAAGTCCACTTGAGGAAACTTCAATTATGAAAAAAACAGGAAAAATATAAAAACCTCTTCATAATTTTTTTACTGTATATTTATTATTTTCATCCTCTCCAAATTTGCAGTCATCTGGTTTTGTGCAGCATGAATGCAAAAGATGTATTCCATATGTAAACATCCTGATTTGCAACAACTAAGAAAAGGTTAGCCAGCTTACTGTCAATATGAATTATTTTGCAGTAATTGTGTGCTTTAAATTGAAAAGGTGGACAATATCTTTGACTCAGTAAAAATATTCCATAAGTACATTTTAATTTCTTCAAGTCTATTATTGATATGATTTATCTTGGAAACTGAGTCTGACAGATAATTTAATGGACTTCTCAATTTGGGAGAACTTAAATACGTGTTACTAAAAATGTTCTTCAAACATACTGTATAAGAAAAAGCAAATTTTAGTACCTAGAAACTTACTCTATTTTTCATGTAGTTTAGATACTGAATTTCTAGAATAGTACCTCTCCAACTAAATGTGTTTGCAATGTAGTTACTTGCTGCTTATAGTTCTCCGCATGTTTCTTTCCAGTTAGAGCTTAACTTGCATCTTGTGCATGGTTTGTGCAAACTGCATTTTAACTTGTCTTTGTCTTTGATGCTTGCAACCTAATCCATCCCAGCTACACTGCCTCGAAAAGAAAGTGCTGTCAAACAGGAAACTGAGAGTGAGTATAACTAGTTGCATTAGTTGGTATTGTCAATGCATGTGTGTCGATGTTACGATGTAGTGCTGCATCAGGGAGAATCTACCTAACACTGAAGCACTCTGTTCAGAATGAAATAAACATTAGCAGAATCATTGGGCTTGCAAGGCAAAAAGAAAGCACACCTGTAAGCCCCAACATAGAATTTGACAAGGTTTGCAGATAAAGGCAATATCTTTTGGTTTTCCCATGCTACTAGTTGATAGTAAAAATGTTTGTGCCTGAGAGCTTGTCACAGTTTTCCACTCTTCCAGTAGGTTGAAGTGACAATTTAGATTAGATCTGTAGATTCTGTCTTGTGTCCCCAGACTAGGTACCAACACAGCAGTTAAATGAAGCTTGCAGGATTGCTTTTAAGTTTCTTTGTGGCTTAGATGTGAGAAGTTTACTTGGAGATCAAATATTGATAATTTTTTGGTCTTTTTTGTAGTTAGCTTTCCCTGTCCTGGTCCAACATTTCTGAAAAATTTAGGGGAAAAAGAAATAAAAAAGAAAATACATGCTCCTAGTAGAAGGCCCAGCAATATTATGAAGAAATGACTGAATGTTCAGTATTATCAAAAGGAAGGGAGAGCATTAACAGCAGAGTTATTATGGGATTGTAGATCCAGCAAAATAGCAGGAAAAAACTGTATAGATAAAAGGATGTTAACAGCAGAAAGATCAAGTTTAAGATGAAAAAGTGCCTGTGTGTATATAAAACTTGTTAATTTTTTTCCCTCCTGTGGTTCAGTTCTTCTGCTTCTGGCAACCTTTGCCCAAAATACATTCACAAAGATCATAACTGGTCTTAGCTTTCAAATCTTCAATCCCTGTGTTACTGTATTTTAGACTTCTGTTCCTTTTATACCTTTTTTCCATACTTTACAATGAGAGTTCAAATAGTTATATTGTACTTTGAAAATTGCTGAAGAATCTCAGTTACCTTATAATGAGAAAATAATACATTTCTGGCCAAAGCATTATAGCTTAGACAAAAGTTGTTTGATTGTAATATAGGACTACTAGCAGCTCTTGATCTCCTATGTTCTGTAACAAATCTATTCTTGAGTATTTTATTCTGCTTTCACTTTCTTCCTTCATAGTGTCTTTATTTCACAGGTCTTCATGGAAGTTCTGGGAAATTGACTGGATCTACTTCTAGTCTAAATAAACTCTCTGTTCAGAGTTCAGGAAACCGTAGATCTCAGTCATCCTCACTGTTAGACATGGGAAACATGTCTGCCTCTGACCTGGATGTGGCTGACAGAACAAAATTTGATAAGGTAAAGCCAAAATACCGCATAGAATTCCTGCCTAGTTTTGTGTTATAAGTATCTTACATATCCTTCTTGTATAGTTCAAAAATCTGTACTTTTTAAATCTTAAAACATGCAATTTCAAAGGTTGTATGTACCTCACATTTAATAAAGGCAGTTCCTAAGAAATATGTAGATCACAGTATTATTCTCACTTTATAAGATTGTATTTAGTTTCTTTATATGCTGTGTGTGATCTTTAAAGAATATCAAGGATAAAAAATGGTCTATTAAGTTTAAGCCAAGTATGTGTTTTTAAGCAAATAGGAATGGAACTGGTGGATTCTCCATTGATTTTATTTTTTTCAATTCATTCAGTGTTCTATGACATTTTGCCAGTATGTAAACAAAAGTGAAAGATAAGGAAGATAGGAATTTTAGCCAGGACTTGAGAATGACCCTAACATTTTCTTTATACTGGTTTCACATTAGTTATCATGAGTTTTCAACTTTAACCAATAGCACTAAGTTGTTATTGGGGTGTCCTCATCCTGTTTTAAAACATGCTGTCCTCAGCATCTATTGACTTTTTTTTCTGAACCTTTAAAAGTGACAGTGCTCACCATTTCTTGCAAAATGAACTCCTCAGTGCTGTGGAAGGAAAATGAGCAGTTATCAGTCGGAGATAAAAATAATTTTGTTGTTCTCTACCGAATTATTTGATGGAGATCAATGTTTTTCTTCTGACCTCTTCAAATCATTGATCAGTCTTTTTCTGGGAGGAAATATATGCCTGAAACAATATTAACTGTTAAGTTACGACAAACCTGTAGCAGCAACTTGTCTAGAATGAAAAGCTAACTTGTTAAAACAGGTTTATACAATTATTGTGCTATTATTTGCAATTTCTCACTTGTATCTCATACCCACTGGGGGTATGTGAATGTGATTTAATATACACAGAGTTGTTAGCTATTGAGTTGACCTACTAGGTTGTTTGGGGTTTTTCCTGTGTGGGAATTTTCATCAGCATGGATTTCCTATGCGCAGATTGCTTTAATTTATGTAAATTATTGCATGTCTTAATCTTTAAATACTTGCAGAGAAAATTCTAAGAGAAATATGTCTCAACATCTGACTTAGAATTTCCTTAGTTTGTATTAATAAAATTAAATTATTGTAATTACTTATTGCCAAAATAGTGTTTCATTTTAGTTTAAAACTAAAAATTGTGTTGCATACTTCAGTACAAAACCTACTTGTTTGTTTCTGTAGCAGCTATGTAGAAACTTTTTCTGCTTTTTCTACAGAGCAGTTAACTTCTACATACACAGCTGACCTGTTTCTCTTCCCTGAAGCTTTTAATTTTGTCTTCCTCTGCTCAGCAACCCAGGCAGAAAAGAGAGTGGCAGAACCCATGACTTACTATTAATATGTGAATGTTTTCATTATAGCACAGAAGTACTTCCTCAGGCTGTGACTAGAAAACTTCTAGTTGTGAAAAAACATAGATTGTTCTTTTCTTCACAGTATTACATGGATAAGAAAGGACTATCTTGAAGATGCAGCTATTGCTTTTAAAGATCTAAGTAAAAGCTGTTTCCGTTTCTGTTAAGTAGTAGTAAGCCTTCTAAAGATTAGCGAAGATACAAAGTATATGCAGCCAGCAATTAAAATTAGTATTGCTAACTGCTCATAATATTTGGTGTGTTGATAAAATATTTTGACTTTCTGTAGATTTTTGAGCAAGTATTAAGTGAACTAGAGCCTCTGTGTCTGGCGGAACAGGACTTCATTAGTAAATTTTTCAAACTACAACAACATCAGAGCACCTCTGGAACAACAACGGTATGACTTACGTTCTCTGTCACTGAAGCAGAAAGTATTGACCAGGCCTCAAGAGAGACCTGTTTTAAAGAGAACTTGGGAATTTATCGGCGATTATGTGATCAAAGTTATAAATAATTTGTTTTTCTTCATGAACTGGCAGGATCTTTATTTTTGGCTGACCAATACAAAATCTATGAAAGGAGGACTAACGTTTCCTTTGCCATGGCTTTGTCTCCTTATAAGATCACAACAAACACTTCATCATGCATTGTAGGAAGACAGTGGGGAGTAATTGTGGGTAGTATTGTATTTGGTGGAACATGACTGGAAAATTACCAGAACCTTGCAAACTGCTCTCTTTTCTACTCTGGAGGCAGGGGACATATGGAGCTGCTATTTATATTGGTTTTGTCAGATACAGTAACTGCTTAGATATAGAATTGGAGACAAACCTTATCTTTACATACATTCCTTGTTCTTACAGAATGAAGTGGAGGAAATGGATGGAGTAGCTTTATCTCGTTCATACACTCCTGGTGTTCCACAAACAGTATCATCTGAGTATGTGCTGCTGTTTTTTATAATTGATTCTTAAGCCTGTGTTTGAGTTTATTTGGCATATAAAACTTTTTTCTCTAAAATCAGAAATTATTCCCTTTCAGTGAAAGTGAACTTTTAATTTTTACCTAGACACTGAGTATGTCAGTAAAAAGAATATCTCTTGTATATGGGATTGGTGTTCCTCTATATAGTTGTTTAATTCTCTTAATTGTTTGGAAATTGAAATTATGCACTGTAATATAGAAAATATGCTTAGCAAAGTTCTAAGACTGTGGGGCAGCTTCCACAGAGAAAATACTTTCTGGAATATTTTATACTTGTGACTATTGATTTTTACTGTGTGGTATTGACTTTCTGAAAATCATGAGACTTGTTGAATGCAAATGAGACTACTATATCAAATGAATATATCAAAAAATGTGTAAAATAGCCTAGTAAACTGTCAGAGTAATATTTTCCTCTTACGCATTTTTAATAGGAAGGACATGATCCGACAAATGATGACAAAAATATTTCGTTGTATTGAACCTGAGCTGAATAACCTTATAGCACTGGGAGACAAGATTGATAGCTTTAATTCCCTTTATATGTTAGTTAAGATGAGTCATCATGTATGGACAGCACAAAATGTGGACCCTGCATCCTTTCTCAGCACAACACTTGGAAATGTTTTGGTGACTGTCAAAAGGAACTTTGATAAGTGCATTGTAAGTTCTTTAGTTATTCTAATTAAGCTAACTGTAATATTATAGGAAGCCCACTCCTACCCAGTTTGATTTTACACTTCTGTATACTTAAATTCTTGCTTTAAATTTGAAGTGAAAATTAGTAACTTAATTGCTTTTCTACTGGCCAAGCCTTCAAATAAATGGTGGTTGTGTTTCTTTTTTCTTCTCCAGTCCAGTTTTCTTCAATAAGTAGCTATTTGCAACAATTAAGACCACTCATTCACAGTTCGGAGCTAGTTGACATTTTTAGTTGTTTGTTTAAACTTCTACTCCCACTGAGATTACTAAAGTCCATTAAGTAAGATATAGCTCTCTGCCTTCTTTCATTTGCCAAAACCAAATCTTGTGGACTTACGAGGGTGTGAGGTCTTTTGGCAGTAGCAGAGGCAGCCTCCACTGACCGAAACTTTGTTTTGCTAATACAGTTATGACCATTATATTAAATATGGCAGGTTTACTGAAAACAGTTGTTGGTCTAACTTTGTTTTATTGTCGTAAATGTAATTTGACTCTAGGCAAACATCATAAAACTGACCATTCTTGATTGGTTTAATACTTAAAATATTTTGAAACAGATTTTTTTTCTTACACTCAGAAATAAAATTTCAATAGAAGACTACAGAAACTTCCTGCAGCAAAAGGAATCATTAGCTTGGCTGAATCAGAAATGTGAAGTTTCTTGTTAGATTATAAAACAAAAATTGTTAACTGCTTCTGGTGCATAAATTTGGGACTTTTTTCACTGGGTGTTTTTTTGGTGATATTAAGTAAATAAAGGAGAATAAAAGACCATTTCTCCGTTTTCTTTTCAATTATTTTACTTTAAAAAATTTTAAGGGTAAAAAGGGTGGAAGAGTAAATAGATGTACTAATTGAAAGAGTTATTTCTGTGTTTGGATAAATGTCAGTATTTCAGTGTGTCTGCGTTTTTCTTTTAATACTTGTTACGTGATCTGGAGCCTAACACCTGTTCTTCTTTTCAATTAAAGAGTAATCAGATGAAGCAGATGGATGAAGTAAAAATCTCAAAGAAGAGTAAAGTTGGGATCCTTCCATTTGTTGCTGAGTTTGAAGAGTTTGCAGCCCTTGCTGAATCAATTTTCAAAAATGCAGAACGACGAGGAGATCTAGATAAAGCCTACATAAAACTTATTAGAGCTGTCTTTGACAGTGGTAGGTCTTCCAAGGCTGTCACAGTTACTAAAATAATTGTTTCCACCTGTTTATATATAATTTTGCCCCAAGTAACAGGTGATTTTTTTAAGACTTTGCTGAAATTTTGATTGTCTCTATTATTGTGAGCAAGTGTCATCTTTTTGATTGTAATGCACTTTTTAGATGCTTCCCTTTTTACATATCTGTAAAGTAACTTTGAGTTGTGACAGAGGGAAGTGATTAAGACTCTGAGGAGGGAGAGGAGATGGCAGCAACATGGCATGCTCAATCTGAAGTGGTTTCTTGTCTTTTTTTTCCTCCCCTGTAAAACACCATATAGGAAGAACAAAAATTGGCAGTAGCAGATCTTTCCTAGTTTGTAGTTCAGTGTTTTGACTGGAATGAATCTGTGATCCTTACTGATACTCTGGTGCCCTAGATCACTTTCATGATGGGCATCCTAATAGTCTCAGCAAAAGGATTAATGGATGAACAGGCACAGAAATTTAATTACTCTTGGTTGAAGCTATCCTCTTTCAGCCTGCTTTTAGGTGCAGTAAGGGAGGGATAGGTAGAATTTTTTTGTCTACTTGTTTATTTGGGTTTGAGTTTTTTTTTTTTTTGGCAGGGAAAGAGGGAAATAAAAGATCTATGTGCAGGATTATCCATTTTTATTATTAAATTTAGGGACTGACAGTAATTTTGACCATAAAGCTAATAAGCAAAAGCTGAGATTAAGAGGTACATTTAAAAAAAACCCACTACCTTATTGAAGATTTTTTGTCCTAGTGAAGATGGGAATCGATTTTGCTGTGACTTTCTTAAATAGTTCTATCATGTGAAATTTATTAGGGATACTGACAGCATGCTTGTAAGCCTCCCCATAATGTGACTTGTTCCTCACATCTGTAAATGAGACTATACATACTCATTATTTTGTATCTTTTTATAAGTCACTTTTTTGCCATACAAATTTCATGGTCTTAGAACCTGTATGTATCTTTTGAAGGCTCTTAGGTAGCTTATTATTTAGTGGCAATTCTGACAATTACTCATACAAATGTTAATCAGTTACATGAAATTCAGAATTCCTTTTTTGATAGTATTATGGTTTTTGGTTATGCTTTTCTGAATTTGGTTGTCCTTTTGGTATTATAAGTATTTTGCTTTTGGTTTCTTTCAGTTGAGAAAGTAGCTAATGAAAGCCAGAAGACACCCAGGGATGTGGTCATGATGGAGAACTTCCATCATATTTTTGCAACACTTTCTCGCTTGAAAATTTCTTGTCTGGAGGCTGAGAAAAAAGAAGCCAAACAGAAGTACACTGATCATCTTCAGTCTTATGTAATCTACTCACTCGGACAGCCTCTCGAGAAATTAAATGTGAGTATATTTGAGTATTCATTTAAATGGGACAGAATAGTTATTGAATGTTTAGTTTGCACTATTTGATCTCTTCATCGCTGCATCTGTCATAATCTCTTATTATTTGGACTGGAGCATGTCTGGCAAGAGTACTCATGAGGGTAACAGTCTTGCATGAAAATAACCAAATTTTTCGTGGCAGTTAATAGTACTGACTAAACATCAGTGTGTTAAGCAAATAGTTTTGAGGAAGAAGAAAGTAAGGGGAAAAGTAATCAAGAGTTCTGGGATAATCTTCCTTACCTCAACTGTAGAGGAATTTGCTGTAGTTTCTGAGCAGTTCAACAAGAAGAAAAGTTACAGGAAAATTCTGTATGTCTGAAGTTGAACTAAATGTTAAACTGAGTGATGACCTAGGTTCAGACTCAGTTCTGTCCACTTGAATGTCTCCCACTGTTCAGGGCTTTTTCTATAAACAGGATTTCAGGCATCCATTTTATGAGACATTTAAGATCTCTTTTTGAAAATTAAAATGCTTTATTGCTGTTTCCCACTTGTGGGTTGACTCTGACCAGCACCTGAGCTGCCACATAACTAACTGCTGCTCAGTCCCCCCTCTCCAGGGGAGACAATAGGAACAGCAAAAGTGAAAAAATTGGCGGTGGAGATAAAGACAGTTTAATCAGAGAACGGGAGAGAGGAAGACAGAGGAAAAAAAAAATAAAGTGATGCAAAAGCAGTCACTGACTACCTTCCACAAGCAGACTGATGCCGAGGCAGTTTCTGAGCAACAGCCACCTTGAAGCCAAACACCAACCCCTGCCTCCTCCCACCCTAATTTTTACAGCTGAGCATGATGTTAATGTGCTATGATTTGGTCAGGTTTGACCTGTTCGGCAATAACTAACACATTGTTAACAGCCCTGTTTTAGCCACAAATCCAAAACACAGCACTATAGGCTGCTGTGAAGAAACTTAACTAGAGAGTTAACTGTGTCCTGGCAAGACCTGATGCACTGTTGAGTCTGAACCTGCATGTTCACAGAAATATTTCCTTCTATTTACTAAAATATTTTATATTTACTATGTTGACAAAACTGGTCAATGGCAGTGAAGGGAGGGCTATTGTGAACAAATATGCTCATGTGTAATTATGGTTTAAATAAAAATGCTCAGGTACTTAGTGAGTTAATCCAAAAGATCCAGTATTTGGATCCCTGGCTATGAGTCATGAATTGAGGATTTTAAGGCTGATTGGTTATTACAAGGTTGCAAAGAAAAGCTTGATTGCTTCTAGAAGCGATTGGTTTCAGTTTTATGCTAGGACTTGGGGTGCTGTATTGTTGGGCTGTGTTTTAATGTTTATAGCTGAGCAGTACTTCATGCCCAATTAAAAGACAAAAATTGGGAGAACACAACAGTCATGAAGCAGAATCAAGATTTAACCACACATATCCTTGTCAAATTAAGTTAATTAGTTTAGATTTGTGATAGTGACTAATGCTGTTACTTGTTAGCATTTTTTTGAAGGTGTTGAAGCTCGTGTGGCACAAGGTATACGAGAAGAGGAAGTAAGCTATCAGCTGGCTTTTAATAAACAAGAGCTTCGTAAAGTTATAAAGGAATATCCTGGTAAAGAAGTGAAGAAGGGATTGGATAATCTCTACAAGAAGGTAGATAAACATCTCTGTGAAGAAGAAAACTTACTTCAGGTAAACTAAATTATGTCTTAAAACCCCTGTAATGTTACAGGGAGGCTTTTTATTACTGCTTTTGCCACATGTATTCTGTGAGAATGTTCAGCATACCTCTGAAAACATTAATTATGAGTGCAGCTTTTGGGTTTTTTTATAATCCCACTCTGTTTCTATTTGTCTAATACTGATTGGAACCGTAGTGGTAGAGATAGATTTTGGAAAGAGACTTCCTTTATGATTCCCTAGCTGACCATTAATGGGTGACATCTTTTCTGAAAAATATACTGGAAACAGAGAGAACTAGATTTAAATGAATGAGTAACCTGATGTGAAATTGAGCTGCTGCACTATAGCAGAATGCTTTCAATTATATATTTCCTGATAGTTGTGTTATCTAATGTTTTTCTTACACTCTATAAACTTTCACTGGAGTAAATTATAAGTAGACTTGAGTTAAGCTTATTTAAACAGCTTTTTTAAAGTCTGAAACATGAATTGTAGCACTCTTCTGGTTCAGGGTGTTTTCCTGAAAGACAAAAGCAATATGTATGTTAGGAAAACCTTCCCATCTGCTTTACTATATTGTGCTTTGCACATTTATTACAGATCATGTCAGCATCACAGATCTTAATGGGTAAAACTCATCAATCTCTTTTTTTAATGCAGCAACTCCATTTATCGAACTTCATTAGCAATCTTTAACTGTAAAATGACACCTGAACTGAGAATCGATTAATTAGTCAATATTTTGTAGTTCATATATGTAGTGTATTGTGCCAGTTGACTTTTCCTAAAGTTTGCTTTCTTTGGCAGGTTGTGTGGCATTCCATGCAAGATGAATTTATACGACAATACAAGCACTTTGAAGGGCTGATAGCTCGCTGCTATCCTGGATCAGGAATTACTATGGAGTTCACTATACAGGATATTTTAGACTACTGCTCCAGTATTGCACAGTCCCATTAAGTTCCAGAAAGGGAAAGAGAAGCTAGCAAAGTTTGTGTGCCTGTGTGTAAGGGAATCAAACACTATAAATGTTATTGGGTTTTAAAAGGTGGATTTCCACATGTGTGTAGTTAATTGCCCTATATGTTGAGTTACACTCCTGCTTCAAATGCCTTTCAGGGCAATTTGAAACCTTTGGGGATTTGTTGTGCTTCTGCCGGGTTAAAGTACTGTTTGAAAGCATTAATTCTGTGAAACACTTTGGATACAGTTTTTCCCTTCTGTAATATTCAAATACTTTTATTTATAATCCCTTCTCTTGCTAAAAGCAGTAAGCACTACCTTAATAGTATGCCAAAAGAATACTACTGTTTTCATTAATATTTTGCATCTTAGAAATTATGTAAGCATTGAAGACTGTAAGATATTTTCCCTTTCTTGTTCTAGGAAGTATGGACGTAGAACTTTCTGCAGTGGGAAGACTGAATTCATGTTGAGATGTAATGTGACTATGACTATATTTCTTAATTAAACTATGTTCATCATATTCTTTATTTCTGTAGAGTGTTATTTCAAAAAGGTGAAAATACCTGAAGGAGTGAATTTTGCTTTTTTTTGCTTCTGGCCACTGAAGAGTTGCTCCATTTCTGCACATGTTTTTTTTCTTGCTTTTAGTATGATGTAGTATCAGTATAGTCCCACATCATGTAAACCCTTCCTCCTCTTGGAGCTTCAGCTGCCAGGGATTCAGGACCTAGGTTTTCTGTAGTGTGATGAAATTGCCAAGTTGTTCGATAGAGGTGGGGTGTATATAGGAGAGAAACAGGTACATTATCATGCTAACAGAGGTAAATTGGTTTTTGAGATGCAAGAATAAAAAAGCAGGATGAATGCGAGTTTTTTCCCCCTGAGTTTTTTAACAACAGTTACAAACTGTAACTGTTTGTAACAGTTCCACCTGCTCGGTGCAACTCGGGATCATTGGGACGTGGATTTCACAGATTCATAGAATTGCTTGTGTTGGAAGGGACCTTAAAGATCCTCTAGTTCCAACCCCTGCCATGGGCAGGGACACCTCCCAGTAGACCGGGTTGCTCAAAGCCCCATTCAGCCTGGCCTTGAACACTTCCAGGGATGGGGCTTGCACAACTTCTCTGGGCAGCCTGTTCCACTGTCTCACCACCCTAATAGTAAAGAGCTTCCTCCTACTATCCAATCTCAACCTACTCTCTTTCAGTCTGAATCATTTGCCCCTTCTCCTGCCGCTAAATCCCCGTGCAATACGTCCCTCTCCATCTTTCTCGTAGGCTCCCGTGGCCGGGCTGGGCCGTGTGCGCAGAGGCGAAGCCTCTTGTCCCGGAGCACGGGGGCCTGCGGCACACCCGCTTCCCATCCCGCTCCGGGGCCCAGGGAAGCAGGAAGCGTTCCCCCCGCCGCGCGAGGGCTGCTGGGCCGGGAAGGGGCGGGCCGGGCCGAGCCGAGCCGAGCCGAGGCGGGCGTTCGGCGGGGCGGGCGCGTCCCCGCCGTTGCTGCGGTGACGGGCCGGAAGCGGCCGCTGCTGCGCGCGCCATTTTCAAAGGTTTTTCCAGCGCTGGGACATCGCGGCCGCTCCGCAGCGGCCCCGGCTGCCGGCCCCTGCTTTTAGTGGTAAGTGTGCTGAGGGCGGGAAACGCGGCGTAAACCTGTTTGGAAAAGGACCGACCGTCCCTCTGTGGGTACAGACTGGGGTTGCAGGAAGGTCTGCAAAGCTTCCAGTTTAGGGAAACCGGTGATGGATAGGCTCATAATCGGAAGAGTTTTCTTGTGCTCTAGTGTGAACTTACAGGGTATGGTGACAGGCTGCCCAGGGAGGTCGTGGAGTCTCCCCCTCTGGAGAACATCCAAACCTGGCTGGGTGATCTCCAGAGGTGCCTTCCACCCCTAACCGTTCTGGCATTCCGTGCCAGTTTAGCGGAGAAATCTGTTTTTTCAGAGCAAGTGTTGTCTTTCCATTGGCAAGGTGCTGAGACTTCACAGCGAACGTCTTGTACGAATATCTTGGTCAGAAATGAGCTCCCAGCAAACCCACTTGGAAGCGGACTTCGCTAAAGCAAATGCTGGCTCATTGGGTGTATCTTGAACATATTCTTACAGCAACTGCGTGTCAGGGCAGGGCCCTCAGCGCCCGTGGGCTGTACAGAGCCGCGTATTAAAGCGCTGCAGTAGTCAAATGTCTGGTCCACTCCGTGCCTTTGGTACCTGGGCGAACAGGACGCCAACAAAAAGGAAAAAAACTTTAACGTGTAAGTTCTGATGAATGAAACGTGCATTTTGGTATTTCGCAAAACTGAGACTGGAAACTGCAGTTCCCAGTTGTCTTTGGGGTTAATGTTACAGAATCAATAAAAAAAAAGTTTCATAGCATATAAATTTGTCCATAGTAGTTTCTTTGTATTCAACTGTTAGTAATGTAGTGTTGTCATCCACGTGACTCAGTGACTGCATTATTCCTTCCATGGCCAAGATCCACCTTTGCTCTGGTTTTTTATTATTACATTTTCTTATTGATAACACAAGTATTGCATCTGCAGCAGTTCTTAACCTATAAACTCACCATAAATTTTGGTGCATTGTTCTCAGAATGGAAGGACTTCAATCTGCTAAACCTTTTCTGTTTTGTATTCTATCTGTAATAGCTAATCTAATATCTGTAAACATTGCTTCTTTCACACAATTTTATGCCAGTTGATTCTCTACTTAAAGCCTAGAGCAGCTGGCTCCACTATTGCCCATCTTTCACCTCAAGGTTCAGTTTTAGACAGGTGACTTAAAACAGTGGGTAACAGTTCTTAGGTGCTACATATGTCTATTTCATATACATCTCTATCTTCAAAAGTCTGCTCACAGCCATCCAGGCATGTCATAAAATACAGCATGTGAATTTTGCCACCTTTAGCACTCTTCATGAACAAAGGGGGAACCAAACTGAGGCTATTGGCTCTGAATATTCTTCAGCGACTAACTGAGAGATTTAGACATATTAATAAATCTTGTTTAGGAAATGCCTCATTTAAAGTACCGTTCAATTTTCTCTTTTCTATTTTTCGTTGAAAATGGAAGTTTGATTTTCTTCACAGCAGCACTAAATTGCAAGAACTATTTAGATAATGAATGATGTGAGCTGTATATGCAGCTAATGTAGCCTATCTCATGAGAAATACCAAAGTTAAGAGTGCTTTCCAGTACTTTGCAAACTTACAGACATCTAGTAAGTGTGACATACCTTTCATCAGGACTCAGTCGTGATTCACAAGGCTATTAAGCTTCTTTAAAGGAAAGCATATTCTGGATTGAATTGACTGGGTGCAAATAATGTAGAAAACTTGGATTTCCAAAAAGCTTTTTGAGAAGATTCGTTACTGAACGCTTTTAAGAAAGCAGGTCTGTCAGAAATGGAGAAAAGAAGCTAATGGTTAAAAAAGAGAGCAGAAAGTACTACCTTACAGTGAATGTGCAGAAGATTGTCTGCTGTTTAAGACTGACTAGTGATCTGAAAGAATGGATTAAAGAGGAGGGGACAAAATTTGCTCATTATGTGTGTGTTTAAAGTGTAATCCAAGTGCTGCAGAAGAGTTTCACTGGACTGAGTGATAAAAATTAAAGAATAGTGTTAATAAAGGCAAAGTGATACATGCTGTGGTCTCTAAAGTGGCAGTAACTGCTGAGAAAGATGTGTCACTGTGAATGCATCTAATCTATGCTTTAGAGCAAACAGACAGAGTGTCCTGGTTTCAGCTGGGATAATATTGGTTTTTTTCCTAGTAGCTGGTGCAGTGTTGTGTTTTGGATTCAGCACGAGAATAATGTTGATAGCACTCTGGTGTTTTGGTTGTTGCTAAGTAGTGCTTGCTCTCAGCAAAGGACTGCTCAGTGCCAGTGAGGAGCTGCACAGAAAGCTGCGGGGGAACATAGCCAGGACAGCTGATCTGAGCTGGCCCAAGGGGTATTCCACACCACAGAACTCCATGCCCAGTGTATAAACAGGGGGAGTTACCCAGAGCGGGGCTGACTGTGCTTCACGGACATGCTGGGCATCAGTCATCGGGTGGTGAGCAATTGCACTGTGCATCTCCTGTATCTCTTGGGTTTTATCAATCTCTCTCCCTCTGCTTTTTATTCCTGTCATTATTGTTATTGTATTTTGTCTCAAGTATTAAACTGTTCTTATGGCAATTCACAAGTTTTGCCTTTTTCCCCCCCGATTCTCCTCTCCATCCCTCTGGGACTGGGGGGAGTAAGCAAGCCAACTGTGTGGTGCTAGGTTACAGGCTGGGGTTAAGCCACGACAAACACTGCTCAGTAATGTGAAAGAATGGGTTAAACAGCAGGGGACAAAATTTGCTCATTATAGGGACATGTTAAGTGCAGTGCAAGGGTGTCAGAAGAATTTCCCTGGACTGAGTAATGATGCAGGAGTTAAGGAGCAGTGTTAATAAAGACAAGGTGATACATGCTGTGGTCTCTAAAGTGATAGCAGCCACTCAGAGAGATGTGTCACTGTGAATGCATCTAATTGATGCTTTAAAGTGATCAAAAAGGGAACTGGTAAGTTAGGAATCAATATGAATAGTGAAGGTTACAATCTCTATGGCTGCTCAGAGAAAGGTCTATCAGGTACTATTATAATTATTTCAGTTCAACTTTAGACCCTTCAAATCCCTGCATTTTAAGCTTATATAAAGAAAATGTGTGTAGGAGTAGGATTTGACTCATGTTTTTTAGGTTTTTATACTCTTGCTGTGGCAACTGTCAAGAGACATGGGATATTCTGTCAGACAGGTCTTGGATTCAACTGAATCAGTGCATCAGTTCATATACTAATTTTGCATTTCCAGAAAAACAAATTTTTCTGATGTAGAAGTTACTAGATACTTTTTCATGTCATGATAAGACTAGTGATAGACTAAGTTTAGGATATGAGATTTAAATTATGGTAGTCTGTAATGACAGACATCTGAAATTACTGACACATAATTTCTTTCCAACAAAGGGTGTACAACAATTATTGTCTTTGAAGACTTTAATATCTATGTTGAGCTCTCTGAAAGGAGATGCCTTTTTACTTATACTACAGCTATTAATTTCCTGGACTTATTGTGGATCAAATGTGGGTCTGATATAAAATAGGATAAGATAATACCCTTTCTGGTTTGATTCCAGTGGCAATGAGTTGAATTAAAAATTTCAGGTTTTAGGAAGGAGAGTGATTCAACCAGCAATTTGTTGGTACCTCCCAGTGTAAGATTATGTTTAGGTGACTATACCTTAAATGCCCATTGCAGGGGTTTAGTAAGATTGTGTATGTACTTCCTAGCCACAGTTACTGGAGTGCTAACATATGTCCATTTATTTTTCTTTGCAGTTACTGCAGAAAAACTCTGTTCCTGTACAAGCTGTGACACGGTTTTGTTCTTGATATTTCTCCTATAAAATTTTTTCAATTTGATTAGTAAAAAAATCTTTGCTCTTTCTAAAACACAAGCTTTCAAACAAATCTGGTGAACAATTTTAAGGTAATTTAATCTTTTTAACTAATACAAGCCTTCTTAAAGAGAAGATGCACTCAGGAGTTACCAGTTTTCTTCTGTAGTAATATAAGATGCATTCCTGAGACTCAGTCTAGACACAGTAACACAAGCACACTTTTCCTGAATTCAACACAGAATCTTCAACTTTAATGCAGAAATACCAAGAACTTGTAGCTTTAATCTGTAATCTTTGGCTGTCAGAGGAGTATGAAGAGCATTTACTACACATCAGGACATTGACTTCCACTTAGTACCTTGGTGGAAAGAAAGTGCGGCGCTGCCTCCTCCTTCAGCCATCCCAGCACGGTATGTAAGAGGTTGTTGTCCATACCATTGCTTAGTTAATATCCCAACATCCTGAACCTCTTCAAGCAATTTTTTTTTGTGGTAGTACCCAGAAAAGATGCCGTGCTTATAAGGCTGGTGATTTTCTCTCTTCTACAGAGCAGTACCCAACAACCGCAGGCCTGTTGCTAGACTTCTTTGTAGTGTTTTAATAAAATGAGATGAAATCTCAACTTCCTAGCATTAGACATGAGAGAAACATGTACATTTTCCTCACTTTACTATTAATAATTCATTTTATTTTCAAATACCTGCATGTATTTATTTAATTTTTTTTTTAATCTGAAGGATTGTGATAATAGTTTGGATGATCTCTATATTCTGTTCCTTTTGTATGAGATGCAAACAACACCTCCTTGAATCGGTAGTTTGGCTGCAAAGGTCTTTGCAGCCAATAGGTTAATACTGAAACTTTTGAAGGAATGTGAGGGAAAATGTTTTACAGAATAACTACTTTTCAAAAATATTTCTAACTATTCAAGAGATGTTTTCACATATTAAGAAACATAAGCTTTAATACTCAATTTATTTTCTCATTCTGTGTCTAAATCCAGAAGGACATAATGATGTAAAATTTCTTCTTCCCTCAAATGTACTTGGAAAAACCAAAATTATCATTTGGATTCAGACACAATAATGCTGATCCAATGCCCTTTAGATCAGCTTAGTAATAAAAAGGTAACTAGTCAACTGAAAAAACCCCAACTCTCATCCTTGAACTGCATTTTCCAGAAAACGATGCAAGTATGACTATAGTATGCTAGTATTTTTTATCTTTCCTATTTTTTGTCATAGAAAATAGATGTTAAAAGTTAATCTGTCTTAAACATTGTATGCATTTTATGCAATTTCAGAAATGGTTGGCATAAGTTATATTAACTACTGACTTGAAACTTTGAAAGTAAGATTTATATGTGAAAGAAAAAAGTATGAGTTTTTGAGAATAATCTGTCAGTTTGTATTGTGTAAGATACAGTGATGACCATGATTCAAGAAAATCAGAATATAGTGAGAAAACTAACTGCCAAGGCAAATATATATTTTTAAAGGATTACCTAAATATGTTTAAAACTTTTCAATTGCAGTGATCCTGTTTTGATTTACTTAAATTTTAAGGGCATTCTTATGCACTGTATTTCCTACATAGAAAAAAGTTATTTTCGATTACTCTTTTTCTATATTTTTCCTTCTTTAAAGGACAGATGCTGTAACCAACGATCTTTTGCAGGTGTCCTGTTTTTCTTGACTGTGACAAAAGCAGCTTGGGAGGTGTGTTTACAATGAATACAAATGCAGAGCGAAGGTTCATTAATCTCAGGAAACGTCTGGATCAGCTGGGCTATCGGCAGTCACTGGGAGTGGAGAGTTTACCTTTGGTGGAAAAACTTTTTAGGTATTCAAAAGGCGATTCATTTAAAAAATAGTAATCATATAGTAGGTATTGTTTGATTTTTGACATGTAAGGAAGAAGGTTTAATCTAAGGATTATTTTCTAGCAGTGTTATTTCAGAGCTAACATTAAGTTCCTGTGAATGATGAAGTCAAATGGGTTTGCTTAAGTGATGGTAACGTCTTAAGATTTAATTTAATTCAGTAGAATTGCTTCAAAGGATCTGTGGTGTAGGAAAATTCAACTTTTCTAACCACATAAGAGAGCTGAGAATAGTCACTATTGATATGTGCTTAAAAGGACACACTCTTATAACTGGTTGTATAAAAAATAATTCCTATTGCCTGTTCTGTGACTTAAATAAAATATTCATATCTTCATTTTTAATGACCTCATTTAGAGATTTTAAAATTTGTTATCTGCCCTTTTTACAGGACACATAACAGAAAAAACCCAAAATTTTCATATTGCCTTCTTATTATATCAGCCATTTTGTGGCTTTGGTATTATTAAGAACATAGTAATTTCCATAGTAATCTAGTTATATTTGGCTAAACATGCAAATGTAGCTATTCTGGTTCTGTTGCTCTCTAGTATGTAATACAGATAGAAGAACTATAGCTAGGCAAACGTGGAGTAATCTGCCTTCAGCATTAAGTCTCATTCTTGTGTCTACCAGGTAGATTTACTCTCTCCATCACTACCTTTGATACTTATCAGATGTAAACTCCTGATATTTATCAGCTTTATAGCTATTTTGTTTTCTATTTTTTGTCCCGTTCATTCCTATTTACTGTTTTTTTTAAACAGATGGTTCCTATCTTTCAGTTTTTCTTACATGATGTGAATGTTTTGTTGCCTTTGTTTGAACTCATTTTTTCCCCTTCTTGGGGAAAGGGTTTTGTTTCTCAGGTCATAATAAACATTTGCATCTGCAGTGTAAAGGCTGATAACATTGCTAACACATCTGATATTCCTTTGTCCTAGTGACTTAGTTCATACAACTGAGAGTTTGCGCAAATCAAAGTTGTCTTCTGGAAAAACTGAAAAAGAATGCAGCAATTATGATACTGTTTTGGAACCTTATAAAACAGAGAATGCTAGACTTACCAGGGAAAATAACGAACTGCATTTAGAAATACTAAAACTGAAAGAGTATTCTGATCGTCATGTTAGAGGTAATATACAAATGATGATACATTTTTGTAATCCTTGCATGCCAAAGTAAGATTGTGCCTAAATCCTTGATCTGCAGATTGATTTATCTGCACTTATAAGTGAGTGTGAGTGGTCGTGGAGTTTGGTGCCTTCAGTGAATTAAGGTTCAGGCTCAGACATTTCTTTTGCTGTCAAAAAACTTAAGTTATGCAAATTATTGTTTTAATAAGACATGAGAATATTAGACATCTTAACATATACTTTCAATACATTGAAATGGTATTTTTAAACTGAAAATTAAATACTGCTGTTAACTGTGCCTTTGTTCCGCAAGCGTTTATTTGTAAAACATGTATAAATATGTATTTTTGTGTGTTTGTTTGTAAATATATGCACATGTGTATGTGTATTTGATAATTTTATGCTATAGAAAAAGAATATAGGATTCTCTTTATGCTTATTTTGGTGCTACTAGGAAAAATAATAGTGAATAAGAGAGATAATACTGCTTTTCTCTCCCTTGAAGATTTGAAAGCTTCCTTAAGGAGGCTTGAACATGAAACATCTGACTTGAAATTTTTGAATAACCAATATATACATAAAATTAAAATGCTGGAAAAAGAGACCAAAGCCAAGACTGAAAAAATTCAGCAGCTTCAGGAGAAGAATCTGCAAGCAGTGGTGCAAACACCTGGTGAGTGTAAATAATCACAGATATTTCAACTTTTTTCTGGTCTTTTTTGGATGTTCAGAACATAATATTTTTTCCTCTAGTAAGAGAAGTTATTGTAGTAAAATATCCAGTAAAGTAACATTACCCTTTAAAAGTTTTGGCTCTAAATTCTGTCATTTCTCTGTATGAAGTTTCATTAGGTCATCACTTGTGTTAGGGACAAATTTGAATGCAAACTTAGATTCAACAGAAGATTATTAAGTTAAAATGTGACTAGAAGGCTATTAATCAATAGCTGTTTCTTTTATTACTGCATCTAATTTAGTCAGAGGTAGATTGTTTGACACTTGCATATATTTGACAGGTAATTGATGTGAAAGTGACAAATTCAGATTTTTGGAACCAAGATCTAAACATAGCAAGATGCAAAATATGTCTGCAAATATTCCAACGCTCTATAAGCTTACAGTATTTGAAGGGTTCTTTGATAACTTAAAATGTTCTAGATGATACTTTTAGGTTAATTTCTTTCTCCAGGGTTTCCTTTTCCTTAATTTTTTTCAAGCTAAGTGATATAAGATTATTTTGTGAAATTTTGAAACTTTTTTTTGTCTTTTTTTTCCAAGTCATTGAATTATATACATATTTTTGGCATCTAAGGGAAATCAGTGAATTGCTAGAAAAAATTAAAAGTCCTCTTTATTTTTCCGTACCTTTTTGCACTTCATGTCCTTTACCTCATAGATGAAGTTAGGCTTTTGTCTGTCTTTCTGCATACTTGCCCCTTGGTCACAAGTCTTCTAGGATTTTTCTATACTACATCATCCAATATTGCATGTTCTTATTTAATCATATGATGAAGAGTAAATGTTCTATCTGGAAATAACACTATCTTTTGCTTTTTTCTAAATATGTTATCATTCAAGCTAATAGCATACTCTGCTTGATAAGCCATAGAATATGATATTCCCTGAAATGACAACAGAGTAGAAGGAATAAAAATATTACTAAACAATGCAGAGGTTAGTTCAGTTGTAAAATAGTTCTTAAATGTGAAAACCAAACGTCTTTTGTGATGTTTTGATTTAGCTTTTTTAGTAAGCTAAATCACTAACAGCTTCAACAAGTTTGAACTGTATTTCAGATCTTGAACACTGGGGAAAATTACTTGTACTAAACTTTGTGCGTTTCCTTATTATAATAGTGGACTTTGGCAAAACTCATACTAACCTGCAAGAATGTGTTGTCTAGAATATGTGAATTTTATCAACTTTTTGCAGAAGGATTAAAACAGTGAAACGTGCCCATTCAGAAGCAGTGGAACAAATAGGAAAATAAATTTTGTATAAAGAAGATGACTCCCTTGCTTTAACTCCAAGTAATATGCCTCTGGGTTTGGCCTTTTAGGTGGCAGGAAAAAAAGCATTCCCTTCAGGCGTCAACGCATGCAGATAGACCAGCTTGTGCCCCCATCGAGTGTCAGTGCCTACCCAGTGCCTCAGCCAGAGGACCCGTACATCGCAGACCTTCTGCAGGTGGCTGATAATCGGTGAGCCAAAGAGCTTCGTAATTTTGAACTGTAGGTGTGTCTGTAATTCTCGCCCTCCTACTCTTTTTCGCTTGGTAAGTTAAATTAATCTTCCCCCAGTTGAGTCCATCACTGGTGACAGTAATTGGTAGATGACTTCCCTGACTTTATCTTGACCCATAAGCTTTTTCATCTTTTCTCCCCCATCCTGTTGAGGAAGGGAAGTAAGAGCATCTGGGTGGGGGACTGACAGCCAGACAAGGTCAACCTGCTACAATATCTCAAACAACAGCTTCTGCTTCTAATATTTTGTATGAACAAAACTATTTCTTTGTGAAATATTTGGATTCAGGAGCAAAGAGAAAATGCTAATATTGAATTGTGTACATACAACTTTTCCATGAATTCGCATTAAAAATACAGCACTACATTTCAGAATTCAAGAACTGCAGTCAGAAGTAACACAGCTACAGGAAAAACTGCAAACATCTGAATGTGGAATGAAAAATTATAGCAAACAGGTATGTTTATATCATCATTAGTAGTGGTATTATTGTTTTATTATTAATGTTAATATTATCATTATTATTTGGGTGTCATAGCCATGGCAATGGCCTTGATGTTTTAAAAACCTTGGGAATGCGTTGTAGGGCTTGTGAAGTACAATTATTCTGACTTGCCTATGTCAATCAGTTTCCCTCCTCTGCTTTTGGAGACAGCACCAATGACAAAATACTTGCTCAGTGGTTTTGCCAGTAAATTTTTTTCTATTGAAATTACATTAAATAAGCTAAACTTGACAATCATAAGTAGAACTTGTCTATATTTTTTAGTGCATAAGTGTTAACTTGTCCAAAATAGTAATTTGATCTACATATATTTGATCTTAGGGTAATTTTTTCACTGCTCAGTCTGGTTATATTTTAAAAATTTTTGATAGGTAATTTATGAACAACAGATTTTACAGTACTTTAATGAGAGTGGATTGATAAGATTTGTACAATCTTTAAGTAATGGAATTACATCAAATGTTCATATGTTACATCTTTCAAAATCTAGGAATGGGTGGACACTGTTCTCTTTTTTTTTTTCCTTCACATCTTGGTTTTCCTCTTCCATTTCCTTTCTTCCAGTGACTGGAATAGTCACTGAGTTAGCTTACTTAAAAGTTTTTCCCTAGCTTTAAGTGCTAGTCTCAGTTAAATTGCAGGGTTCATTAACTTCACTTTAAATTAAAATTGTTTGGTTTTCTTCAAGAACGTAATCTAGTAGGAACTGTTTCAATTTTTCCTTACAGATTGTGTTTGATTAATTTATTTCTCTTTCAAAGACAGAATATTTTTCAGAAGAACCAAGAATTTAAAAAAAAAAATATATATTAAAGATAGAAATTGCGTTTTTAGTTGCGTATCCTTTACTGAATGTTATTTGTGTGTTTATCTAAATGAAGGGTCTATTTAATGGTGTATAAGATCCAATAGCATTTTTTTCGTCCCTTAAAGGTTGAGATAAGAGACAAAGAAATCGAGCGCTTAACGCTGGCATTGGATGGTGGGCGTTCTCATGACATTCTTTCTCTGGAATCAAGAACTAAAAGTAATGAGAAGCTCATTTCCCAGTTGAATTTACAGGTAATTCATTTATTGCAGTTGTTTAGTCAAACCTAAAAATAATGGTGATCTAAAAAACCCCACAAAACTTCTCGGTCTTCAAAAAATCACTATAGATATAAAATCAATCAATTGAACTTGCCTTTCTTTTTAGGTGGCAGTGTTTCTTGTCTAAGGAAATTTCATTTCTTGTTTTAAAAGTCTGTCAGAAAGGTTTTGGTAAAGAATTCAGTGAACTCACATCTGTACGTAGTATGTTAATCTGAAAGTATTCAGCGAATTTTTGTGTAACACACTGTTTTCAGCAAGTTTGAAAATCCTTTTATTTAGTTAAAAAGTTATTGCACACATACAGTTTATGCTTTGGAAAACAACAATGGTATATGTAATTATGATAAGGAGTAACTCTGTAGATATTCTCGTGAGAGAGTGTGGAATCTTCCTCATGGATTTCAAGTGGTCCCCACCTTTATTCCAACACAGGCTTGTGAGGAAAGGGTAAGCTTAGGATAAAGGTGTTTGTGTTTACTGTGCATATTAGCATGCATTCAATACTGGTCTCTGAATGAGAATTAAAAATGGGCTGGAGTACCAATCAAGTAGAGCACATCTCTGGATTGTTAACCATCAATTCTCTGATTTTTCTTATGTGAGTTAGATGCTTTGTGTACTAATCGTGTGTGATGTACAGTGGCATGGGAGCCACGTTGAAGAGTTTGTTGTCTTAGGTTCAGTGCTGCAAAAATACAGAATGAGCTGTGACTTGGAAGCAGTACAGCTGTGCTCAGTGATCCTGAGTTAGTAAGTCATGATGAGTACAAATTGATTGTACAGGCAGTGAGCCCAGAGCTGCATGAAGCTGGTTTTGTACCATCAAGACTATGCTCAGGCTCGGTCCCAATATACCACTTTCATTTGACAAGAAATGTATGGTTATCTTTATATAGCAGTATTCATGACTATGAGAGAGCTCATAAAACTGTATTTCTTTTCCAGGTTGATAAGCATTTAATTCTAAAAATAGAAAATCTTGCCATTTTTAACAGGATATCACTTTTTTACTATGGATATAGAGATACTGTATTTCAGAAGATTGGGAGGAATTTTTCTACCAAGTTTAACAATGCATATTAATATTTTAATGAAAAATGTCTTTCAGGTTGAGTATCTTCAGCAAAGAAACAAAGAACTTGAAAATCGCATTGAAGATCTCTTGGACACTGAACAAAATGTGACTAGTGAGGTAGTGGATTTAAGCAATAAAAATGAAGAACTGTGTCAAGAACTGAATGAAATAGATCACTTGGCACAGCAGTTGGAAAGAGACAAAGAAGTAGTGCTTGAGACTGCAGATAAGGAAATAGGAGAAGCAAAGGTAATCACTAACATGTCACAGAGTGAAGGATCTCCATTTTATTTGGCTTTGTATCTTCTAGTTGCAATGAAAGACCTATTGGCTTGTGAAGGGAAGATTTAAAAGATTTTTTTCCAGTTTTCTTAACATTACACAGAATTTCTCACTTAAATTGGATAAATCACAACAATTTTATCTCTTTACTGTATTAGGTGACATGATTTTAGTTAAGGGCCAATCTGTCTTTCTTCTTCTATTAGCTTAGTATGAAATAAAATGCTGAGGTACTTAAAGCTATTGCTAGGTAATGGATATTTGCAACAGCAGTGAATATGTTTGGAGGGTTTTTTTCTATGAGGAGTCATGCAATGATTCATTTAATTGTTGTGCTTCAAATGAGCATGGGTGTTTATACCACAAATTTTTTGTGCTTTCACTTCATAGGAGCTTTACTACTTTTTACCAGGAACTAACTATACTTTATTTCTTACCAAAATAGTCTGCTTCCTTACTTGTTTTGTAACAAAGGAATTGTTGTCATTTTGAATATGTAACTCTTAACATACAGGTTTATTTTGGTTGATAGAAAGAAATTGAAAGAAAACACAGTGAAATACAGGATCTACAAGAAACAATAACAAAGCTTAAATCAGTAAGTAAGAATATTTTCAGTTCTTGTTTGTACCATTTTTATCATGCTGTCATCCATGTGATTGTTCCATTAGTTATTAAAAAAATCAATTTAACAATTAACAAGAGAACTTCTGTAGTACCCTGAAACTCTGTTGTAAGAATTACTAATTAATAAATGAAAGAGCTAGAGAAGCTACATCATATTGTTGCAAAAATAAACTGACAGAAGTCTCCGTAGACTGTATGGTTGACTGTGTCCTTATTATACATTTCCTTATTTCTGCTATCTGAAGTTACAATTTCCATGTGATATAATCATTTTTATCACAAATGAATTATAACTCATTCAGAGGATGAGGAAAATCCAGAGAATCTTCATTGTTTGGAAACTCCATTGTCTCTTAAATGGCATGTGAAAAATTATCCAATACTTGGCTCACTCAGAAACAAAGCATAGGGCCCAGATGAAAAACATCACTATTACCAATTCTTTGAAGACCAAACTCTTTCTAGGATATATAGGAACTTGTGTATTAGCTGACTACAGGGTTTTGTTTTAGTCTATCTAGTGAACTTGCAAATACAAAACCACTTAATTTTCAGCACATCAGATTATAGGAAAGATGTGTCAAATAGCATTTGATTGGCTTCAGAGTTGCATTGACTGGGATGCTGTATTGTAATGTACTTTTAACACCAACACTGTTGCCAAATGCTGTTAAAATTATTTATTGCTTTAGTCAATTTAGTTAATTTTTTTCCCATGTTTGTATCCCACTATCCTACTGGTAGGTTTTCTTTTCTTGTTACTGATTGTAAACCATGTAAAAAAGTAATGCTTACTTTGATTTAATAAAATGTAGTATAAATACAGTGAGGGCCTGAAATAAATGTTAAAGCATAAAGCATCCAGGTCAACCATAAGTAAACAGTGCTGTATATCAAAAGTTGAACAAAATGTTAAATTTTTTCCCCCAAATGTCTCTACTGGCACTTCTAATTTTTATAATAATACTTGTTACTTCAGGAGTTGTGCATATGTCATAAGGAGAATGAGAGACTGAATGAAGACCTCCTTGGGAAAACAGATGATAAAGTGAATCTTGAGCTGTTGTTAAACCAGCTTCAACAAGAGAAGCAAAGGCTGACAGAAAAAACAGAAAACTTAGAAAGAAAAGGTAAATCATCAAATGTAGATTCTTAGGAATTACCTTCCTGTAATTTCTGAAATAGAATACTTACCTAGTTAACATAGTTAATAATACTAAAAGACTTTTGATATATTTCAATTAAAAGAAGACTGTAGGTCTCCAGTAATAATTGAAGTGAGAACTCTTATCATAAAAAGATATTTTCATTCTTTATGTGAGAACTGAAAGTTGAGCTTTTCACTGTGGTCCCACAGGACATCCTTACCCTAATTCTATGGCAGTTTCATACAAAGTAATTTTTGAACGCTACTATTCTCTGTCTTTGAGTAAGTGAATTCATACTCTGTTTCTTGAGACATTTATCCATTTAGATTTTGAAAACCTCCAGGGATAAAGATTCCACAACATCTCTTAGCAACTCATTCTAACATTCTTCAATTCTCAGAGTAAAGTATTTTTCCCTGTATTGTTTGTAATTGCTTGTAGCAATTAATTGCCACTGTTCCTTATTTACCTACTATGCACTTGTGAAGAAACTGGCTTCGTGTTATCTCTAAGTCCCTCGTGGTACTGTCAGTGTGCTCTTGGGTCTCCAGCTCATCTCCAGGCTGAATAAACCTAGTTCCCCGCAGAGCAAGTATTCTGCTCCCTGACCAGCTTGCAGGGCCTGCCTTGGGTTTAATTTATCCACATCTTTCTTGTACTAGGAGGAGCAAACCTTAACGCAGTCTTGTAAGTGTGATCTAATGACTGCTAAATAAAGGGCAATAATCACATCCCTCTGTCTCTGTCTCCATTGATACAGCCCAAGGTGCTGTGAGGCCTCTATTGGTCTTACGCTACTCACTCGTGTTTAGCCTACTGTCAATCAGGACTCCTACATCCTTTTCAGCAGGATTGCTGCCTGGATGGTTGGTGAGAGTTAATCCATCCCAAATGCAAGTGTCTTTGAGCAAATTCATTACTTTTCTATAGAGTCGGGTTTTTTTACCTTTTTTTTTTTTTTTTTTTTGGTCTTCCAGAACGAGAACTTGTCCTAGAAATCGAAAGAATGAGATTAGACTGTGGTATTGCCCTAGGAGACAAATCTCCATCTCGCCTAGATGCATTTGTAAAGACCTTAGAAGATGACAGAGACTATTATAAGCGAGAATTAGAATATCTTCAGAATATTATAAAACGAAGGCCTAGCCCAAGCCGCAGGACTGCAGAGAAGGTAAAGTTCCTGCTGTCTAACAACTGGAAAAAATCCTGTAAATACTGTAGAAACATTTAAGAAGCCATCAAATATATTCTCAAATTCAGTGGCTTTAAATTACTGTAGTAGTTTTCTAAATTACATTCTTAACGCAAAAAGTCAGCTGAGAAACTCCAATGAACTTGACTTTTTCTTTCCTTGTTACATTTGACAGTAACATTGATTAATTATTGATCAGTTTATTTGAAATAAACAGAACTAGATAATAAGCAGAAAAAGGTTGAAATCTTATTGCTTGCTGCTTTGCTTTTTAACAGTTAGTTCTTGTTGTTTAGATTATGGCACCAGTGCCAGGCTTTTTCTTGCAATTAAAATTATTTTCAACATATTTTTTATGCTTATTCTAATAGGAGGAGTTCTTTTTTGGTATTAGTTTTCCAGATGTTTTAATTAGCAAATTTTAACATAAATTTATTGATCACTTTTCAGAGCGAAGAGCTTAAATCAGTCACCAGAGAACGAGATGAGCTGCGGTCCATGTTAGACAAATTTGAAAAACACATGATAGAAATTCAGTCCAATGTCAAATTATTGACTGCAGAAAGAGATAGATTAGGTGTTCTTTATGAGCAGGTAAGAAGAAATTGTTTATAGTTAACACTGAAATAACCTGAAATATAGTTAACACTGAAATAACCTTGTTGTAATGTTGGATATTTAAAATAAAAAACATAGTAGAATAGAACCAAGACTAATAAAATACATACCTATTTTTATTACTAATTAATAAAATTATGTATTCTAGTTAGTTTATTGACTTGAAAACCATTATAAGTTATTGTATTGGCATATGGAAATGATGAACATCAGGAAAAAGTCAATAGAATGCATGAGAACGATGTGTAAAGATACAGCAAGAAAGCGAGAAAGGAGTAGTTAAGTGATAAGAGAATAGTGAAGTTAGGCTATACTTGGGACAGTAAAAGAATGATGGTTATTTTGACAGTGTAAGTTGTCATGCCCCACTGAGTGATTTAGGGAAGATGTTTTATTTATCTAGGGAAAAATAAGACTATAATAGTACTTCTGTTGTAATAACAGCATTTGGTTACTTTATACACGATATTGCGGTCCATGTATGCTAACAAACAATAATCTTTTTAAGTGTCTGAGTGAATTGAACAGGATGAGAAGAGAAGCAAAACACAGTTTAGATTCTCAAAGTCATATGGAAGAAGAAAGAGACGTTGCACTGGCTGACTTTAGAAGACTAATGGCAGAAAATCAAAGTCTTGGAGAAAAATTAAAGGTGAGCTTTTATAGCTTCTTGCTTACAGTGAGGTGGCATATAGGGAAGGCTTGTATGATAATACTCTGTTTGTGTTTGGCTGTCTTGTCAGTTCTCCTTTTCAATCTGTTTTGATTTCAAACTCTCTTGAGAGAGCTCAATGAATTTCTATTATTATCATTTATCAATTATTATTATTATTACTGTTATGAAGAATTACCAAATTTTCCTGTAAACACAGTCCTAAGCTGGGAGCAGGGGGAGAGGAACATGCTTTAAAGTATTTAAAGGGCAAACATGTATTTAAAGGGCACACCTTGTGTGGGAGACCTGGATATGGAGGCCCAGCACAGAATATTTTTTGTGTACGCACTACTTTGAAGATGCTTGTGTGTCATTGTTGTGGAAGAAATCATGCACTTCACTCACAAGAGAGAAGCAGCAATATATTTTATTCATTTAAGGCAATGAGTTTAGAAAATTCAGTGGTAAATGCAATGGTGGTTTAACAAGATTTGATGGCAAGGTACACTTTTGGTGCATGGAGACCAAGGTCAGACAAAACTGTCAGGGAGACCCTGCCATTGAGTCGTGAGGTTCAGAAGGGTCTTCTTGCCTTACAAACTCCTCAGAGGAGTGTGGCTGGATCCATACTTGGTCAATAGTTTGTGTCTAAAGGATTATAGCACTCAGTCCTTTATATCACATAGCTAATATTTCAGCATGTCAGTGCTCTTATTCCCAACTCACTTGCTGAGTATGAGATGCAATAAGGATTCGTTCTCTGTGCCTTGACAAATAACCTTCAGAGGCTTCCTGGCTCAAAGGGAGATCCTAGTGTGCATCCTTGCTGCCATGCAGGAGCTCAATGGGCCTTGGGCCATCCACTATTCATGGACTAAGATGATTGATTTATATTTGCATACCAGCAGTATTTCAGTAGCCACATGCTCAACTAGCCCTCAGCTGCTGCTGAGCAAGATTTCCAGTCCTTAGCTATGTGCTGTTACTCTCGTCCCAGAGTCCCCCTTAAGCTGGATGCAGCTATCAGGAGGGCCACTAGTGGCTATTGCTTGACCAAAAAAAAGGGGTGTGGGTGGGTGGAGCACACTGTCGCAGTCACATATGGTTCTTATCCTACAAACTGGGGAATTCATGGGCTTTTTCATTTTAGCTGATCTTTAGTTACTGTTGCACTTTGTAGCAGAGTATATTTTAAATGGCACATAACTGAACCATGAAACGTAAATTCATTGCAATCCAAGTTTCATTATTTTTGTGCTTAAAAAAAAATTTGTTAATGCAATGATTTTCCTGGTACTCTGACCTTTACAGGCAGCCCAGAAAAGTGGTGGGATCACCAACCCTGGAAATGTTTGAAAAGCATGTGGATATGGCAATTAAGGACGTGGTTTAGTGTTGAATGTGGCAGTGCTAGGTTAATAGTTGGCCTTAAGGTCTTAGAAGTCTTTTCCAACTTAAATGATTCTATGATTCTATGACCATGTGATGTCTGATATTAATGTGCATTAATGTCTTATTTGGTTGTAGTCAAGAGCATATGATTTCAGGGGGGCTTGTTTCCCTGACTTCTTTACTGGTCATTAATATAATGTGCGCAGGTTTTTAAAACATTTTGAAAATTCAGAAATTTAAAATAATTTTAATGGACTTATCCCAAGGCAACGTATGTCAATAGTGACTGAATGATGAATACTTCCGTAGTTTGATTTTACTACCATAAAAATAAAGACCTGTTGTGTATCTGAATGCAGTGGTAGTAAATATGACCTCTTTGCTTAAAGCATGTGCATGCAGTAGTAGAGATGTGTTTCCAGAAGAAAGCTCCGTCCTTTCTTCTTGTAGGTGACTACCAGTGTTTTATATGTGTGCCACTTTGAAATACCTTCACAAACACACTAATCCAAGGCATTTCTAGGAAGTTTGAGAACTTGCTTAATAATTTCACTGCAGTTATGCACAGAAGTCAGGGAATGGGTAAGTAATCTTTAAAAGTTTCTTCATAGATTTAGAGAAAGGCCAGTTAGCTGTGTAGTGTGCCTTACATTTTGTAATTAATAATATTTGAATAAATTTATTTAAAATGTCTTAGGGCAGTAAGATATACATGCATGCAACCAGTAGCTCAGTAAACTTGACAACAACTCACAAATATGAATTTGGCAGGGACCAAACATAAATATACTATTAAAAAAAATCTAAAGCAACAACCAAAACCAAAATCAGTGATTTTATATTAAACTACAATAATGTATTTTCAGCTAATGTTCTGTAGTTTTACAGAAAGGCTTGCATTTGGTCATTCGTCTAAGAATGTAGAGCAGTATTTTCTGAAACATGAAGCTTAAATTTCCCTGATTAAATCTAAAAATGTCTGTCCTGTTACATGTAATTCTGTATTTCTCAGATTCATCAAGAAGCAGCAAACCGTGAAAAATCAAAGCTGCAGCATGATATTTCAGAACTGGAGAATAATATGCAAGGAGTAAGTGCATTTTTAGGAAGTAAGCTTTTATTATTTCTAAACTAGGATAGACTGTTCCAGAAATTAATTTTATCATCTGTTTTCAACTTAAATTTATTTAAAAGCCAAGTTGTGATAGCTTTCTGCAATAATAACATGTTTCTTATTTATTTTAAATTGCAGCTTGAGATTGAAAAGTGTGAACTAAGGACTACAGCCTCTATCCTGAATGAAAGAATAAGCTATTTGGAAAATGAATTAAAACTGAAGTCCAGTAAACTTGCCCAGACTTCTGATGAGTCTTCTCAATTTAAAGCTGAGATTTTTTCACTTCAGTAAGTCTGATACAAAATGTAGTGATCTTTCACAGATGCTAGAATAATTTTGTTTATTCTATGACTGTATAGCAGAGTTAAGTTCCTAGGAAAGACTATAATTATAAATATTTTAAAAATTCCTTGATACTGCTTGTATGTTAAGGAAAAGTAGGTGTAAGTAAGGAAAGTGCAGTGGTAGCTTTTCACAGCAAGCTTCTCCTGGACTTATTTGATGACCAGATATATTGATAATTTTTATAGTTCATTCTAGAATTGTTTCCTCCAATAACCATGTTCTCTGCTTATGAATGTAGCAGAACTGAAAATTTCTAAAAGGATTTCCAGACACTGTTAAAAGGAAGACAGATGCCTTGCAAACTGCAGCAGTAGGACTTAGAGTTTTGGGGATTGACATCTTATGATCCGTTGGCACAGTCTGTGGGGATTTGACCAACTTGCATGGAACTGGAGGATTCAAGTATCCATGTTAAGCCCTATTTAAACTTGCAGGATTTTTTAAACTCGTTTTAGAAAAGCTGTCTAAAAGTCATAAAACAAGAAAAAGGCTTAGAGAAAGTGAAAACAGTGTTGAAGAAATCTGGGCAGGAAATTGAAAACAGAGGTGGAAATGAAAGCTGTTGATGTAACAGATCACTGCAGGATAGGTAGTGCTCTAGATGACATCTTTTGGATGTTTTACAAAGGAAACCAGAGTCTGTGTCGTATCCCCCATTCCCCACCTGAGCAGTACTACACTGCACTCTGTAACATCACAGCACCTGGGGGATTACTATGAAGAACTGAAGCTGAGCAGCAGGCCTTGCAGTTTTCATCTAATGCTCACAATTGCACAAAGAGGACCCTTGAAAAAACAATTAGTGTATTTGTTGGTAAAATTGTGACAACAATCATAAAAATTAAAAATCTTGTTAGGTTCTTGTAATTCCAGTGTAAAGCATTGATATTGCAAAAAGAGGAAGATAAGGAGTAGGGCTACAGTCATTTTAGCATTTGGTTTTACTTTGTGCATGGTGGCAATTCTGTGTTTGCCCCCCTACCCCTTTTTTTTTAACTGTCTAAAGTTTCACTCTGAACTGGATGAGAGCAATCTTTATTCAGAGACATGTTGTATTCTTCATTAGTGAGGTTCTTTAATAATGAAAAGCTTCTCTAGCTTTTGTGGAATCCCACTTGAGAGGGATTTTTTCTTTACCTGTTTCGTAAATAATCCATTTCATTACTTTGGGGTTTTGTTTTGTTTTGGTTTTTTTTTTCGTAAGTCACTTTGATATTTCTTTCCAAGAAAAACAACTGTGTAGGTAGATGATTTCATATATCTTTCATGTTCTTTATTTTTTAAAAGTAGGATCAAAACTGTAGCTGTCAATTTGGTTGCTTCTTAACATGTGGTTTGGCAGATAATCACTGCTAAGAGCTACATGTCAAAAACTTTATAAAGCAGGAGTCAAAAGATACAAGTAACATGATGAAGAGTAACAAAAATCAGAGGAAGTGAATGTTTCAGGTTATCATGGCTGCACCAAGGTTCCTTTACTCCATTTTGCATTGATGTTGAGGTGGACTTGCAGCAGGGGTCCAGAGCAACCAAGTGGTGGTGGCCTCAGCAATCCTTAAGTCCTCCCTCTCCTCAGGGGAGAGGAGGGGTTAGTATGACACAACCCCATGCTGCTGGTTGGTCACACAGCCCTGTCAGGAGGTTATGCTGTAACTGTTCCAGCACTTGAAGCAGCTTAAGAGCAGAAGTTAAGGATCTGAAATAGGTCCCAAACTTCTTTCAACTGTATACTGATTTTCCAGGCACTTAAATGACCAACTCCAGAGGTCTGTTGAAGATTTACAGCACCGATTGTCCCTCAGAAAGGATGAACTGCAAACAGCTCATGAAGAAATTGTAAAACTGAAGGAGATAATAGGTAAACTATAACTATTTTTGTGCTCATTTTCTGTTTTTAAAATAGGAAGCACTTACTCTTTTATTTTTAGATAGCTTAAACCAGAGGAACACTTCACAGGATGAAGCAGTCAGTGTGCTGAGAAGTACAATCAGTGTTTTGGACAAAGAAAAGGACAGTCTTCAAGAAACCGTAGATGAAAAAACAGAAAGAATTGCGTGCTTAGATGACAACTTAGCTAACAAGGTATGTCCAGTGAAAGTAAAGATACGGCTTTGCATTCCACCTGGGGATTTTTAAAGCAGTTATTTTTTTAGGGAGGCATTTTGCCTTGATGACAAAGTCTGTGCAGAGCACATGAACACTATGCTTGGACCCAGCCAATGCAGGGTCATTTGCCAACTCTATAGCACTTTAATTATGAATGTTGCTGTATTCACTAAATACTCCAAGAAAATAAGGAAGCATTTGTTTACATTTTGCATGTGGTGGTAGTTATCTAGATATAAAGTACTAGCCTGAGATGACAAAATCTATAGCTGACTTCCATCTTTTTTGATGACAAGACAATCCTTTCTTGGTAAAGAAAAGAAACTTGGAAATTACTTATTGGTGAAGAATTTAAATAAAGGTTTACATTAAAAGTTCTTTAACTTGAAGTATCCTATTATGCCGCAGTATAGTAATACCTAATACAACTTTTGCTTTTTTTTAATAGGAAAAAACAATTGCTCATTTACGTTTAACTCTCTCTGAGCTGGAGTCCTCAACAGAGTAAGTAAAGGGTAGGATGCCTTCTTTGGAGGTTTTGTTTTGTCTAATAGTTTCAAAGTGAAAGTAGATGGCTATTTGAGTTATTTTGATGAAACTGAGTTAATTCCATTTGAGTCACGTGGAGGAGTGTTCTGTGTTGAGAAAGATATAAACAACTTTTGAAGATACTTCCTCTGCAATTATATTGCAGGCTGCTGAGAAACTGTTACAATGATAATTAACAATTTCTTGTCTATATTCATTTTCCTAAATTGGTAATGTTTCCTAACTCTTAGTCAAGAAGTAGCTTTCTAGCACTCTGCTAGATATTAGATTGACCCAGGTAAGGTTCAGAGCCGAATTCTTAATGATTGGCAGTTTAGTTCTTCTAGCTTAAGCTACCAGTACAGTCTTAATTAAAATATGTTTATGTAGCTTTTAGGTGGGCTTCTTCTGATCTTTCATTCTTTCCTCTTTTTAAGCATGACTTTTTAAACTATAGCATCTTAAAAGAAAAAATTTAAACACCAATATTTAAACATTTGAAGACCAGTGTAACTGAATATTTGATGCATGAACTATATGTGACCAAAAAAAGCGCAAAAGTTTGCTTAAATTTATGCATATTTATATATCTAATTTTTTGTTTAATCTTTTCATTACTCTTTTGATAATTGTCCTTCAAGTGTAAATTATTTGTCTTCTTCCTTTATGGCTTATAAAATATGCAATTACTGCAATCACTACCAAACACAGATAAACATAGGTATCTGTAATTGTTCTTTGTCTAATAAAATACATCTTAGCAGATACGTCTTCAAAATTGAAGATTAAATCCGTTTTATTTTTGCACACTGACATTTTACATACTTAGTTCACGTTATATTTGGACTCAGTTTGTCATTATTCAGAGAGCAAGAATTTTACCTGATTATTTTCAGCAGTATGTGGTATAGTACAAGATGGGACAATGTTAATAATGTTTTCACCTGATAGCCAGATGCAGGACATGCTGAGCAACAGAGACCATGAAATATCCAGCTTACATCGCCAGCTTGATACATCCCAGCTAGAGCTTGCAGAAATGGAAAGAGTAAAGGAAATGGCTCTGAAAGAAAACAGACGGCTGCAAGACGACCTGGCTACAATGGTCAGAGAAAACCAGGTATGAAGACAGTACGTGATACTGATGTATTAAACCATTTATTGTTTGCTTGCATCAAAACTGCTACACCCTCAATTTTGATTGATGTGTTTAATTATTGGTATTTCTTGAGCACTGGGATATTGAAAATCACTGGGCAGAAATTGTAAAAACAGTACTTAGATACTTAAGTGTAGTCAATGCAGTAGGGGAGAAATAGAAAAGCTTTCCATTTGGTCACCTTTCCTCAGATTAAAAAAGAAATCTAAATAAAATAAATCTAGGTCATTATTGTTTATAATAGAATGAAATTATGTTAATTGGTTATATCACTTGGCAGTTGGTATTTAATTGGTAAAAATTGGGTTTTATTATCTGTGGAAGTGATTATTGAGAGAGAGAAAGAAACCCCAAAAGCAGACATCAGATTGTCAGGTGAAAATGAGAGGGAGAGGAAGGAGATTGGTAGCACATCTGAATTTGTTCTGGTGCATAGTGATTCATTAATTTCATCTATCTAGTTTCCATGAAGCATTGGATTTATTGAGTGAGGTATGCCATATTTTGAGATGAGGATGTAGATTTTCATGTTTGTGTTCTGTGAGCCTTGGCAATAGTATTCCTTGGCTTGTATCTCCCTGTGAGGAGGTACTGGCAGGGTTTTAATTTCCAGTCCTGGCAAAGTTAGTTGCCATTTGTATGTGTTGCTCTGCAGGAATTTTGCTTTCAGAGATGAATTGGGAAAGGTTAATGTTGGAGGAGGAAATATGAGAGGGCTTAACAGCTACTTGACAGAGGAGTTGAAAAATACTTATTTTCAGGGTTCGATAGTCCTGAAAAATCTGAATTCATCTCCTGATTTCAGGAATGGATAAGGATTCACAGTCCATGAGAATAGGAGAGGTTCCACTTTCCATTATGCCAAGGTCGTGTGGGGTTTTTAGATGATGAATTTAAAGGTGTCATCTATTTCCCTGGAAAAATGTTCTTATTGGATTGTCTTAGCATTAGTAAGGTAGGTATCATGGTGAGGTGGCATCTTGTATGTATATAAATATACAGGTTCAGCTTTATATTGCAGCTTTTTGTGGGGGAGGGGTGTGTGTGTGGTTGTTTGTAGAAATCCTGCTCAGGTAGTCTTGACTGCTTGCAGAGTTTATTTTTATTTGTATTAGTTTTATATGATTTTATCTTTCCTTAGTTCTCTGGTAGTTCAGAATCATAATGTACTCCTGGCTAACAGCTGGCCAGTCAGTAGCTTCCCAGGCCAGAAAGCAGGTGGAGAGTGGGTTATGATTGCCCAGTGGATACTGAGTTGGTTCGTGTGTATTCATGGTTCGATTTCCAGTTGGAAGGTATACAAGTCCCTCTTGGCTGCTGATGGATAAATATATTTCCTTGTAAAGTGCAAGCTATAAAGGCAGAACTTACGTCAGTTGTAGAATTAGAGTTGAAATAAAATCTTTATTGTCTTGAGAAATTACCTTTTTGTGTAGGGTATCACTGAATATTTTATTGAACTATCTGAAGCTGATGAGCTATCTGAAGCTGATGTAGGTTAAATAAAAATTTTGTAAGACAGAAATAGTTGAGAGAGTCAGTGGATTAGACTGTTTGATTATCATCATTATTATTCTTGTGACATCTTCATCTTGAGATGTTCTCCAGGGGTCCTCAGTTAAACCAACCACTACTGTGCTCATTCTTTCAAAAGTCTTAAGTGAATTATATAGTAAATATCTACTTGCACTCTTTGCAATCCTCATTCCTCCATCTCTTTTTCCTTGGAATTCTCTGAGTGTGGGATCCATGGCTGGGACAGCCTGAAGTACATTCAGTCTGTTAATCCCTCACGTAGTTGGAGGAATAATGAATTGGTTTTGTGCACCAGCTGGTTATTGCTGACCAAAAACCTCCCAGCTCCAAGTGCATGACATAGATGTCCCTGTACTGTAGAATATCTGTATGGACAATATATAACAAAAATGTCCAGTGTTTTATAGGGTAAGTAACATCTTTTATTGGGCTAAGCATCAGTAAGTCTATGTAGAGGATATGAGTGTGATCTGAAGAGCAAGCCTGGGATTTTGTTACAACTCATTACATTCAATTTGTATTGCAAATACAGCTATAGCCGCTCCTTATGAGATTAAAATGCCTTTTACAATTTTGGTCCTGAGATACAAATGTTTGTTTGAACTCACTGTAAATGCCAACACTAAAAACAATCACGGCCTTGTTGACTAAACCAGTTACTGCAATTCTCCTCAAGTCAACCCGGCTGAGTCTGATGCTAGAAAGTATAATATAGCAACATGTTTCAAGCAAGTGATGTAAGATCTAAACAGTTCTTGCAAAACCTATAGTGTAATATGTAAATATGTGGATGTATTATTGAAATTGATATTAGACACCTTCACAGGTGTCTAATAAGATGAAATATTGAATATTATCATAACATGGTAACTAAAGCTTTCCCAGTGTTTGGGAAGGCTACCGCAGAGAGAAGCAGACTGATTTCAGCATATGTTAAAAGGCATGCAGTGAAAAGCTTGCCACTAATGAATTAATATACCACAAAAAGAGGAAGAGGAAGAAATAAGGCAGTATCTTGTATTTCCCCCACATTTGATCATGGAGGTAGAAAAAGATAGTTGAATTTTGGCTCTCTGGGCTAGAGGACTCAGAGGGAGATGAGAGCTGCACCTGAGAGGGACAGAGTTAGCAGCTCAAATATCTCAAACAAATTCCATGGTGCATTTTCGATGTCTAAATATGATTTTAGTAATGCATATTAGTTATTTTATCTTGCAATTCTACTTTAAAATAAATGTACTTTTGTCATAAAGTTGGTTTTCTATTGATCTAAAACTTTCCTTCACTCAGGGATAGGGGATTTTAAGGCTATAAAAATTCCATCTCCCAAACCATCAGTATGTTGACTTTTCCAAAGATCGGTAGGATGTGTCATCAGGGAAGCTGCATATTTTATGAACTGGTGTGATAGTCATTGTTTTTGTGATTATTCTTGCCTGGAAATTCTTTGGTGTATCTAAGGTAACGGGGTATTTCTGAACCCTACAAATCCCAAAGAGCTGTGTAAGTAGAATAGAAAAAAATCTAGGGCATATGCAATTACTTTGATTTAATCTGATAGAGTATTATATAGTGATTAATCTACTGCATTGCACAATTTTGCCTTTATGCAATCTCTTTAGGCTGTCAGTACTGAGCTTGAAGATGCAATACGTGAAAGAGAAGAAATGAAAACCAGGGTTCATAATTATATAACTGAAGTCTCCAGGTTTGAGACCCTGATAGCTTCAAAGGTAAAAATATAATCTGTAGGCAGTCATTACTGCATTCAGTAAAACAAAGTAAGAATTGCACGGTTTGGGTCCTGCTCTCCCTGCCTGTCCCATTTCCATCTTTTATTATTCCTTCTTTTCTGTGTGTGGTGTTTCAAGCTCCTAGTTGGGGATTCATATAACACCTTATTAGATCTGAAGCACTGATTAATTCTAGCACATCACAATTTTATCAACCATGTTTCAGGTGGCCATAATGCTGGAGAATGACAAACATATCATGTTTGAATGTTGTTTTCCTTTTTGGGTTTTGACCAGGCAACCAGTAAAATAGCTGGTACTGTTTCATAATTGTAGGCAGCTTATACGATGATTTTAAATATTTTACCCTTTTTGAAAAGAAAAGTTTTTATCTGTAGTTCTGCATGAAAATGTAAAAATGGTACTGTTAAAGCAGTGCTCTGGTTAAATGTCCTTTATGCTGATACTTGGATTCAAAAGTGTGATTTATGTGATTTAAAACTTATAATCATTTAAAACAAATAGGATTTGCGTCAAGACAACATGAACTGACAAATTTATTATGTGACTTTGAATTGGGAAGAATGAGTTTTGATCTGACTTCAACTTGCGTGTCTAGATGAATGCATGTAAATTCAACCACTTTTTACAAGTAGAAACTGAAGCATGGAGAAAAAATTAAGCTCAGTAGTAGGTCAGCTTAGAACTATAAATTTAAAACACTTGAGATTTATTTTTTAAGAATTTCACAATATATCATATGTCCAAAGTACTTCAGCTACTGATGTGGCTACGTCTTTGGCAAATGATAATCCAGTTATTCAAATCAGGTACCAGGAAACTGCAGAATATAAAGCCAGCAACCAATTACAAATGCTTGATTTCAGGGATTTTTCTAGTATTATATCTGGAAAATTCCTGTGGAGACAAGGATTTACATTTCTGCACTGTTGACTTGCTTAATCACAAGTTTTTATTTCCTATTGCTCCACCTGATCCTGTCTTCACCTTCCAAGTTCTGGAGGATACACAGAAGGAATTTCAGAAACAGTAGCCTTTCTCATTAGATAAATCTGATTTATACTACCAACATGCATATCCCACTGCACATTACATGAGCAGGGAAGAAGGGAATGGAAATAAATAACAGAAATTTATCACTGCCTTTTAATACGCACCCGGCCAAACTAAAATTCTCAAGCAACATTTGTTCTATCACTGCACAAATGGTGAGCACTAAAGCTCACATTTTTGTACCTCTGTGGTGGACTACTTAGGTGTATATGGTCTAATAGATTACCAGTGTTTCAGGCACTGCTGTAATACAAGTATTTATATGAGCATGGTAACTAAAAGAGCTGAAAATGGACTCCTGCTGGAATTTCTTGGAAGGGGCAGCACGCAGTGTATCTCAGTAACATGGCCCTTGACAATGCAGAGAGATCCAAAATAACCCCTTTCCTGGGAGCCTTAAAACTCATTAACAACTTCTAAGTGTAAGTATTTCCATTTTAATAAAACTGAATGACATCACTGTATTTATTTGCTGTTTGGACTTGGAAAAGGGATGATACCCTTTAGTAGTTGCCAGATAGTGGGATTAAGAAAATGAAGGAAGTTCCACTTTCTGGGGGGAAAAACAGAAGAGATATTGTAAGGAGTAGGCGTGAAATAAGATCAAACAACTTGGGGGTATGTTAATCACTGCAGAGCGATTTACTGTTTCATTAGGAACAAGAAAATCAAGAATTGTTAGAGAAGTTCCGGATGCTCCATACACAAGCTGAGGACTGGGAAACGAAGGCTCATCAAGCTGAAGGAGAAAGCAGCTCAATGCGACTTGAACTCCTTTCAGTAGATACAGATCGGAGGCATCTTCGAGACAGAGTAGAATTTCTGGAAAAAGAGATTCAAGGGGTAATAACTTGTTCAATGAAATTCCATCTAGGAAAATGGGATACATTCAAGTGCTTTTTAATAAAGTCAATGTATGATTTTTAACACCTTAATGGAAAATAATTTCTGTATGTGAATGTTTCAAATATGAACACTGGAGTTTTTGAGACAGTAACTGATTTGGTTTAGATGTGCTTTCCTTCACCCTTGCTTGCCCAAAACTAGAATCATGGCATACATTTTCATAGTTTTAGATCTCCTCCCTTGGGTTATCATTGTTACTATGACATTGTAAGAAACTTTTGTTTAGTTGCTTCAGAATATTGGCATATAGCTTTATGAGTATTTTGCAAGCTTAGTTCCTGCATTTCATTGAAGCTTTGAGTGAAATATTTGAAGCATTGATGGCTGGAGTCAAGGTAAAAATCTGATAAACATCCAAATTCAGAATCGGGATTCCATAATACTGAATCCTAGACCAATATCGTAGAACGTAATGAGGTTTATATTTTAGAAGCAATAACTTCATAGAGATCAAAGAAGTTCTAGAGCATAATTGTTGTGGATTGACTACATTTTATCTCATAATTTTAATTAGCTAGAAAGAGTTAGAGACTATATTGTAAGCTGAATTAAAAATAGGTTGTACGTTTGGAGTTTAAGCTCTTAAGTACTTGTATAATTCTGCAAGCTGGTCATTAAAAATTGCAAAGATGGTTTATTAGTTGCCCTTAGCTGTGTTTTAGGGAGAGGGAAGGAATATTAAGTTAATTTTATAGGAAAAGTTAACTTTGAAGGGAAAACAAAATGTTAAGAAAACCCAAGTTATTCAATAGGAGACTCTTAAATTTAACACTGAAAGTGTATCCATATTTGGTTTTGTTTAGCATATTGTTGCACATCAAGTATATGAATCTCAGATCTCCTCCATAACGAAAAATATGGCCAGACTGGAAGAAGATCTTAAACGTGAAAATCAGGATAAGGCTATTGTGTTGGCAGACCTGACTTCTGTGAGGGAACTCTGTGTGAAACTTGAGGCTAGCAAAGAACTTTTAGCTCGACAGCTGACATCCAAAACCATGGATTGTGAAAGGGTAAGCAGTAAAGGCAAATTTATATTACTATAACAACGTAACTTCCTTTGCTTTTAATAGTTTTTGGAGAAAAGAGTTACTTCTAAGAGCAAGGTAAGTTAATTTACATCACTAGTGTTGCATTATTATATAAATTATAAATTTTACAATATAGAGATCTGTAGCTGTGGGTTTTGTGCAAAAAGAGGGAGTTCTTTGATTCATTTTCACTGCAAAATGTTAGAGGTGTAGTTTTAGCTGTACCACAGACAGATCACACATATTTCTTTTTTATTTTTTAATTTTCTCAAACTATAAAAAGCAAATAATGCACTTCTTGTTTAGATATTAAAGCCTAATGGCTTCTTTTCAATTAAATTGAAATTTAGATACAGCTGGAATTCATTGAATATTTTGAAATAATTTGAACAGTTCTAAATATTCATATTTTCTGAACCTTTTTCTTGACAGCTGATTTTGTCTTCGTTTAGTGACTTGGTCAGGCATTCTGGAACGGTGATATTCAAGACCTTGAGAACAGTAAAATTTGTTTGTATTCACAGAACTGAAGAGGAAAACAATTATTCCTGCATTTTCAGCAAAAGCCAAGAGGCTAATTGTGAGCAGACTTAGTCAAATAGAATGAAGTATAGTAAATACTACTTTTGTACTTGTGCAGAGTTCTACTGTTAAAAGCCAATTCGTGTTCCAGGTACTTACCTAAACAATTCCAGCACTCGGTAATGTAGCTCCCAGTAAAACATTTGATAGAGGTACAGCTTGAATAGTTTTAAATTAAGTATAGTTTAAAATAATTGCAGGCTTTACATTGTTTTGTAAGCTCAGTTTCCTATTCTTTTTTATGAAACTTAACAATCATTTCAGTTCTTATAACAGCTCTTTGCAAAATAAAATTCTCTGTTTGTAAATTAGTGTATTAATAACATAAAATTTGTGCCTTAGGTTCTAGGAGAATTAGAAGATATAAAATCAGAAGTAGAATTGCTGAAAAAGCAGCTCTCCAGCGAGAGACTTACAGTTCAGAATCTTGAAACGTTATTGGCTACTAGTAGAGAGAAAGAATTTCAGAATCAATTAACGTCCCAAGAGAAAGATACCGAGATTCAGTTACTGAGAGACAAGCTAACACTGGCTGAGAGCAAACTGTAAGTTTTAACAAGTGTGTGTGTTATGTGGTGTGCAAAAGAACTATTTCTATGTGACAATACTTACTCACAAAATCTGGGCATTGCGTATGGCTGAGCAGATTTCTGCAGCAATGTCTTTTGGTCTTTCATGGCATTGTTTACTTTAAGTTTCTTTACAGGTCTTCTGTATTGCTTTCATTAATCAGCACTTTGGTGGATATCAGTTTAGTGCAAGCAGTAAACTTAAACAGAACTTCCAAAGGAAACATCCTCTACATAAAATTTTACCGTGTTTACTGCTCACAAAAAAACCTCCAAATATATTAAATTCATGGTAAATGTGAATTGCTTACCTACTGCAGATGCCTGTTGTCCTTGCTTTGATTGAAGAATTACGTATATCATAAATAGTGAAGTCATAGTACTTTAAGAAAAGCAAAAGTACTTTTGCTGCTGTTGATATTAACTGTTACGGGAAAAGTCCTGTATCAGTTATTATTCCTTTGAAATATGAACAGAACTAAACCTGACACTTACACTAAATGTGGTCAGCAACTTCTTATGCTGTGGATCTGCCTAAAGAAGCAATAACTTTTAGCAACACTTGGATAAGAAGGACTAATTTGTTTGGAACAATGAAGTTAAGAGGGGAGGTATTTTGTTTGTGTGAAATTCATGTACAAGAGAAGTGGGAGATTTAAAAATTTCTCATCATGTTATGGAGCAGGTAATTTGAAGGTTCCATGATATACCATCTTAGAATTATTTGTGTTAAGAAAGACCCTTAAGATCATCAAGTCAAGCTGTTAAACAAAACCTGCCAAGTATCATGACATGATAATTTTCCTAAGGATACGTCAGCAGAGACTAGTGGTAGCTAGGCATTAAATAGCAAGAAGGAGGAGTAGCAGCTGAATGTAGATGGTGATGAAGAGTAAAGTCAAAGCAGAATTTCAGACAGAGATATACCCATTTAGTAAACATTAACATAGGGAGAGAAAGGAAACATATGGAAGTTAATAGAACAGGTAATACTCCTTATGAGATACAGAATGTAACCTACTTAAACAGGTTAAACTGTCTATAACTTGGTGACACAGACGTGCAAAAAATATGCTTTTGGTTGATTTATGTAGGAGCTACAACTTGTGGCTTATGATGGTCCACCTCAAGTAGCAGTGATGTCAGTGAATCTGGAGATGGTGACATTATTAATTGCCCCTGCACAACTAATTGCTTCATGTTTTAGTATTGCTGATTTTTGTTTACTTGGGGAAAAAATGTTAGTTGCATACAATGAACATAAGCTAATAGAATGTCCTGATTATGAAGTTCAGTGTGCAAGTTAGAAAAAACACAAACCAACAACACCCCAAAAAACAAACAATAAAAAAGGAAAGAAGGAGTTTTAAATAAAATCTAATTCAGTTACTTTGTGTACAAACGTTATGAAACTCTGTTTAACTAAGTACATAGTAATTTTTTCACTATTTTTCTTTTGCACACATTGTAAGGTTCATTTGTTTTTTGTAAATGTCAATACTTGCATTGTTAATAGGGTGGGATATTGCAGGAAGAAGGAAAATGTTCTCTTGGAGAAAGACTGGCCATTCTGTTGACTTGTTTTCCACTGTTTATCTCAAAGGTTCTGCATGTTACTAGGCAAGTGTTCAGGTGCGAGAACTAGTTGTATATACCTTATTTTCTACTATTTGGTTTGTGGTAGTTGCAGTCTGAAAAACAGGAACTTTAAATGCTCACAGCTGTGATTGAAGTATGTGACAGTTATGTTTGTGTCTTGCAAAATACAAAAATTCACTTGGCTCAGCAGAATTTCAGTTCTAACTGAGTGAAACATGAAAAATCATTTGCCAATATTTTTGAACATTATTTTAAGTTTTGGCTTTACAGTGCATTCACTTCCACTTCATTTAGAAAATGGCACTGCTACAACCTCTGACTTCAGAAGGATTGTCAGAATTAAGTTTAACTTGTGAAGTTCTCCAGTGCTGTAATTATGAGTTCTGTAAAGAGTAAGTAGTAGTGTTACTTTGAGTGCTACATGGGTGATAGTACGCTAAATGAGATCATGAGGCTCTAGAGTGACTAAAGAAATAAAGAGAGAATATGGAATAGCTGAACTACTTGTTGAGAGCTATATGTATCTACTGTGAAAGAGGCAGGTGTCCTGTGAAAATTGTGTATCATTGTGTAAACTTATATGATGATTACTGTGCACAAAGGGTTTTAAATTTAAATATTTCTAAACCTTGGAGTGATTTACTTGATGCTCTTAATTTTGTTTAAATGTCATTGACATGGAATAACCTCAGAACTCACAGACTGTTTGCTTTCTTTCCATATTTTACAATAATCATACTGGCCCTGAATTCTTACCTCCATCCTGAAAGCATATGCCTGTCTTTGAAGGATTTATAAGATATCATCGAGATGTCTTGTCTTCTGCATCTGTTCTCAACATACTGGATCAAGATACCATTCTAGGATTTTTACTGATGAATAGGGACCATGGGAAAAAATATTCTGTTGTTCTATTTGGAACAAATCTCTTGAATAGTTTTCATCTTCCTGGACTCAAAGACCAGCTGGTGCCAGACAGGAAGTCTGTGACTGACCTAGGAGTGGAACTCATTTTTCAGAATACCAATCCAGTGCTTTAGCAATAAACGAGTACAGCTTTGCTTCTCCAGAAGTTACTTTTGAGCACTCCACCTCATACTGGCTTTGAAGACTGTATGGAGTAACACAGCTGTGTAGATTCTCATTTAGACAACTTATTTTACATGCAACAATTTCTTTTTCTTCCTTTATAATGTAATTAATGGTATTTTGCAACCAAGCATTGAATTGGCCAAACTGATGATTTACTAAGAAGTGTATTAACTATGTTTCCTAAGATTTTCAAGGCTCCTTTTCATTTGATTCTTGCAATTGAATCAGTTGGCCCCAAACACCAAGGGTGTAGTTAACAAGCTTTCAGACTCTGTGTTTTGCTGGTCTGGTATTTGCTTTAATACAATTTTTACTTAGATTTGATTCAGTTGTGTTCATGGCTAGCCAGATAGTTCCAGCCTACTTGATAAAACTTTTACTGAAGCCATATTGGTTATGTTTGTAATTTTTTGTGGATATTTACTGCTTTTTTCTTCTTTTTTTACATAAAGACCATCTCAAATTGCAAATTGTAATAGAAAATCAATAAACTAATGCTGTAATTGTTTTGTCTGTTTTATAAAACATGTTTGTGTTTACCTTTGTCTGAAAAAGAACATGATGTAGTCAGGATACAGTGAGAGGCTTGCCAGCTTCTCACTTCATTCTCACCTTAGGTTCTTCCAGAAACATTCTGTTGCATTCATTTGGTTCTTGCTGCTTCTAATTTGTCTTTGACTTAGTCTGTGAAACAACATGTTCAGTATCTGGTTTTGTTTTATCTTGCTCTAACTTCTCTAGGCTCCTAGCTGACATTGTTCAAAGAAAACTTTGTTGCTTCTCATGATTTTTTTTTAGAAGCAGCAATAATAGAGAGGTTTCTGTACTTCGAAGTAAAGTTGCAGAGCTGCAGACTGACTGTGATGTTTTAAAAAGGAAACTGACAACTGAGCGATTTGAACGGTAAGATACATGTTTTTCAGTGAGTTGGCTCTCCCTCCGTATTTCTTCTTTCTCACTTTTAAGACTGTTGCTTTTTTCAATAGTGAGAAACTTTAATGAAAAACTCTGTTTTTCTTGTTGTGCAAAATCTAGTATTTTCATCTTGAAAACTGCTTAATTAAAAAAGAAAAAATCTTATACAGCTTCTCAATTTCTTCGTAAGTTTTGTGATTTTACCACTGCCTCTAAAAATAAAAAAATCCCTTCACATGAGAACAGGAATAGAATTGAGCGACTTTATGAGAAAATGACACTTCTTGCAAAGTTCTATTTTCTTCCTTTAACATCCTGCGGTAGCAAAATGTTGTGTAACTGAGGTTGCTGTTTGTTGGCAGAGAGCGAGCAATTCAGGAGATGCGTCGGCACGGCCTCTCCACGTCCTCGCTCCGGGCTTCACCTCCCCTCAGCTCCACGCTGAGGTCTCCCTCGCGGTCTCCAGAATGCAGCGCTGTAAGAATTACTGATCAAGCAGCAGCTGAAAAGTACGTGATTTGATTTTAGCACATCATTTCTATTTAAGAGTTAGGTTTAAACTGTTTCTAAATAATACCTTTGTGATCATATGAAATTTTTACACACTTCAAATGTTTCTAAGTTCTGCTTTTGCTGTCTCTCCTACTGTAAAATATTGATTGCAACCAATAAATGCAAAGTGCTCTCCAAAGACCATATAATATAATGGATTCTCATTCCTCTTTTTGTTAATAGTCTTGCACCACCTGACAGCTTTAAAATATATGTTGCCTGTGTATTACTACTATTAATTATATCCAAATATACTTTGCAAGTTTATTATTGTTAATAGTTATCTCCAAACAATGAATGGTTCATATTAAGAGGAATGCTATGAAATCCTGAGTACAGCAATGAAGGAGAGACACTCCACAGAAGAGTCCAACTAAAATGCATTTGAACCCTACACATTAGATGAAACTATCTCCAAAACAAGTGCATAAAAATAATTAATACATTTTTCATTGTTAGTACTTGAATCTATGAATGTCTAAGGTCATGATCACTATAGTCCATAAAAAATCAAAATTGGCCTCTGTTCATTTTCACTGTCATGTTTGTTCTTTTAGAGATCATTGTTGTTTTAGATGATGCCAGTTATGGGTTACAAGCCCGATTATTGACTGTAGATCCCCCCTGTCCTATAGTGCATAATAAATTGCAGTGAAGAGGGGAAGGACAGGGAGAGATAAAGAGTTTGTTGAGAGATTGTTGTAGGAAATAGGTGTACTGTGACAGCTCATGCATCTAGCTAACAGATTTTAAAGTTTATTTTTGTTGGTAAATACATATGGCTTGTTCTAAGCTTACTTTTTGTTAACAAAACCACAGGTTTCTTGAGAACTGAGCCAGCATGGCATGAACCCACACTGTCAGCAATTTTTCTCTTCTGCAAGTTTTGGGCAAAGCAAAAAGCGGAAACTGTAGCAAATGAGATACTGACAGTGGGGATGAAACAGCAGTTATGCCTTTTGCTTTACTGGTGAGCCCCTAGGCATACCCTGTTATGTTGCAAAACAACATTTTGACTGAGATGATGACAGATAATGTATTTCTGAGAATGAGTATCATCAGCAGAGAATTGTCTTTAGTCTTCCTTGCTTTACAGTGAGCCCTGAGAGCAATAAAGAGTCCAGTTGCTATGCTTGAAGGATACCATGTAGTGCACTATTTTAATCTAATATTTGTACACTTAGTTTTAACAATGTCAACTCTGTACCATATCTTACCAGAAAATATCCCATTTTCATGGAGTATGTATTTTTAAAGAAGATGGTTTTTAACAACTAAATTCACATGCAGTTGTTATGCATATCAATTACAGTAGAGTGATCTCAACAGTACTGCTACCATCTTTCATCCTACTTGTTTATTCCTTCTTGAGAGCTTAGCAGAGTAAAGTGTACTCTGTAGTTACTGTTCTGTAGTGTTACAGCTGTCTCTCTAATCCGATTTAATCTTCTCAAGAAATTTTCTCTTCCTCTTTGTCTCACTTTTACTTTTGTAAATCATTTTTGCAAAAGGTCAATGGCATAGAGTTTTGGGTAGTATGCTAATAGTTGATATTTGGGGATAACAGAGGAGCATATGAAGAGGCTAAAGCTAATTATAACTTTTTATCCTAATATTAATTAGTAAAAAATAATAGTTACCTTTATTTTGACATCTTTTCTTTCTCCACAGAAATGTGACCTTCAAGGAATAACCAGTACTTGAGTAACTGAAGCATTACTGTTACAAGGACTTCTTTCTTTTAAATTATTAATACTGTCTTGTATTCTACCTCTGTTTTCTTCAAATCAGTGATTACCTTTGAAACCTCTGAGAACGGGTGAAGTAATGAACTTTGCAAAATTCTGCTTTCCCAGCTGGCAGGAGTGACTGGCTTTTTGCTGGGTGTTTGACAGGTTTTATATCAAGCCTAGCTAAGTTTTGTTACTATTTTGGAAACATAGTAATTGTAAGAAGGAAACGAGTACTTGATTTGACAATCTCTCATTTTCATTTTACTATTTTATTTGTTTGCTTAGCTCATATGATTGCAGAAGTTTATTATCTTAATGTGAGCTAACATAGAATGACATCCCCAACTCTCTTAAAAATGCTGAGCCAGTGTATGCTTTATACTCTTGATGATTTCCTACATTTGTGCTTCTAACAAGTGTTTTCTGTTTACAGGTTATTCTTTATGGTATTTAAAAGTATGGATTATCTATTTTGTGAATGCATTTTGTTTACTGTACCTTAATAAAAAATACATATCAATTATTCTTTAGTACTGTTCTTTGTCAACTAACTCATCTCCTTTCGTTTAATCTTTGTGCGAAATTGCATTTTAAATATCCCCATATTAAATAAAAATTAAAGAGAAAAATTTTTAAAGATGTATTGAAAGAGTTAAAATACTAAAAAATTCTCAAAAGTATTTTATGTTCAAACTTTCAAATCATATCTGGAGATATTTTTCAAATTTTAGTTTTAAAAGTTCAGAGCAACACCTGGAATCATTCACACAGTTAAGCTCAAGCTGTTGGAAAGGTGACAGAGGACTTGATGCTGTGACATACGTATTAGGCAAATAAAGTGAGAGCTAATCATAAAGTATCTGGTGTGTTTAGCAGAAGAGCATTTCAAACTTAGGCTTTGAAGTAAGATTCAATCAGTCAGTGCAATCTTATGATAGGCTCTTCATGTCCATCTGTGCAGGTAATTGTATCTCACATCCTTCTTCTTGGGTACATACAGCTTTCTAATAATTACACGCCATCAGGGTGGCACAATGTGTATTCATAAGAATTATCCAGGGCAATGGAAATGGGAGGATGCATTGCTGCACATCCTTGTACTGGCCAACAGGTCCTGTTCAGCTTGCCTAACATCCGATAAAAAACTGCGATTACCAGATATCATTACAAGCATCTCTAAGGTGTAAACAGCATATTAAATAACATGAAAGGAAAATCTTTTTTTTTTTTCTCTTAGATTCTATCTAGTTTGCACTAAGATGGTTACACTTAAAAATGATGAAGAATATTGTGTTAACTGGAAATATTGTCTCATATATTATATTAAATTTTACTGATTAAAACCAGCTTAGAACACCTATTCGGAAGTACCTGAAAATACTTGTATCACTAGGTTTCTCAGCCATGAAAGGAACTGTGTATTCATGGTGGGTACATCTTATACATTTTACTTTCTAGGTATTTCATTTGCCAGGAGTGAGGAGGTGCTTGTCTCTAACTGTTACTTACCTATTAATACGGTTTGTAATTAAGTCAGTAGTTTACACTGATTCTAATTGGCGTTAATTATTCAGGGTGATTTAGTAAGGAGGAGAAAACTCATGTTCTGCTCTTGATGTTTTCAGTGGTGACTTTTAAATATCCTATTTTGTAAATAAACCCTCCTAAATGAGAATTATTTTTTTGAAAAGCAGATGTTCCACTTCATTGAAAACAGTGTATTTCATCTTACTGAAAAATGCATATTTTGATATTACAATTAAAACCATAGTAAATTAATAGTAATTCCTACATGGATATATCAATTATGAAGAATTAGCTCATTGAACACAGGTGTTTTAATGAAATTGGTATCATTTCAGTGATCAAAGCCTGTGCAGGTTTCTAGTATTAAAATTACTAATATTCAGACTGTAGTATAGCTGTCAGTGTGCCTTCTTGTTGCTATTGTTTTATATACATTTTTACAAGCAACTAGAGTAAAACTAAAGTAATTTTTAAACAACTTTGCTTTAAAATCAAGTGTTTCAATTCATGAAGTAGAAAACAAGCACAAATTTGTGGAAGATTTAAATCCGTGGACTACTGCACATGCCATGTATGAAACGAACCTTACATGAGCAAGATGTTAATGTGGCTCGCCTGGACTCTGCTCCAAGAGGCTTCCCTGCTGCTCTCACCTTGCGGAAAATCAAAAGCACGCTTGGCTGCTGGGGTGCAGTTCTCAGCTGGGGTGAGCTGCAGGGGGAGTGTGACAGACATGAAATTGTGATAAAATTCCATATACTCAAGTTGTCTTATCTGCATTTGGGGGTGGGGGGGGTCGGAAATAGCTTCAGAGAAATAATAAAGAAGCAATAATAATTGGGGCTATTTTCCTACAAAACAATGAAAGTCTGTTGTCAGAAGCAGAGGAGTCTAGAGATAATAAAAGGACGAGTGTTTTCAGTTTATTAAAGCTGAATTGCTCAATTAAACATCATAATGTGTTTCTGAGAAATTCTTAGAATTAGTTGGTTTTGGGTTTTTTGTCCCTAAAATTTAGATAATTAACCTAAAGATAAATAAGTAATTCTAGGGTTCAGTTGGAAACCCCAATTTGTTCTTTTCTTGTCACCCTCAATCTGAAAAACACTGACATTCTTGTGTAATGCATATTTAAAAAAAAAAAAAAAAGAAGAAGAAGAAGGTTAAGATTGTGGATTTAGTCTTTCAGTTTAGAATATTTTGTACAGAAATTGATGTATATATGGCAGCCTGACCTAGGCAAATGCTGTTATTCCTAAACCTGCAGATTTTGCGGGGATTTAAACCATTCCTTGGGAGAGAACTTAACACTTCTTTGCTAAGAGTGTAAGAAACCAGTGGTGTGTGGTTTTGGTACCATAGTCTTACAACTTTATATAAAAAGATATACCAGTCTCGTTTAATCCTCTGACCCTCCACAGGCCACACAAAGATCATGGGAGCTGCAGCAATATTAATTCCTGGACCTAAAGTCTTACCATTCATCCTGCAGACTGGATGGCGTGGGGTAGAGAAAGCCTTGCTGCTGTGCAAGCAGTGATCAGCAATAGCTGAAACGCTGGTGGGTGTCAGTGGCTGCTGTGTTACCACAGGGCTTTTAGCCACAGAGGCAAAGAACCAACCCATCCATCTCCTGTCAGGCTGCGGGGCTGTCTCTGCCTCAGCACAGCAGCAGAGCTGGCACGGGGAGCTCCAGCAGATTCCCTGCACAGTGGCAGCCCCTGCCCACATGTGGGCTGCAGACATGGGTTGTCCCAGGTAACCAACTCCCCAGCACACAGTCTCCCAGGAGGCACTCAAGACAACATGGACATGGATGTTCTTGGAAAGTCCAGCAAAGAGCCCAAGATGATAAAGGGATTGGAGTATCTCTCACATGAGGACAGTCTGAGCAAGCTGGGGGTGTTGAGTCTTGGGAAGGCTCCATTGGGGAACATCTCCATGTGTAACTGTGGATGGGAGTGGGAGTGAGAGTGGGTGGGAGTAAATCGTCTGAGACAGTGTCCTCTCAGTTGTATCCAGGGGAGGTACAAGACTGAGCACAAATTGAAATACAGAGAATTCAATTTAAGCATAAGAAATTTTTTAGTCCCATGAGGGTCTTCAAACAATGCAACAGGCTGTCCAGAGAGGTTGTGGAGTCTCCATCCAGAGAGATGTTCAAAACCTACTGGGGGACAGCCATGGACAGCCTGTTGTAGGTGACCCTGTTTTGAGCAAGGCTTTGTTGGACTAGGCATTCTTCAGAGGGACAACAATCCTGGGGCTGTGGGAAACTTTCCTACGGTTCCACACAGTGGTGGAATCACGTAAGTCCTTATCCAGATGTGCTGAAATTGACCCTTATTATCTATATCATGATCTTTGACATTTGAAAAATTAGAAGTATAAAAATAATTGCCATTGTTTTGTCTTGATATTAGTTATACCTATGTTAGAGCTCAAGTGAGTTTTGGAATTTGTCATGGTAGTTGCCTCTCCCACCTGTGTGTGCTGCAAGCTCAACATCATGCAAGCAGAGCTGCCCCACCAGTGTTGTCAGTGCTGAGTCCTTTACCGCTTCAAGGTGCTGGTGCAAGAGTTAAACTAACTAGAATGGCATGATGGCAAATGGAGGAAAGGGGGGAAATTAGAACATCAGTAGCTTCTTCTTGGTTTAAATACTCCTGAGCAGGGATGGCTGTATTTTCATGAATGCAAACACAGAAATGAGTTTCAGCATGGTTACTCAGCTGTGAGTCAGTCAAGGTCTGCAGGAGCAGATAATGCTCTTCGGAGAGATTTTCACTGAGCTTCTAGTCCAAAGGAGCACGTTGACATCTGAACTTGTTTTTATTTGGAAACACACGTGTGGGTTGCTGGACTACAGCTGTTTCTGCAATCTTTATCAGTACCCATTTGCTCTGCATAAATACATAAAGATGTTGAACGGGAGGTAAGGCGCTCCCGGCTTGCTCCTGGCCTTTACATGGCGCCTTTGTGCCACCTAGTGGACCTGGGTCTTTTCCAGTGGTCGTGGCACATCCTGGAAAGGTCCGAGTTTCTTCATAGAAATTCTAGATTTTTAGTGTTTCAATAAGATCTACTAAACTCAAAGTGCAAGACTTGCTAATAAAGCTACACGTGCCTGAGGCCCATTCATCATTTGCTGCTGAGACCTGTGATTGCATACTTTCCAGAAATTGTCGGTTCTTAGGAAAAAAAAAAAAATCAACTTATTTTCTGCTCCAGGGAAGTGAAAAGATTGACCTTTGCCAACAAAGGTTTGATGTAATTGAGCAATTTGACCGATCTGAAGAAACAGACAAAAGTTGGATTCACCTCTTTCCTGATGGCTACTTTTGAGGTTTTCTATCTCTACCACCCAATTCTACCTCTGAAAAACGTGCAAGTACTGCGGAGAGCAAAACACAGCAAAAGCCAAACACAGCAAACCCCCTTTTTTCAGTCTTTCAGAGGATTGCTACAAAATTCAGCTCTGGTAATCGAGGTGCTTTGTATCTTTATATTTTGGATAGAAAAAAAAAAAAATATATATATATGCAATACCTAATGTAAAGGTAGCAACCAATATACTTAACACCCACCTAAATAGATCTGGCGCATGAGCTTAAATTTCTGAATTATCTGTGCCCTGCAGACTGTAGCTTTAGTTGCGATGGGACTGAACAGCGACTGTGCCTCCCAGGGCTTGGATGACTAGTTATCTCTGGAAGACTGCAGGTGAAAAAGTGATTTCTTATTTCAGAGTCATAGACTAGTTTTTTACACAAATATCACTTTGATGCAGGAATTCACTGAGCTACAGCTCACTAAGGAGTGAGAGAATATCAGTTAATGCTCACCTAAACTTATATTCTTCCTTTAAAATCTCTGCTATTGGACATAGTCAGAGACAAAAATAAAATGTGTGAGATAGCCCTTTGGTCCAACCCTGCAAGGGTCTTACAGACCCATTTCCTTTTAAGAATATCAGAAGGACCACTTCTGACTGGGCCAAAAAATTAAGAAGCGGACAAAATCTAAAGCTGTAAGGCCTTTTTCTCCAGGGGTCATCTGAATCTAGAGAGCTGGCTGACAAAACACATCCTTGTCAGCGGTGGAGAATCATGAATCACGTGATCAATTTTGGTTCCAAAAGTGGAAGAGTCTGGATGGCACTAAGTGCAGCATCTGCTTTTACCATGTTCTCCCTGGGAAACTCAGGAAACAGGTGTCCAGCACTGGTGAAATCTTGCAGTAGATAGCTGAATTGGAAGAGTGGGGCCCCAGAAGAGCCGATACAAATACCGGATTTAATGCTATGGAAAGAAGGGAGACTGGTTTCTGTGGTTCTGTATTGGGGGACAGTTGATTTTTTTGGTTGTTTCTTATCGTTCCTCCTATTCTTTAGTAAATTAAGGGGATAAATATTTGCCTAGCTACAGCACGGGCAAGGCGCTGGGTTCAGACTTCGGTCTTGCTGTGAGAAGAGAACAAACGGGGTTTCAGAGCGCGGTGTAACTGGGGCTGCGGACCTCTCCTCCCCGGGCAGTGCAGCCGTGCTGGGTCCCGGTGAATGCGGATGAACGCAGGTTTACCGCTTCCTTGCCGACGGCAGGAGCCGAACGCCGCTCGCTGCGGGGCCAGGGCAGGGCTNCCGCGCCCGAGCAGCCACCGGGCTTCCTTGTGGCAGCTGGGAGAGGGAGCACAGGTAGGACCCTGCGCCCCACCCCTTCCCCCCGTGCCAGGGCCGCTGCGGTGCCGGTAGAGGGAGGGAGCCTCGCCGCAGAGCAGAGCTCCCGCAGCCGCCCGCGGGGCTCTGCATCCCGGCCTCGCCGCTCCGGGAGCGGTCGCTGTGCGGAGCCGCCCGCTGTTGTGCGGGGCCGTGCGGGGGTGTCCCTGCCGCTTTGTGCTGCCCGGTCTGTGCTACATGTGCCCTTTGGCTCGGCAACGCCAGCGGCGAGCAGCCCAGGGGCAGGAGGCTGCGCCGGGAGGACGGCCAGAAAAGCCCCCCGTAAGTAGTTCCCTGCCGCTGTTGGGCTGCCTTTGTTCGGTGGAAGGTGTAAGGAGGCGTGCGGGTGATTTTCAGAAGGTGTCACTTCACTGCTGCCGCGGAATTCAATGGCTGGGCTGGTTCTCTCCCATTGCTTCTGCTTAAACCCTTTGTTAGCGTTTTCCCGGGGAGTCCTGTATTGTTTCAGCTTCACTGAAAAAAAGGCAGGAGCTGTCAAAGAGATGACTTTGTTCCCTGCGATGCCTCTCCAGAGCAGCATCGCTTTGTTCCAGCTCCCGTAAGCCATTTGTCACACAAGTGCCGCCGCGCTACCCTAACGAGCCGGCTGCGCTCCGCGCCGGGAACATACAGTTCCCGCCCCTCTCTTCCTCACCCTTCCCCAGCAGCTGGAGCAGGTAAGCCAGAGGTAATACCATGTCGCGTGGGAAATCCTTGTCTTGCGCCATCTCCTCACTTAGAAAGAGTCTGTTTCAGCGACAGAAATGTGTGTAACGTGCATCTTTTCTATGTCATGGAGCGATTTTTAATGAATGACGGTTTGGGGTTTTTAATTAATGTTGCTGGTATTGCCACTAGTCAGTTACAAATCTGGTTCTCCGTAGCTGTAGTATGTAAAACGTTATTCCGCCTCTGGTCTGTCATTTTAAGTGTAAAAATGCCCAGTTAAAAACACAGTTCAAGGGGTAAATAGAGACCTGGAAACCACAACTGTGCATCCTGAAAATTTAATATGCCTGACAATAATGGCACTGAAAATGATCTGCTGTTGGGGGGATGGGACCACGGAGAAAGGGAAGAGTAATTTGCAACCACAGGCCTAATAATAGATATTCTGTCTATAATAGATACATAGATAATGTAATTTGTTACACTCCCAAACAGATTTTCTATACATACCTCAAACGGTATTGCATGAAAAGAGCTCTTTTCTTAGACTCTGGGGTATTTAGGCTAGCTGATAGCAGTAACATGTTTTAACAGATTAAAGCTGATAAATTAGATCCAGAACTGACTTTTATGTGGTATTTAGCAACGCATGCTCCAGAAATCCCCATCACTGAAATAAATCTAATTGCACCTTGCATAGACAATTAAGTCTTGTAACTATACCAAAACATTAATCAATGGGTGTAAATGTTATCATGAGTTTCTTTAACAAAGCCATTGATACTGCAGTAGTTAGCAGTTCTGTGTATTACTTACTTTGGGTGGTTTGAATCCAAGTCAGGAATTCATCAAATAGATAAATTAAACTCTTCCTTGGCTGCTATCAGTTTATCAGATTAGAGGTTGTGTTTGGGGTTGAAATTTTCATTCCAACAATTAGCTTGAATTGAACAATATGAAGTTTATCAAAATTTTATATGACATTGATTTGTATATTTATTTGTGTTCCAGTTGGATTATTACAAGAACTACCTTGTAAATATTTATTGGTAAATAGGGCACATAGCAAAGAGATTGCTGCTGGTTGGTTTTGGGTCTATTTTTCTCCAATAGGAAAATTCATCTTAGCACATCCTGTTCTAAAATTAAGGGCTGTTTTCAAATATCCTCTTGGGCAACCCTGCATTTTAGAAAGAATTGCTTCACACTTATGAGCAAATACTATTTTTGTCCTATATGCTGTATAAAAGAATTTTTGGAAGTGCACTGGTAGCAAACACAGTTGGTCTGAAGTATGAATGAGTTGCTGGGTCCTGTGCTAAGACATTGATATTTTTCTCCCCACCACCCCCCCCAAAGTTTGTTCCTTATAGGTCTTATTCTGGTCTGTTGTTTTGTGAGGGTACGCAGGTAGTAGCATTTGTGAACTGGAAAGGCATTTGGTAAAATGCGCTTTTTTTTTTAACATACAGTTCCTTAAAACCTTAACAAAATGTAATAACTATTAAAAAATATTGTTTGGCAATAATATTTCACTTTAAATACAGATACTAACAAGCAGCCGTTTTGGTTTCACACTTCTGATTACAGCAATAAAAATAACTTCTGCAGTTTCTTCTGCTTTGTCTCTTAGTCACTCTGAATAGCGTTTTGCCAGGTATCTCAGTCACTGAAAATGGATTTGTCTGTGAGTAATGTAGTTTAGAGTTATTTCAATATTCCTACTATAGATGTGTCAGATAAGCTCTTTTTAAATAAGAAACACACGGAATAATAAGTGTTGAATGAAATGTGATGATGAATTTATGAATATGAATATATTTGGTTGTTGTTTTAGAATGAATTCTAACATAAACAGAATTTTTATATAGACAGTGTAAGCTTGAATGACTATGTTTTGACTTTCTGTCCTCACAAGCCAAGAGACAAGACTTTTCATATTCTGAATTATTCATATTTGAAAATTGCTGACTCTGATTGTTAAGAGGGATTTTTTTCCCTCCCACAAAATCAATGCAATCTTTATTTCTTAAAGGCCCAAATAAGAGAATCATGGCAAAAATGGATAAGCCTGCTACTGGTATGTTATAAAAGTACAGTCAATTTCTTTGGAATCAACAGACTCAGGGCAATGTAGTTGCATAATAGCTGCCATCAGCATGATGTAAGTGTTGAGATGCTCCAAATGTTGAGATGCTCTAAACACCTGCATGTTGTCACTGAGCCAATGTATTTGAACAAGATATAATAAAGTTGTATAAAGTGCACTTTCAAATAGAATTAATTGGTGTTGAGTAGTGTGATAGAAGGCAACCTAAAGTTACAGGGTAATTTTAATTACATTAGTGCTTCGACTGGAGGGGCCAAATATTATTTTTTATTTTTTATTTAAATCAGTTAGTGATGGATTAAAAAGTGTGTTTGTTTCCATGGAGACTCCACGAGTTCTGCCTTTAGGAAACAATCAGTTGTGCAGATCTTACACTTATTTTTTCCCATCATTTCCTGAAGGGACTTTCACTCCTTTTTATTCTCTGCACTGCATATCACACAACTCCTCTGTTTAAGAGCTAAAATATACTTTGTCAGAGGCATACAGTGTTTACCATTGCTTCACATTCAGCATTTTCTACTTATATTGGTGAAGCTTTAGAAAGAAATAAAATTGACTTGTAACAAATAATTTTTAATTAATGCTGTCCAAGACCAGTGCATCACATGGGCCAAATCACAGTGATTTGGTAATTAAGTTTGGTGGGAAGACAAATGTGGAGATCTTGCTGCATATTATCCTGGGTAAGTGGCTTATAGAGCTGTTTTGCCACACATTAAGTGAAGCTGATTCAGATGCCGCCACAAATGTGTAAAGTACATCAATATATTCTTATATATAGTTCATTTTCTTCTTTGTATATGCATGCTGTGTACCGAATTACAGGAGTAAAAGTTTCATGCCTCTAACAAGGCCATTTAAGAAAATACTGTCATATGCACATGATTTTAGTTCAATTCATTCACATCTCAATGGTGTTTTGAAATGGCTTATTGTTTTAATGGTAGCACACGTGAAAGTTTTATTTTCTTCTCCATTATTGCCTTAAGAAAAACAAAATGAAAATGATCAAAATAAGTAAAAACTTGCCTCACATTTTAGTGTTTGGGAGTGCAAACTGCTGTGCATTTTGCTGGCATGCTTGACCATCTCTCTCATTACTCAGCATGTTTTGAAAGTCAGCTGTCAGACTTGGGCAGCTTCGTAAAGCAGCTCAGTCTAGTGATTTATGGTGAGGCTTCTGTAGGAGGTTGCCACACGTTAAAGATTATGTTTACTGTTAAGTTGAAATGTGGAGGGAGTGTGATGAAAAGAATTGAAGTGAAATGAACCGCACAAAATTCTGACTTTCATGTTGCTCTTCAAAGAAAGTTGATTTTCTTCAAAGTAACGTGCTGTCTTTCTCTGTGGCTTTTAAGAAAGCCGCATTTGAAACTCTTCAGCACAGAAAAAAAAAGAAAATGGTACAATTACAGTGATCTGTGGAACAGTTCTGGCTAGATGAGAAAAATAATGATAGAAAGCCCTGCGAATCTGTATTATCTTTGGGTATCTGTTGGCACATACTTGAGATAGTTGGGTTGAGTGGATTCACCTGGCAACAAAATCAAGCTGCCTTCCATGTTGTAGAACCTCTTTTCTGTTGCTTATAACTTTGGCAAATTTTAGCCATGTGGTCTGGAGTTCATTACATGTATTTGTGACTCATGTTAATTTTTATTTCAGTTAATTAATTAGTTGAGAATTAGACTAGTTAGTTTGCCTTGTTAAAAAATCCTAAGATAGTTCAGAAATATGGTACTGTTCCGTTTTTTAGCTAGGCTCTGGATCCTGCTAAGGCAGTGTCCTTTGTCTGATCTTCATTTTTACTGTCTTCATCAAAGCCTGCCCAAATTTTCTGTCCTAAGTCTACAGAATATTGTAGTTTTCATACACTCACTTGTGAAAACTTTAGCAAATAAGATGATAGATTACACGTTTATTCAACACCCAGTGCTACGGAGTATTTATAACAGTGACCTCAGTGGTACTTGCTACGTCTGCAGTAGCAATTGGAGTGGGACTGTGACTATGCTGGAAACAGAATTAAAGTTTTCAGCAAGACAAAGACATTGTAGTTATCAACTGTATAAGGAAGGGATTGGGCGGTAATTCTTTTGTGGTAGGTTACTCGAGTTGCTGCTGCAATAAGAACAGGTATTGTATAGTGATACATAAGATAGGACAACAGCATGAAAGACATGAGAAGTCCTCCTCAACTGTAACACCATGTCCAGGTAGGCTGCACACGTCAACAAAATGGTGTATGAATTGGAGAGTATCCAGAGAAGAGGGATGAAAATAATTAAAAGATTTAGAATATATGGCTTATGAAAGAATGTTGAAATGTCTGGAGTTGTTTCAGCTCAAAGAATGAAGAGTGTCGTGGTGAACAAGACATGCTAACTTTCTAATGTCACAAAGCTGTTGTGAAGCAATGTTCTCCATGCGTGTGCCCAACCAGATGACATGCAGTGGGTTCAGCAATAATGAGGCTGAAGCAATGGAATAGATTACCGAATTTAGATTTTCATGATTTTAGCATCATTAAATGTTGTTTGAATATTAATCAGGAACAACATAAATATAGTTGAATTCTTTCTGGAGCAGTGTGGTGGAACAGTTTACTCTTTAAGATGTCTTCTACTCTCCTGAATCTTCAACATCTATGCACCCTGGTGTTGATCAGATTGTACCTTGTTCCCTCATCAGTGCTGTGTGTGGCAGAATTGCCCGGATGTGATGTCTCCAAAGTGAGCACGGCATGTGAGCAGAGCAGTTCAGAGCTTTTGCTGTGATCTCTGGATTTGGATCAACTCTGACATCCACTCCTCTCTCCTGTCATACCGATTCCTCTGCTGGTGCTTGGGCAGAAAGTGTGAGGGAGGAAAGCACCATGGGATCCTGAGAGAAGCCTCAGATCCATAGGAATAACGTAGGAAAGAGCAGGTTTGGAGAGCACGGGTACAGATTTCCCAGGAAACCAGGCTGGTAGGATAGTGCATGAACATGGGACATGATGAATGTGAAGGGCAGCGAAGACTTTGGGACAGATGACTGGGACTTGTGAAGAGTAGGGTACAGAGTGAGCTGGTAGGTGGGAAGTTAGGTTGCTGGCAGAGACTCCAGTATATCAGAAGCCTTGAAAACTGCAAAATGAGATTGACAAAGTAATGAAACAACAAAGAGCCAAGGGAGATGAAATCAAAAACTGGGAAAGTTATGTTGGAGACTATGGGACAGAAGTAATTAAAAGCTGGAAGAAAATGGCAGTCTTTCTTCTCAAGATTACATTGTCTTCTAAATCTTAGCTGAGAACCCACAGTTCTATCTTGGCATTCATGCCTTTGGAGACCCATCATAAATGATTTCTTTGTCTTTTCAAGTGGAGAATCACCAGCTGTTACTCCAATCAGGTAACAGAGATCAGTGCTGGGGATGTAGAGACTGTTCTGTACCATACTGGTCTTAGGTGGGCGAGCAAAATAAAAGATGTAAAAGAAACATTCTTCAATTTATTTTGGCTTTTTGGGGTTTTTTGTTTGGTTTTTTTTGAGATTGACAAGTTCATAAGTGAAAGGAAGGAAGTGCCGGGACTTCACAGAGCTGTCAGAGTTGTAAGCTGCTAAGGAAAAAAAAAAGTAAGCTAATTTTTTGTCCTTTCCGGATCCTGTTCCAAGCTTGGTAGATATTTTGCAGTAGCCTACGCTGGCCCATCTGGGGGCTATGATGATGAACAGTGCCATACTGCTCTCAGCCCTGCAGCTTTGGCAGTCATTGCTTCATCCGCTGCTCATGTTCGGAGGAAGGACAGACACCCTCAGCTCATTCGTGTGGGTTTTGATGTTCTTCCCAACCACCTTGTTCCAACATCCCCTGTTGACAGCGCAAGGGTGGGTTGTACTGAAGAGCCCTGCTGTGTTTTTTCTGGCAAGTAGATTAATCTTCAGCCACCCACACAGCCTGCTGAACACTGTCACGAGTTACTGGGATCTGGTAGCCTGATACCAACACCTGATATCTGACAAACTGTATGCTTCAGGTTATTGTGTTTCCTCAGATAGGAGGCCGGAAAAAACCCAATGTAGGTAAACTTTGGAGCACACAATGGTTACTTCAGATGTGAAGTCTCCATTCGGCCCAAGGTTACATCCCCTCAGGTGCCTGCCCACTGGAACACCCTTCCCAGCTGTTAAAGGATAGATTTCCTTCAAGTTCCCCATTCCTGGCACTCCTCAGGAGCCTTTCCAGACAGAGGCTGCATCAGTAAGAGGCAGACAGGCTGGCTGTAAGCCAAAAGGGTCACTGAAGTAATTCTTTCTCAGGCCAGGTGTTTTTGTGGGACTATTCTACATTGTCAGAGTGAAAGAGAAGCTGAAGACCCATTTGTGACTGACAAGATGCCAAATGCTTCTGTTTGTCAAACAGAACTGTGACAGTGGCATTAGCTGCTAGACTGCATTTTGCCTCATTTTATCTGCAGTGTGCTTATTTACAAATTGTGGCCTGTCTGGTTTGAGCAATCACCTTTGTAATGTCCTGGCCCACTTGGCAGGTTTAGCAGAAGGTAGTTTGATTCACTCTGGGCTATACATGGGAGAAAGAACAAAATTCTCAGGGAGTTTGACAACAAATTTTTACTTGCAAATTTTAGAACTTTCAGGTAGAATAATGTACTTGGCAAAATTTAAAACAACATCCAGACAAAGTAAGGTCCTTCACACACTTGGCAAACTTTAACTTCGTGAACTATAACTTATCCAGACACAAGGCACTTACTAAGGCATTGACTGGAATTGTTTTAGTCTGATTTACAATATATTTTGAGACGAGAGAGAGAAAAGTATAACATAATCACCCTAGGATCCAGTGGAGCATGCCAACTCAGCACACATGTTGCTGTCCTTTTTTCTGCTCTGGTCTGCTGGGCGCTCCCCCAGGCCTGAGCTTTAGTGCTTCCTGGGCCAGGCTGGCGCATTTTGGGACTCACCACAGGCCATGAGGTCAGGCTGCCATTTTGGGCCAGACTAGAGGCTGACTGAGGCTCGGGTCGGGATGTGGAGCAGTGCATTGTTCCATATGCACAGAACTCACCCTGTCCCTGCAGTGCTTCCCACCTGGTTGTTTTGAGCCAGCCAATCATTCCTTTGGTCTCCTACAACCTTCACTACGGGAGTCAAATGGTTTGTTTTTTTGTAGGGTTTGTTTACATGTCCAGACTTCTGTAAAGCCTTTAACACGAGCCCTCAACATCTAGACTGGGAAGAGATGGATTTGATGGGGAGAGTGCTAGATGAATAAGGAATGTGTTGGACCATTGCTTCCAGAGTCCTGAGGGACATCAGTGACCAGTGGTGACCCTCACTGGTCCATATTGGAACCAGTGCTATTTATTATCCTCTTTAATGATGTAGACAATAGGATTGAATGCAGTTTCAGCAAATTTGCAGATGACACCAAGCTTAGTGGTGCTGTTGACACACCTGGAGAATGGGATGCCATCCAGAGGGACCTGGGCATGCTCAAGAAGATGGTCCATGGGAATCTCATACAAATACCTCCTCCTTGGCTCCAGTGTGCTCTGCAGTGTTAACCCTTCCTTTCAAGGTTTTTTGGCCCCACATCCAGTCTGTCTCACTGACCACTTTTGAACTTTGGAAGCATTTGGCTCTCTGAGATTTACACTCTTTTGTATTGCTACTCACTTGTGGCATGGGCGCATCTGACCACAGGTGTCGAATCCCATTTCTCCCAGGGACCAGACTCACTCAGTTTTGCCCAGGCACACAACTAAACTGCATATTAAATTTGTCATTTTGCATTTGTTTATGCAAAACTTCATTGCCCATGGCAAGAAAAGCAGTACTCTGTAATGCACGACAGAGTCCCAGGTGTCCAAGCAGTAAATCCACAAAAGTCCAAGCAATGACTCTCTGTTATGTATATTCAATCAGTTCTTTAGAGATATGGTACTATGGACTCTGCTGTTGATTATGATTACTGCGTAGCTTTTACGAATTTTCAATCATTACTTTTACCACATGTAAACTACTAATGCAAGTTCCCCACATCAGTATCACTGTTGTCTTTTCATGTTACGTAGCTGTTAGAAGGTATTATCCTTAAGTTTGACCCTGCTTTAGTTGGAGAGCTATAATAATTAGCATAATTTAATATTTGTTTTCTGTGTAGAGAAAGATATGTTCCATATATTCTAAGTATTTTTACACTGTAGAGCTGTCACTAGATCTGCATGGCTAGAGCCTACATGTGGCACACTGGTGATGTAATACTGACTGCACCAGGAAGGTTTGTGAGGAAATGAATCATTTGGTCTGCAGAGCAGAGTATGACTGCTGTGTTGTAAATCAAGCCTTTGTTTCTAAACAAGAAGAAAAAATGTTGCCGAACTGCCCATTAAGTCAGCTTCAGTTTTTCAGTCCTCTAACCTGTTAATTCTTATCTCATGAATAGTAATAATAATTTAAGTAACTTTTTGAGTGCAATATTGTGTATGTTTTTATGCCATTGGATACATTCATGCAGTGTTTTGCTTTTTTTGGGCAGAGCATGCCAAGAAGATGTCTTATGTTCTTTATAGCTGCTGCCTATAATTCACTTTACTCTTCTTCTAATGCATTTGCTTTATTTGGGTCATAGAACCACAGAATTATTAAAGTTGGAAAAGACCTTGAGTCTAACCTTTGACTGAACACCACGGCTAGTTGACTGCCTTGTTGACTAGATTGTACCACTAAGTGTCACATCCAGTCACTTCTTGAACTCTGCCAGGGATGGCAACACCACTACCTCCCTGGGCAGCCCATTCTAATGCTTGACGACTCTTTGAGAGAAATATTCCTCCTGATGTCCAGCCTGGCATGGCCTGAGGCTGTGTCCTCTTGTCCTGTTGAAAGGCTTCAAACCTCAGAATGAGTTAGCCAGATTATGAATATTCTTATTTCTTAAAGGCAGTTGACGTTCTAAATACCTAAACCTGAGACATTCGGGATTTTTCTTCAAGCAAAATGTTAAAATAAGAGTTTTAAAAAAGTTTAGATAACTTTAACTGAATTTGAAGGAAATTGGACTGAATTGCTAAAGAAAAAAATATTTCTTGGAGCAATCCCCAAATCCCAACCTTAATTTCTATGAGGAAAAATAGAAAATCAAACCAAAAACTATTGACAAGGCTTTTTTAAAATATTCATTTCACCTTCGCAGTGCTGTATGATTTAGGATGAAATATCGAGTTCATAATTTAAAGCTTTAGAATATTGTAAATTCAGCATTTTCAGACTATGAAGTTACTTCATTCACAAAGAAACAGAAGGACAACGGGGATAATTGGGGAAACACCTTAGCAAATGCTTTGGCTTGGCTTTATATTTTGTCATTTTGTGAATTGATTTAATTCCCTTCAATCCTCCCTTCCAAATGACCAAGTAACTCTCACTCCCCAAAGAATCCTGCTTTTTTTTTTTTTTTTAATCTTCAAAAAAGATACAGGTGCAGAAAGAATTCTAACTCTAATAGTATTTTTGTAAATGTAGGTTCTACATCTGTGGTTCTAATTATTAGGAGCTGTTGAATTATAGAATAAAGTATTTAATAAGTTATTATAACACAGTAAAGGTGCGTGTATATAAATTCACAAGTATGTTGTTAAATGTCATGTAATACATAATAGAATTAATTTTTATCCAGAGATAAGAAGTAGGGAAAGCACTTCATGCATCATAATTTCATAGACCAGCACTAGCCTGCCTAATCTCAGTTCTGCAGTCCTTGTGTAAATATCAGCCTTACAGCAGCTGCTTAAAGATCGAGCTCACTGCACTGCCATCCCAAAGTGCCAGTGCTGGGAGAAGGGATTTCAGCAGGGAGAAATACGTGCCAGCATGGAGCAGAAGCAGTGCATGCACGGTTTCACTACATGCGCGCTGGAGCGGTGCCAGATTTGCTTTAGGAGAGGCAAAAGGAGTGTGTGTTCCTATTACACACTTCAGAAGTGAGGTCTGCGAGGAAGTGGTGGAGCCGGCTCGGCCCCTGGGGAACATGAATTACTCTTCTATGTACATGTTTACTGTTGCGTCTTGAAAAGCATCAGTGGTCTCACATCTGAGAGATTTGATCTGGTGGGGAAGGTAGCTTTTAAAGAAATAGACAGCTGTACCATCACAAGTAAACCTAAAATTGGTGGCAAGACACAGCTGCTTGGGGACGGTGCTGGGAAGGGCTCTATCAGTGTTCAATCATTCAGGCTGTTATCTGGCGACCTTCACGTGTGCTGCCTTGTGTGTGTTTGCTTTGGTCTGTGCTCCACGGCTGGAGCTCATGCCGAATTCCGCCTCTGCTCTGACGCCTGCGGAAACTGCGGTGCCGGCTTTGCTCTTCTCGCAGTTAATTGCAATTACTCATTGTTCTCCTGTCGCTTACAAGTTTCAGTTCTCTCCTGTGATTTTAAGCTCAGAAGTTTTTGCTAACCTATCGGTCTGCAAACAAAGAGGATATTTGAATACCTGTTTTATGCCCTTTCCTGAGTGCAGCCATGAGTTTTTTAAAGCCCCATTAGTTATATTTTTAGGACCTTGCATTCTTGGTCTCGGTCAGCAGAAAAAAGGCATCTTGGTCTTTTTTTTCTAAACTACCTTATAAAGTTGCAGAAAAAAACACCTTGTTATAATAAGTTATCAAATTTCAATAAGCACCCTATAAAATGTCAATAATTGAGCTCTAAACTTGCAATAATTTATAATATTAAAAATAAAACAAAAATACTTGGTGCTGCATAGTAAGTCATGAGCTACATTGATTAGAATCATGTAGCGGTTACCATGATATGGGTAAGCAGATAACTGATGTCAGACTTTTCCTAGAGAGATAAGAAGCTGAAGACATTAATTTCTTTGAGAAACTTCTATCAATTTTTTTTTAACCTCTTGGTATATGGGGAAGTGAAGCAGTCTTCTGTTTCAGTAAAAAAAAAAGAGAGGAATTAAAAGCTCAGTGGCTGTTTTCAGGCTTTTTATTGGGTGATTTATTTCAGGAGAATACAGATGGATTATACCATGTGCTGGCACCTTGTAATCTTCTGGAACTGGTAACTGAAGAAAGTGAGTTCTTTTCTTCTTTCACTGTTCAAAGATTGCCCTCAAAAACATTCCAGTGATGTTTACCCTTGATACTTCTGTTAAACACTACCAGAGATCCCCCGTGAAGCAGGAAGCAGATACAGATGGCTGCAAACAACTGCAGGTGCCTGGTAGTCAGCTCTTGACTTCTTATGAAAGTTTTCAGAACAGGAATGAAATGTCACCAATATGCTGAAACACCTCTGTGGTGAATCCATAGGTTTAAGTGACTGCGTTTTGTGAGTTTTTGGATTTAGCAGAAGAATAAATAGCTTATGGCAAGTCTGAGCTTCAGGAAAGTGTACTGTTTTATTCTTTGTTACTTTTGCATAAATCTGCTTTCAGAGCTGATGCTGGTGTGAAGTAAAACAGCTTCCATTTGTGGACCTAGACATGGGTGACGGTGGCAGCAACTTTGTCCTTTCATTTTATTCCTTGTCAAGAGCCTCATGAACTGGTTACAGAGGCATTTTGTGCTTGGACAGAGGTCTGGCTCTTAGGTATTTTTTGCTGGGCTTTTCTAACCTTTGCCAAGATCTGGAAGGTTGGTTTATCAGCGATATTAAAGTAATGTCAGAAGTAAATAAATAAACTTGCAGCTGCTTAATAGGTTTAAAAAACAGAGAGGAAAACCTCACTTGCACAAAGTGATGCACAAGAAAGAGGCTGTAAGTTTTGCATGGTCTGTCTGGTCCTTCATTCTTCCCATGGACAAAGAAGTATATGCAGTTGATAGCCATGTAATTTGGTGTGTGTGGTCAGACTGGGGAGAAAGCAGCATGAAAGCATAGAGACTGGGCTTTAAAACAGCAGTTTGCCACTTCAGGTAATTCTCGAGGTAATCTCCTGGTCTGTGCTGCTGAATCTGGATCCCCCTGATAAATGGTGTATTTATTTTACATATGGGCAAAATGCATAAGTGAAGAATAAATGACACGACAGCTTTCTCACTTAAATGGCAACAATTCTGATACAAATGTAAAGTACAGGACACCTTTCTGTCCTTGCATAGACCCCCCCGTCCTGGCACAGGCAGCTGCTGGCCCCGTGTCCTGGTACCCAGCTGTTGAAAGGGCAGTAAGGCACTGCTGAGCGTGAGGGAATGCCTCTGCTGGGATGGCTCCACCGGTCAGCAGCTTTTATCCTCCCCGCAAAATGCTCTGTTAAGCTTATAAAAGATTAAAAGGAGAAGCAGCACTGTGCTGCACATAGATTTGCCTTCTTGTCAGCCGAGTATGTTGTCTCCACCTGACCGACCGCGGTATTTTGGGTCTTTTTCTGAGCTGCTGTTATTCTTATAACTTGTGCCTAATTTATTCTTTTCCCTTTTCCTGATGAGGGAATGCCTAAGATCTTGCCAATATGCTATACATACTGCCTCATTCTTTAAGTTTTCATACAATTTAGTCTTATTTGACATGGACTTCTATCAAAAAATAATTGGTATTCTTGTTTTTCTTTTATCTCCGACAAGCTGCACTAATATTTTGCATCTCCCCTGGGATTCCAGTGTCATAACATTCAACTTTTTTTTTTAATTTAGGAAGAGATAAGTAACAATCCCTCATTTGCCTTGCAAAATATTCCTTATTTTTTAAATATTTAAAGAATTAATGTTCATCAACAGTCATTAATTCTGCCATACAAGCTTATTCATTAGTATTTTCTATTTTCAATGTGTGTATCTGTTCTATGCCTGGGGAAATGGGTTGGTCTAAACCCAGATTATTTTCTAATGGAGAAAACCCTGGGACTGACAATGAAACTCAGGTTCTTCCCAGTGCTTTAGAGTGTAAATAAACACTGTGCCTCACAGCAGACTTCACAGTAAATAGCAAGGCCAATAGAAATACACATCTGTTTACAAAGGGGATATTTTCTCTTTGTTTTGTACGCAACACATCTAGAGGAGGAATGCAAAACTGGTTCACGGTATGAAATGAAATGTTTTCACTATGTAATTTATTTGTTCTTTTGCTTCACATGAAAACACTTTGAAAGAGGGTGTAATAAAGTAGTGCCTAAGGCAAACCTAACTCATTGATTATCTCTCTACTGCCTGTATTTTTGCTCAACTATTGCTTAATGCATTAACATCATGCTTAATACACTGGTTTTTTTAATACTCTAACGAATTATAGGTTAATACGTGCCACAATGATTTGAAGCTTCTAGCTCTAGCACATTGTGATCATAGAATCACAGAATGGTTGAAAGGGACCTTAAAGATCATCTAGTTCTGACTGTCCTGCCATGGGAAGGACACCTTCCACAAGAGCAGGTTGTGCAGAGTCCTGTCCAACCTGGCCTTGATTATTATATCAGATATTATTGTATCAGATACCAGATTAGAAGGGAAGAATATTTTGCTTTAGGAAAAATAATTTTTCTCTATAAATTCTAATGTCTGCTAGGGAAACATTAGAATAGAGAAAATTCTATGTGTAGAATATTTGTAGAAAATAATACAGAATATAGAGAATAATATTTTTTCTTTGCAAATACTCATGTATGTTAAAGAACTACTAACTTCACATCTTAACATTTCACGTACTGTTCCAGATCTATTCATTAAGCCATTTACAATGAGTTCTTTACACATTGTTTTCATATCTGAAGGACATAAAGGGCATTCTTGGGTCACATACGCTATTTAGGACACAGGCTTGGCTTTAGTAGTCATGGATAATTATCCTGTCCACCAAAGGCACTAACCAGCATTGCTTTCTGCAAATACTTTCCTGATCACCTATGCAATTACTGTGTCTTGTAAAAGACATGGATGTGTATAGATATAAATATATATACACATCTGTTTAGGTGCATCTGTCTCTCAAAACTCTTTTTCTTTTGTAATATACGAAAACCTTTTCTGACAAGGTTCATAAACTTAATTCAAAAATCAAGTACACTGTACCTAATCAAATTTTACCCCCTTTTCCCCAAAAGTAACAGATGGTTTTTTGCTCTGTGCATCTTCTTCCTACATCTGTGTCTGTTTTTAATTATGAACAGTTGAATATAGCAATAGTGTTACGCCAGTTATTGTCATAATGAAAAATAAGACACAATACAGAAATACTTCCCCCCACTATATAAATAATATAATCTGTGTTTATAATATAAACTCTGTTTTCATTGCTAGCAAAAGGAACATGATAATAAAGACTTTCAGGTTATTTGCAGTTTCTTGTGATTAAATGGGAACCCTAGCTGGTCTCCAAGTTGTCAGGGAGCAACTGAGGATGCTGGGGTTGTTCATCTTGGAATAAATCAGGGTCAGGGGAGACCTTTTTTGTCTCTACAAGTGCCTGAAAGGAGGGTGGAGCCAGTTGGGGGTTGGCTTCTTCTCCCAAGTGACTAGAGGATGATTCCAGTAGGATGAGGGGAAATGGTTTTGAGCTGCACCAGGGGAGATTCAGGTTGGACATCAAGAGTACTTTCTTTACAGAAAGGGTTCTTAAGGATTGGAACGGACTGCATACAGGGAGGGGATGGAGTCACCAGCCTTGGGGGTGTTCAAGAAACAACTGGATGTGGCACTCAGTGCCACAAGTTGACAAGGTGGTGATCAGTCCAGGGTTGGACTTGATAATCTCAGAGGTCTTTTGTTATCTTAATCATGCTGTTATTTTTACAGCCTCAGGCTGTGGGCACTGTGCTAAGGAGCAGGCATGCACTTCTCTGTTCCCAGCTGGCTGGCACCGTGCTCTTCCCAATTATGGGTGACTGTTCTCAAAGGCTATGCAGACGTTTTTTGGGTAGCACTCTGCTAATCGTCAGAAGTGTTGCATTCAATGAGAAACTGCTGGTGAAGGAATTTGGCCGTGTCATTCACACTGTCCAATTAAAGCGCTTCCGATGGAAGACCTTTATTCTGCAGAGTAAAAACAGCAAACACAATGGGCTGTCCTGATCTATCTGAAAAAGAGAACCTTTCTCTCCTTGTCTGACACTTGGACAGGGCAGCTGAGGCAGTGTGAGGGATGCTTTGTGTCCTGTAGCCAGACTCTCAACTTCCTGATCTCAATCTTGTCTCATGTACTGGTCATCTCTGAGTTATTGGAGTTGGCTTTGATGTTTGTATGCAGGCTCATATTCATTGCAAAATGGCAGCCTTTCCTCTTGTGTGAAAAGTTTAACCCAGGAACAGCCATTTACTTTCAGGAGTATGAGTGTGTATGTCCTTCTCATCCCTGACCTCCTCTGGACTGAAAGCAATGGACATCCCGTTGAGAGTGGGATTTGGTCATACTGTGTGCCCAGTTACTGGAGAGCATGCTCCTCTTTTTGCTTACTTTTGCAAGGCAGTACTCTGCTTTCTCTCAGCTGGCGGATCGCCCACTGACAGGAGCCTGGGATTAAGGTACTGGAGTAAGGAAGAGTAATTTCAGAGGCTGCTGACATTTGGAATTGAGAAAAGAGGTTTCCAGTGCATTAGAAAATGCAGAATGGTATAGAACTCTATGATGTACCACATACAGAAGAGCTGCAGTCTCCTGTGCTTGTGTATGTGTGTGTGTGTGCATAAAGAGCTGTTTTCTAAACCATACCCTTTTTTTTCCTCATTATTAATGTGAACAGGAAGACTATTTAGATTTCTTTTCTAATAAGTGGGATAGCAGTGGGCTTCTTGAAAAAGCTGAATTCTTATTTAAAAAAAAGGAAAAGGGAAATGGTTATCACAGGAAATAGGTCTGCTCTTTCATGCAAGTGGTGCATTTTTTTTCTGCACCTACTAATTGCTGAAGGATAATGCTCACCCAGATCTATCTTCTCTTGCTTTAGAAAAAAGCTTGCAGAACAGTAGGTGACAGATTTGATCTGAGAAGGTACTTTAAAGTTGATTAAATTGAAAGGTATCATGAATATTTTTTATTTCTGTTTTCTTTTATAATTGGAAGTTGTTTTGTAACTGATCTAGGTTGCATAAAATTTAAAGTACATACACTGTTTATCACATTTTTTCCTTTTCCTGCAGACGAAGCTTATCTATGTGTACATTCAAGAAAAGCAATACAAGTGACTTAATGCCCAATGGGGGGTGGCAAGTGACTCATGATATTAAGTCAACAGATGAGGAATACCAGGCAGGTCATGACCAAACACTGACAAATCCAGAACCAAGTTAGAGTTGAATGTCTTTGTTGTAGTTTTGGCTTTTATGCACGTGTAATTTTAGACCCAACAGCTAACAATTGTTCTTCTGCTTGATTATCTGTGAAAATATATGCAGCTGTATTACTTCATCTGGTAACTCAACAGTTTGATTAAATTTTTTAATGCCTTTGTGCTTCTCAGCTTCTCAAAGTGACTTGTTGGTGGCGTATAACTGGAGTTAAATTTCTCTTGAAGACATACATAAAGCAGAGAGGATCCTGAAGATGTTCTCGCATCTTAGGTTATGTGTTTGTATGTGTCTGTGTGTGCACATGTTTAATATGCATGACGTATTTCTCCTGGCAGTGTCCAGCCTGCCAGCACGGCCACTGATAGCAGTGAGGCTGGAACTGCAGTGGGCCAGACCCATAAAGCAGCAGCCCTCTCTGGTCAGTATGGGAGATAACAAAGCTTGACTCAGACAAGAATTCTGGGATTGTAGATGAAGAGGGATCTGCTCCTTGCTAGGACAAGAAATGATGACTTAGTTATGACAGTCCAAGCCAGATGTTAAATTTACTGTCTAAAACAAAAAAAGAGGTCTCAGTGATATGCCTGGAAGCACGAAGTCATTGGAGCTATACTGACCTCAAGCTGACTTTGTCTCTATGAAGAGGAAGCAAAAAAGAAACCAGCTTCCTGGAAACTGTTCTCTTGTCTTGCTGAAGGATTCATGAGTTGACTAAGCAAATCTAGATTAAGGAAGAATACTTGGAGCATTAGCCTTAAGCCTTAAACTCAGAAGAGTATCAGAATTTGTGAGAATTAATTCCTAACTATCTTAGTAATTTCTGTGCAGAAACAGGCATCCCCTCTTCCTTTCTTCATAATAAGCCTGGTGTATTTTCCTGCCAGGACAGTGTCCTGGCATATGTTCAGGGTCAGTAAGCCTTTACATTGGATTCTTACTGGTAATAACAGTGATTTATTTATTTTTCACTCAAGGATTTCCTGGTATTGAAAGATTCATTCAAACATCTGTGCTTTAGCTTGATTTCTAAAGATCTCTTTCTACTCTGAAAAGGTTTGGAATGGTCCCCAGGACTTCAGTGGATTAGTGATGCTGCGTAATATAAAGAGTATGTTTTCACAGGTACTGTGTATCCAGCATTGCTGGACTACTGAAACACTCTGTTTTACCTTTTAATGCCCAAGACAACCATCTAATATTTGTAATGAATGAGACAAAGGTATGAAAAGAAAATGGTGCAAAGAGCACAGAAGCTGCCCCTTGCAAACAAAGAGCTTTCAAGACTGTGGGGAGAACCAGCAGACTTTGTAACTTGCATCATAAGCCACTACTGGTTTTATATGACATTTTTTACGCTTAAGTGATTTGCTATGCACATTACAGATTAAATGTGACAAACTACAAAATCTGGCGTGCATGTGTAACCCGGCTCTCAAAGGAAGGCTTGCTGTCAAGCAGCCCCAATTTGCCTGTGAGCTTTCCACGCGCAGCAATCATTTCAAGTTGGCTCTGTGCAAATGGAGTTAACAAAATATAATGTCAGAAAACAGTTTTCTTGTTGAAAGCAGCTATTGTGCTATGCTAGAAAACAGACTAAATCAAGCCATTCTGGGGCACGAGACTGTGCTGTGTGACAAGCTAGAATCTAAATAAATGCATTCTGTCACCCCAAGGACAAAGTCACAATGCCGCTTGTATGGGCTGCAGGCTTGGGTAGGATATCAGTACAGGCATCAAACATGTGCCAGATAAAAATTAATTTTTTTTCTAGGTGGGCAATTAGGTTGTTCAAACGTTGTGTTTGCCTGAGCTTTCTAAAAGGTTACCAGCCTTACTCAACAATCTACCAACATTGTCAGTTTTCTATCCAGCTAAATGAGAGATGATTTTTGAGAGATGAGTTTTTTCTAAAATGCTGCATTTCAAATGCAGATTAATAGGCTGCTTTTCCACAAAAGAACTTTTGAAAAAGAAAGCATGCTGTCTGTTTTGCAGTGAACATGGCGTCTCAGAGTTCAGTAGAAAATGCATGCTTATGTGACAGAGAATAAGGAATGTCCTCATGCCCTCTTTGCATGATTGTCACCTTGTACAAAACAGAAGTCATTTATCATGACCCAGATATATGTTTCTGGGATTTTTGCAGGCTTGATTTCAGCATGGTAAATGTTTATGAAGACAACTTTGCTCTTCTCAGGGAAAATCCCTTTAATAGGTCTTTCTGTGTATTTAAAGGAGTAGTATAGAAATCTTCATCAGGTTCGAAGAAACAAAGATTTAGTTAGGTTATTCCGTGCATTTCAGATTTTCTATTGATTTTTAAACTCAGAAAGCAGAAGGTATGGACCCAATGTGGGTCCAGTGTGGATACACTTTTGGTTAAATCAGGAGCCTGTTCACTGATAGTTATTTAGAACGTAAGTTCTAAACTTTCATTTTAAAGGTGAGGTTTTCTTTTTCTGCATACTATGATGTAAAATCTAATTCTATAATTTACATTACATATGTCAAAATGTTTGTAGTAACTGCTGAAGAGAAGTGATATGTGGAAGTAAAGAAGGAACTGTAGGGTTACTGAAGAAGATGAAAGAGATAAAGACTTTGTGTGTGAATTTTTAATGTCATGTACAGTTCAGCTCAGTTCCTATATGTGAGTCTTTTTGAAAATTTCACCTTAATATGACACTGCTTTCTTTTAAATATGTATTTTAATCCTGTCTCAGCTGCCATTAGTCAGCCCTTATGAAGTTGTTAGTTCTTTATACACTGAAACTCTTTCAGTGATTATTTTAGCCATGAGTCTCCTGCAGTGCTCTCACTCAAGAGTGGAATCTTGCAGCTGCAGCTGCAAGGGCTGTGTAGAGAAAAAAAACCCCTTTACCTCTGGTGTTTGACCATGGGAAACAGTCCGAGGAGACACAATAAAGACACTCTTACACCTGCCAGGTTCAGCAGAAAGGAGGATATGACGTCGATTTATTGACATTATCTTATTCTTATACACATTCCAATTCCACAAGGGATTGGAGAGCATGTCACTTCCTTCTCCATCTCACTGGAGAAGAAAGGTGCTCATCAAAGTGGTCATATCACAAAAGGAATGAAAAACAGAAGATACCGTTAAGTAAACATCGGCTATTATTTACATGAATCTGTGTGAAAGAATCTGACTCCAAGGTTAAAAACAGAAGGCTTACAGAAAACAAGGTGACAGGGAGGTTCATCTCCAGCTTTGGCTGGGGAAGGGAGGCTGGAGTGGCAAAACTTTGAGCTACCCTCCTAAAGTGCTGAATCTTTTAAAAAGGAGTGTGCATGGCACTGATGGCCAAGTCCAGCTGTTTGCTCCATGGCTGCCTATGCAGATTCACAGCTGATGGCAGTGTAGGGTTACAGGGTGTGCCAGTGAAAGCACAATAAAGGACACGCTCACACCTGCTAGGTTCAGCAGAAAGGAGGGAAAAGAGAGAGTTTATTTACATTTGACATATTTTATAACATTCTCAACTCCACAAGGGACTGGAGGACATGCCACTTCCTCCTCAATCCCACTGGAGAAAAAAGATGCTCATCAAACCTTCTCTTATCACAAAAGGAATGAAAACCAGAAAAGATGGTTAAATAAACATTGGCCATTATTTACTTGAAACTGTGTGAAAATTCTTTGACTCCAAGGTTAAAAGAGAAGGCTTAGCAAAAAACAGGACAACAGCAGGGCATTTTCAGTTAGTGTGACAAAGATGCTCTCTCTCCTTTTCACCAAGGTGGTGAACCTCCTTCTGCTGTCTGGGTGGGAGAATTCGTTGAGCTGCCACCTTTGTGCTCTCTGACCTGCACCGGCCTATTGTCAAGGTCTGGATGGTACCAGAAGTTGGAAAGGTTGCCTCTGCAGCCAGGAGCATGGACAGCACAGACGTGGGCAGGAGGAATGCTCTCTGTGTATGAGACACAGCCGGCATAACTTGGTAATAGAGTAAGGTCCTACTTTGCACAGAGTGCAGAATACTCCTTCTAATGAGAGGGCACTTGGCAATGTTGGTTTTCTTTGTAGATTGGGAAAATCTGATATTTTTGTCATTGGTATCTAGTCTGGACATCATGATTGAAAACACCGTGTCAAGGCTCCAGTGGTCTATCTATGCTAGTGCTAAAACTGGTGCTTCTGTTTCAGGGCATGGGGGCTCAGCAGCTGAGGATGCCTTTAGGGGAAAAACTAGTTCATAAAAGAATGTGTAGATTTATTAGAATTTTGTCTTCTAAAAGTGTACATTTTGTGGATTCTTATACCAGTCTGCTAATGCATTTCCCCATTTATATTAAGAATTGCTTAGTGTTTGTTTTTTAGGCAAGATGTGTAAACAAGAAGTGTTCAGAGCACTGAGGCAGAAAATGTAACAAAAAGAGGTTATAAAACAAGTAAATCTGGATAAAGGAAAAAAAGTCAATGGGTGTGGTTGGGGGGGGTCCCTTTAGCTACAAATACATGCTGTCTTGTATAATAGAGTTCTCTTCACATGAAGGACTATTCACATTATGAATAGCCTTTTCAAGCAAATATGGCTCTTTGGCATGAGCATAGAGAATTGCTATGGCTGTCAGCATCTGTTCCTTTATTCTCAGAACAATTTTTCCATCTAACATTACATGCCAAAAGGATTTTTAACTATGGTGTAGCATTACATTGTAGTTTCCCTACTACAATCAGTCTGGCAATAAATTTTTTTCAATGAGAAACTGGAGAAAGTAAGATTGTTTGCATGAATCCAATGCAACAAACCTCTTCCTCCACAACATTGTTTGCAGAGAAAGCATTCATTTTGTAGAATGACACACAGATTTTATGTAAATAAGGGGCAGTTCCTTCAGAACAGATGTTTAATACTTAATGAAACTATTTTCATTTATCACCCAGAAAAAAGATATTTTATTTTAAATAATTGCCTGACTGTGATTGACTTTTAAAATGCAGAAGTCTATGAGCAACATTTAAAAGAAAAAGCCCTCTTTGTATGAGCTTTTAAAACAAGTGTGTACATCATTTGTTCTTTGTTTCTAGCACAGGCCTTGCCAGCATCTGTGTGAGCTTCACCAAGGAAGCATCACTGGGGTCTTTGGAAGCTATTCCGGCCAGATCTGATCCTCTGTAAAGACTTGTGGTGTCTGGTTGTAACACCCCATACAGGAGGCAGATTTTGCAGTTGAAGCTAGCACAGCCCTGGGCAGTGAGGTCCAGGATCTGTTTTTACTCCTTCAGTAGGATGACCAACAGCAAGGAGGGGAAAAGCCTGCAGGGTGTGTCCAGTGCTATTGGCTGAGGTGGGTGTCCAAACTGAGAGGCACTTTTCCTTCCTCCCCAGTGGTGGGAGGCTGGATCTGTCCCTTGTGTCCCACCAGGGAGCCAGGTGAGATGCAAAGAGGCCGAGATGGCAGCAAGTGGATTTGCTCTATCCTAGGTAGCACTTTTGCTGCTGCAAGGAATCTCTACTGGTACAGTGATTGTTGGCAGGAGCCTCCTGCCCTCGTTTTGGTCCAGTGTGGATTACACCTGCCTCCAGCTTTGTCTCCAAATCGTAGATATTTCTGGTGTCTGTCGCCAAGGCATCCTAGCAACTGTGACAAAAATAAAGGTGGGTGAGTGCAAAGCTTTTGCTAGAAAGTGGAAGAATTCAGAGAGGTTATAAAGCCTTGTTCACTGTAACGCTCTCTGTCAGCTGAAATTGCTGAAGTTCCAGCCAGCCACGGGCACAGAGCTGCCACTGCCCCAGCAGAGAGGAAGGATGTTGAAATAAGCACCCACAACCTGATGGGAGAGGTAAATTTATATTGTTTTATTAACTGAACTTCATTTCCACAGCAGAATATTTAGTGACATCAATGGCAGTTCAAAAAACCCTAAAAGTTTAAATGTTTCATTGATTTATTATTATTGTTGTTATTATTTAAACATTTATTACCAGAACAAGTAGATTTTCAGCCTTTCATAGCAGTTGCCTTGTGTACTCTCCGTTAGTCCCAGCTTGCTCAGTGCTGTGTTAATTTGATAGAATGGCACTTTAGGCAGAAGAAGCATTTGATCAGTCTGCCTCTAACTGCTGTTGCTCTGCATATACTTTCTGTTTTGAAGAATGGTAATCCTTTGTATTACACAATCCTCTTAAAAAAAAAAAAAATCCTGGTGTTATATAAGTGATAAGTAATGTGTCCTTAATATATTATTGTGGGTGGGAATGTTTCATCACGAATACTTTCATCTGCATAACTATCAGTGAAAATGAGGGGGAATAACATAAAAATAAGACTCACACAATGTCATTAGGCAGCCAGTGGTTCAATCAGGCTGTGAGAATCCTTTTCCAGACCACGGGTTTCATATACTTTCAGATCCTCTTGATAAATATTGCTGCATATTGCTGTGCCTTCCTTTCCATAAGCAGTGATGTTTTCATCAGAGTTCACATCTCTGCTGTGGAAGAATTTTCAATAAAGTGCTCAGTAAGTTTAATTATTAAGAGGCAATGTCTGCACTTAGACTGTGTCTATTTCCAAATCCTGAACTGTTCTTGAAAGAACTTCTTGCATTTTCTTATGTTCGCAGGATGCTAGGATGTACTAACTCTGGATAACACCATCTGTGCATAAAGAAGATTTTTGAATGCATGGTAGAACAACCTCAACAAATCGTTAAAGGAGTATTTTGGGGGTTTTTTATCTTGTAAATGATAGTGTCAGAATGATGCTCTTCCAGCATAGTAAGCCACTGAAAATTTATAGAAGCTTTAAACTGTGCTTAAGGAAAACAAACATGCAGCAGAAATACCGTATCTTGTTCTGTGCTAATCATTCTTCTTGACTCTCCTTTGCCTGTGATTATTGCACTGTGTGTTTGTACACACAGACAATCCCAAGTAGGAAATCCTTTATTTAAACAAATGCTGTGCTGTATTCTTGTCTTTTGGATTAGAAAAAGAAGATTATTTTCTGTTCATTAGGGAAATTTCTCTTTGTAAGAATTATGAAGTCATTATCATCTCATACAAAGTCGTATCTGATTTTTCACCCAGATGTGAATTGCCTTTACTAGAGTGATGGTTCCACACCAAAATAATAAATATATACAGGATGTCATGCTACGTGGTGGTATCAGGCTGTTAGTTTCGATTAACAACAGCAACTGGAAAAGCAGTCTTCATTTTTGTCCACACTGTGTAGGACACAGAACAGATCTGGAAGCTCACAGGTTAAGTGATTCAGAAGTGCTCTTAGGCTGGGTGCATGGGAATCCATTTATACTTTGAAATGCTTTAGAGTTGCAGTGTTGTTTCCCTTTTCTGAAAGCAGAAACTTGGAACAGTAATGATTATATGAAGATCAGTTATCTGTCCAGAAATCTATTCAGCTTAAAGAAATTATTTTTTATTTGTAGAAAAAGCAGAATATAAGCAAAACAACCTATTGGACATAATGGAAGGTCCTGATTTGAAAGTTGTTTGCATGCTCACTAACAGTTAACATTGCTTTTTCTTTCCCCCAAATGTCCGTCTTTGGTTAAAGAATGAGGACTGAAAAGGGAGATGAAATTCGTGCAGCCAACCAAGTTATGCAGTGGGGCTATCCAAATGTCTTCTCTAATCTAATCGTGATAAGCTGTTGGGAGACTAACTGAAGACCCTAAAAAAGCTCATCTGCAAATCCTGCTTGGTACCAGTCTCTGGATGGTATCATAATCTTGCTTGCAGGATCCAAGTTACGCACTTCTCTGGAAAGTTATGCTTGGGATGCCATTCTTCCTACGTTCCTCTCACTTCCTTTTGCATCCCAGAGCAGTAGGAAACCCCACCTGCTGCTGGCTCTCACTGGTAGTGGAGAGGGACAGGTCCAGCTTTCCATCTCTCCCACTAGGAAGGACGAGGCAAACACAGCAGCTGTAAGCCACAAAGTCCTTCACAAATCTGCAGATGCAGCTCTGGGGGACTGAGATCCTTCGAGCCAGCCGGTTGCCATGGTGTGCTTTGGAGATTGGAGAACTTCTGTGGAGTTTATTTGAAGTTGGCAATTCCAACACCTACTGACCGCCCAGTCTTGGAAAAGTCTGTGCTCTGGTGATGGTAAGAACTCATATCTCTTAAGATTTCTGTAATACATATAATTTCTGGTCTTACAGTCTCTTTGTAGGTCAGGTGAAGAGGCTCTGGTTTTAGAAATTTGTCTGTCTTTTTGGAATTCTTCTTGGAAGGAAAAAGTCTTAAGACCTCAGTAACTTGAAAACACACAGGAAAAATCAGTGCTTGCCTTAGTGCTTTCTCTGGCAAGGAAAGGGAAATCCTTTGTGGAGCAGAATGATCTGGTGTGGTTGCACTTACTTGGGTGTCAGGGGACAGTAAACACATTCTGAACTTTTCTTAAGATCTGACATTTCATGCAGATACTTCAATGAGTTTGTCTGGCTCTTTTTGGGTTCAAATTTTGGGGTTTTGATCAAGTTTTATTATTTTATCAATGCTTTCCTTCCCATCTGCTGGCCTAGCCTTTTTTTTTTAATACATAGAATAGTTTATTTAATATAGCTCCAATAGCTGTCACTTCTAGAAAACACGTTCCTCTTGGAAGCAGCACAAGGTCTTTACGTGCTTTGCCATTCAAAAGCTGTGCCTGGTGGGGGGATCTGTCACTGAGACAATTGACAGTATCCCACACCTTGGGATCATAATGTCAGGCTTAATGTGACTGTCTTTTGCTGGTGGCTATCTGTCATACTTAATATGTGAAGGCCTCCTCTTTCCTGTCAGCCATTCAGCTCCTGGAATACAGGCCAGTAGCTGGGATGGATCCACTCTGCATTTGCCCTTGGCTCTGGATGAAGTCAGCTGTCAAATGTTCATCCTTGCTGATTTTGGCGCACAGCTGGACATTGCTAGAGGCAGCCTACAAAATGTACCACAAATATCTGCAGGTGCCCTTTCCAAATCCCTGTATTTCCAGGGCACACCGTGCTGTTCTTGTTCACAGCTTCTCAGCTTGGTGCACTGCTTTGTGTTCTGGGACACTGTGCCGGGAGCAGCATGCTGAGACTATAGCTCCTCACAAAAATCTGTGAGGATCATCCAAGCCTGTCCTATAAACTGAAACAGATTTTTCCATTCAAGTGCAAGGGGATAGTCTGTGTTCATGTACCTCCATTGCTTCTCTCACAGCTGGTTGACCCTGGCTGGACCCTGGACACTTGGTGCCCACCAAAGCTGCTCTGTCACTCCACTCCTCATATGGACAGGGGAGAGAAAATATAGAAGGCTTGTGCATCAAGATAAGGGCAGGGAGAGATCTCTCACCAATGACTGTCATGGGCAAAACAGACCTCGACTTTGTGACAATTCGTTCAATTTATTTCCAATCAAATCTTAGTAGGGCAGTGAGAAAATAAAAACTAAATGTTAAAACACCTTCCCCTCGCCCCTCCATTCTTCTGGGGCTTAATTTCCCTCTTCTCCTGAATTCTCTGCCTCCTTNACTCCTCATATGGACAGGGGAGAGAAAATATAGAAGGCTTGTGCATCAAGATAAGGGCAGGGAGAGATCTCTCACCAATGACTGTCATGGGCAAAACAGACCTCGACTTTGTGACAATTCGTTCAATTTATTTCCAATCAAATCTTAGTAGGGCAGTGAGAAAATAAAAACTAAATGTTAAAACACCTTCCCCTCGCCCCTCCATTCTTCTGGGGCTTAATTTCCCTCTTCTCCTGAATTCTCTGCCTCCTTCCTTCCAGAGGTACATGGGGACATGGAATGGAGGCTCAGGTCAGTTCATCACTTGTTAACTCTGCCACTCCTTTGTCTTCAGGAATACAACTCTTCACACTCCTTACCTCAAATTCTTCATGCCCCACACCAGGTGCCAAAAAAAGACTGTGATGTGTTGACCTTAGCTGGGTGCCACGTGCCCACCAAACGGCTCTACCAGTCCCCTCCTCAGCAGGACAAAGGAAAGGAGAAAGTCAGATGGAAAAAAATCTCGTGGGCAGTTTAATAAAGCAAAGGCCAGGTGTGGAAGCAAAGGAAAATTTAGAGATTTATTCCCTACTTCCCATCAACAGGAGATGTCAAAAGTGATCAGCCACTTCCCAAGGAAGCAGGTGTATGTGTAGTGGTTGCTCCAAAAGACAAATTTTTTGGGAATAACAAATGCCTCCAGCCCCTTAGCTTTTACACCTGAGCAGACATCATTTGTTATGGAATGTCCCGAGTCAGTTTGGGTCAGCTGTGTACCACCATGGCTGGGGAGTCCAGGAGAGATCACACCCAAGGTATGCCACGCCAGCCATCTGCTGGGGAAGTAATTTCTGGGAATAGACAGGTATTGGCAGTCCTGGGAGTTATGTAATTAAATTGCATTTAGCTGTCCGGTAAACTTTAGTAAGCTCAATATTCTCTAATGTAGCTTTTTGATTGGAGGGCTTTTAGAGCTGAAAGGCTGGAATCAAATGGCTGGATTCTCTTCCACTTGGGGAAGATTTCTTATGTTGGAGGATTGCATCCAAGACCTGTTTTACCTTTTAGCATCTTAGGGGAGGGCATCCCTCTCTATCTTCCATGCTGTAATTCTTGAGGGTAAGACAGAAGTCCATTAGGGACTTGCTTTGCAAAGTTCCAAGATGTATTAGTTTTTAGGGTGTTCCTAGGACTGACTCTTTAAATAAAAGCCAGTGTAGGTTTTGAATAATGCAGCAGTTAAATTTTAAGAGTCACAAAAGATAACAAAAGACACACCTGGATGTGGAATTGATTTCTGTTCAGGCTCTTCATGAAGTATATTAGGACATTAGCAGTTGAAGACAATGAGGTACCAGCTCTACTGTGTCAGGTAAAATGTTTAGTAAAATTTTGACATAGAAACAGCTATTGGTTTTGTCTTTGAGACACAAAAAAATGTGGAGGTTTTCTGTTATTTGGAAAGGAANACGTTCCTCTTGGAAGCAGCACAAGGTCTTTACGTGCTTTGCCATTCAAAAGCTGTGCCTGGTGGGGGGATCTGTCACTGAGACAATTGACAGTATCCCACACCTTGGGATCATAATGTCAGGCTTAATGTGACTGTCTTTTGCTGGTGGCTATCTGTCATACTTAATATGTGAAGGCCTCCTCTTTCGGGTGAGCCATTCAGCTCCTGGAATACAGGCCAGTAGCTGGGATGGATCCACTCTGCATTTGCCCTTGGCTCTGGATGAAGTCAGCTGTCAAATGTTCATCCTTGCTGATTTTGGCGCACAGCTGGACATTGCTAGAGGCAGCCTACAAAATGTACCACAAATATCTGCAGGTGCCCTTTCCAAATCCCTGTATTTCCAGGGCACACCGTGCTGTTCTTGTTCACAGCTTCTCAGCTTGGTGCACTGCTTTGTGTTCTGGGACACTGTGCCGGGAGCAGCATGCTGAGACTATAGCTCCTCACAAAAATCTGTGAGGATCATCCAAGCCTGTCCTATAAACTGAAACAGATTTTTCCATTCAAGTGCAAGGGGATAGTCTGTGTTCATGTACCTCCATTGCTTCTCTCACAGCTGGTTGACCCTGGCTGGACCCTGGACACTTGGTGCCCACCAAAGCTGCTCTGTCACTCCACTCCTCATATGGACAGGGGAGAGAAAATATAGAAGGCTTGTGCATCAAGATAAGGGCAGGGAGAGATCTCTCACCAATGACTGTCATGGGCAAAACAGACCTCGACTTTGTGACAATTCGTTCAATTTATTTCCAATCAAATCTTAGTAGGGCAGTGAGAAAATAAAAACTAAATGTTAAAACACCTTCCCCTCGCCCCTCCATTCTTCTGGGGCTTAATTTCCCTCTTCTCCTGAATTCTCTGCCTCCTTCCTTCCAGAGGTACATGGGGACATGGAATGGAGGCTCAGGTCAGTTCATCACTTGTTAACTCTGCCACTCCTTTGTCTTCAGGAATACAACTCTTCACACTCCTTACCTCAAATTCTTCATGCCCCACACCAGGTGCCAAAAAAAGACTGTGATGTGTTGACCTTAGTTGGATGCCACGTGCTCACCAAACGACTCTACCAGTCCGCTCCTCAGCAGGACGAAGGAAAGGAGAAAGTCAGATGGAAAAAAATCTCGTGGGCAGTTTAATAAAGCAAAGGCCAGGTGTGGAAGCAAAGGAAAATTAGAGATTTATTCCCTACTTCCCATCAACAGGAGATGTCAAAAATGATCAGCCACTTCCCAAGGAAGCAGGTGTATGTGTAGTGGTTGCTCCAAAAGACGAATTTTTTGGGAATAACAAATGCCTCCAGCCCCTTAGCTTTTACACCTGAGCAGACATCATTCGTTATGGAATGTCCCGAGTCAGTTTGGGTCAGCTGTGTACCACCATGGCTGGGGAGTCCAGGAGAGATCACACCCAAGGTATGCCACGCCAGCCATCTGCTGGGGAAGTAATTTCTGGGAATAGACAGGTATTGGCAGTCCTGGGAGTTATGTAATTAAATTGCATTTAGCTGTCCGGTAAACTTTAGTAAGCTTAATATTCTCTAATGTAGCTTTTTGATTGGAGGGCTTTTAGAGCTGAAAGGCTGGAATCAGATGGCTGGATTCTCTTCCACTTGGGGAAGATTTCTTATGTTGGAGGATTGCATCCAAGACCTGTTTTACCTTTTAGCATCTTAGGGGAGGGCATCCCTCTCTATCTTCCGTGCTGTCATTCTTGAGGGTAAGACAGAAGTCCATTAGGGACTTGCTTTGCAAAGTTCCAAGATGTATTAGCTTTTAGGGTGTTCCTAGGACTGACTCTTTAAATAAAAGCCAGTGTAGGTTTTGAATAATGCAGCAGTTAAATTTTAAGAGTCACAAAAGGTAACAAAAGACACACCTGGATGTGGAATTGATTTCTGTTCAGGCTCTTCATGAAGTATATTAGGACATTAGCAGTTGAAGACAATGAGGTACCAGCTCTACTGTGCCAGGTAAAATGTTTAGTAAAATTTTGACATAGAAACAGCTATTGGTTTTGTCTTTGAGACACAAAAAAATGTGGAGGTTTTCTGTTATTTGGAAAGGAAGATTCAGATGAAATGTGGGGAAAAAATACCCTGTTCACACTCTCTGAGAGGGCAGCCATGCAGGTAGTAGATTTGGCATTTGATACAGCTGGGAGGTGAAAATGAAAGACTGGAGTCAGCTCTATTACTTGCATAGAACTGACAAAGTTTTGGTGTTGTATCTTCAGCAGCAATGAAAAAATTTTTGAAAGCTTGAAACAGGCAAATGGTACCAACTCAAATAGCTAAAAAAGATATTTTTACCTGTAATTAGTAGTAAACATGAAAATGCATCTGGTTTCTAGCCAATAAATATGAAGTAATTACTGCATTAAAGATAGAAGTTTTATCTTTTTATGCTGCAGGTTCCTTCTCCAGTTACATTTACCTAACGTAACTTAAAAGACAACAACTTAGTATTTGCACATGAAAATATTTTAGATGTAGGAAGCATTGATTTAATACTTTCCCCTCCATTAAAGGCTTTTCTAAGCTTTTAGGATCTCAATATGTTTTAATTGAAACCACTTGTGGAATCCTTCTCACATCTGTTTCTCAGGATTTTAAAAATAATTTTACAAACTATTAGAAATGCACAACGTGTCCTTATACAAAGTTCTCCTGGTCTGCCTGGCAAGCAGAGGGGAACACAGTGGTGCTCCCACTAGGTGGGGCAGCATCCTGTCACGTTTTTAAGAACTCTCACACTCACGTTTTCTTCTGTGAGAAAGGACAGTTTTCCAAAAGCCTGTGGGAACGTGTTGAGAGCCAACCCATCTGGAGCAGACTAGCTTAGGAGATACCGCCTCTTACGGCTCCCCTTGGATTGTTATCCCAGCAACTGACAGCCTGTTCTTGGGAAACACGGACTTTTTTTTGCCTTGAGGGTGATGGGATCAGTGCCTGCAGAGCTGGAAGTAGAGGAGCACCCCTGTGATACAGCCCAGCCTGCACTCCATCAGCCGTCTGCCGGGAGGGTGGTGGGAGAGGAGCTTGTGAGATGACCAGGGAGTTCAGGACTGCCACTCAGAGGCAGGATTTAAGTGGGGTGGTAGTCCAGGCTATGTGTGTTTGGGAATATATAAATGCTTAAAAATACTTAGCCTGAAAATACCTACATGTGACCTTTGTTTCTGCTTGTGTGTGGGATTTTTCTCATAGTTCTGGAACTGCTTTTGGAACAGGTCTGTGAGTGCCTGAATGGAAATGACGTGTTGAGTCCCATGCTGAGTTACCATTAGGTGCAGATGCTGTTGATGCAGGGTACTTTTCCGAGCTTGCATTGCACTAAGTGCCCTAGTAGGAGTAATGAACCAGAAGCGTAGTTCTGGTTTTTGGGTACCCTCCAGCCCTAAAAGATACAGTGTGATGGATATAGAGAGCACTAGAATGTGCTGCGGGAAGATTCAGACCTATGGGGCATGTGTCATTTTCCCCTTCTGTACTTTTCTGGATGTTTCCCTAAGATGTCTCCATTGACTGTCAACAGATGTGTATGAGGGAGTTTGCTGCTTTTTTTCTACAAGAAATGGGATGGTTCAATGCTGCAAAGGCTCATGCAGATTACAATGTAATTTGTTCTGAAGGTTGTCTGAACCTTGCCTTGCCACAATGCTTGCCCAGTTTCTCATCCTTAAGTTGAACTTTAGTGTTCCTTCAATGTCAGATTCTTAGTCTTCTAAGAGTTTCTGTTTCAAAACAAACTGCTCATAATTCAGAGTACTCTGTCAGCACTTCTGGGAATAAATTTGGCTTTTTTTTTTTTTAAAGCCAGTGACAATATTTTTTCTTTTGCCTTTTTAAACTGTAATTAAATGTTTCATCAACAGCCATTTATTCATGATTATTCTAGCCTATCTAACATTTCTGAATGGTATATATCAGCCTATGAAGGGCAGGAGAGTGATAAAAACACTGAATTATCTTTTAAAAATCCTTATTGAAAAATAATACAGATGATTCTTTATGTAGTGATGAATCTGCATGTGGTGTTAGAACACTGGGGAGTGGCTTTGAAGTGAGAGTAGATTTAGATTGGGTATGAGGGAGAAGTGAGGGTGGTGAGGCACTGGAACAGGCTGCCAGAGAAGTTGTGGATGCCTCATCCCTGTTCAAGGCCAGGTTGGACGAGGCTTTGAGCAACCTGATCTAGTGGAAGGTGTCCCTCCCCAGAGAGGAAAATGGGTTTGAAGGTGACAGCATTTCAAAATTGCTCGAATTCCTTCTTTTAAAATCACTCTTGTCTCTTTAGGGTCTGAAGTTTTTTGACTGGGAAGATGATGGGTTATTGACTTTAAGTTAGAGGTAAATTATTTCACAAATTTCTTTTGCAAGTGTAATACAAGCCCAAATGATTAACATTTAACATACTAATGATATTCAGCGCTGAAAAATTGTGGCAATAGATGGAAGAAAACCTAGAAACTGAGATTTAAGTGAAAAATAGGAAATGATTGGAATACTGTCCAATACTGTAAAAAGAAAGACACTAATTTAAATATTTCTTGATTTTCCTGCTACTCTGTCATTTCAGGGTAGAGTTATCAGTATCTTTGTATTAACATGACTGGACCATTACTAAAGGTCTCTCTTACTTTAAGATTCTGGGGGCATAATGTTTTTCTGGGAATAATCATAACATGCCTGAGCAGCTCCCCCTCTCCTCTCTCCCTCAAGTTGCTTGTACACGGTCTAAATAAAATTCAGGTTCCACTAAAGATATTTTTTTTAATTTCAAAGAGGGGAAGATATATTCTTTGTGTTTCCTCTGACAGGCAATATTTAGATATCAAAGAGAGTGAAGCATTTGAGCCTTTTTAAATTATTCAGGACTGCCATATATTTTACATGAGAATATATTCTTGTATATCTTGATTAAGCATAGGAAACTGGTCAAACACAGTATGCACTCATTTGTAAAAACCCAAGATCCTAAGAAAGGAGTGTGGTATATATAGATATGGTTTTTTATATATATACATTTATATAGGTTATAAATGAATATAAATTTCATTTATATGATGTAATTATTGAGGGGGGACTGGAAAACATTCGTTTCCATGATTGTTTACAAGCTGAATTTTCTAGTGTCACAAACATCAGCTAAGCTATATGAACAAGGCCAGGAGCTGGGCTTGATGATTCCTTCCAACTCAGCATATTCTCTGATTCTGTATGAGAACTGTCTGCAGAGAAATATGGTGTAATGGTGCTGTTCAGATGTAAAACTAACAGGAAAAATAACTGTTGGCTATTTTAATTTTAAAAAGTTTACGGAAGTATCTCTGTTTAACTCTGTTTCAACCTTTTCCCTCGAGGAAAACAGCTTGAGTCACACTTTCTGTCTTGTTGAGGAAAATTCACTTGGATTTAATCTCTAGAAATGAAGTAAAAATTACAATGAATGTTTAATCCTAGTGCATAAAAGCCTTGAATTCAAAGATATAAAATGTGATAACAGAAAACTAATATAATTAATGTGTTCGTTGATGACATACAGATGTTCCACATATGTACTTGCTAGGCAGCAGTAGGCATATTCATTATGAGACACTTCACCAATGCCTACAGACTGATGACACTGTGGTAAATACATGTTTGGAATTTTTGACCTGCAACAGGGAATAGAATATTTATTAAAAAAAAAAAAGTACTGTAAAGGAAGGTCAGATTACTCCTTAAGACTCAGCTTTCTTTTTTTTTTCTTTTTTTTTTTTTTTTTCTCGTTTCGTTTGGTTTGGTTTTAATTCTCAAGGGAAATTCAGTAGTTCTTTAATGCATAAAAACCTGATATTTATTTTTCTTTTTTTCTGGAAAACTCCCAAATCTGTATTTTACAAATTATCAATGTCAAAAAGGTACACTTCTACAAATAAGGTCTTTCATGTCGTACTTCTGCAACAGATGTGGAATCCTCTGGCTAAAAGTTTTAGCCTCTCCACTTCCTCTAGAACATGGCTGAAGTATAATTACCTAGTAGCCTTACTAAAATCTGACTGTTTTTACCACTTATCATGGGTACTCTCTAATGTCTATTTCCAGAATAAAACAGAATAAAATAGGTGGCATCCCACTGCTATGAAAAAGAAGGGCTTCATTATGAATCATTCTCGAATCACCAAGTTAAATTTAGTGTCTTTGGATTTCATCAATGTCAGAAATTTAATCCTACTGGTAGGGTGGAAAATAGAATTGATTTGCATCTAAAAATATTCAGAGTAACCTTATTTACAAAGCAATCCAACTTGTGTAGATATACGTCTAAACGTGTGTGTGTGCCTGCTTATATACATCTAAGCAGCTGCTACCTTATTTCTAGTATAAGCAGTAAAATAAATAACCTTTCAATAGTTTACATATTTGGCTAATGAACCACAACTGAACATGGAAATCACAGGTTACTGTCTTTGTCTGTTTATTGTGGTTCCACAAAAAATTTTTGTGCCAGCATGGCTGCCTTTGTCCCATTGCTGTGAAGCATAGGATAAAGTCTCTGGGAATGGTGCCACTGCACGTGAAACTGCTGCTCACTTAACCTTTTTGCTACCTAGTTACAGCATTTTCTCTGTAAATAAAGTAAAGCCGAAATTAAATTACCTGGAACAACTGCATGCATTACTCCTCAGCAGAGTATTTCTTGTGAAAATATCACTGCCTTACTCCAGAATATATAATTTTCTTTCATAAACTGTGATCTTTTGGTGAGAGGTGGGTTTCTGTGTGTACATTTTAAAGGAATATATTTCCAGGAGTGTGGTACAGCAGTTGTCCAGTTCAGGAAACCTGACATCCACGCATTGCTGGCAGTCAATGACACACTGTATTACACGAGGGAAATATATTTCTCAGTATTTTGTCAATACTTTGGACTTGACAAAAACCGAGGGCTGTGTGTTCCTTTCCCTGTACCTTCAGGGAAATAATCCTCCATCTCCTGCTATTCAAACACCAGCAAGAAAACATGCTGTTTGCCAGTGTTTGTTTCTGTCCACCTTGAATATTTCTTCACAATTTGATTTTATTGTTTCTGTGGAGAGAAAAAAAAAAATCTCACCCAACCAACACAGTTGTAGCCAGTACAGAATCTGTGCATAGTCCAGAAAAGCAAAATGTTCTCACTAGGACATGTTGGAAGAAATCCTGGCTTTATATAAATTAGTGGGCGTTGTGCCACTTACTTCAGTTGGAGCAGGCTTTTTCTCAGCATGTGCCATTTAAAGAATACTGAAAAATTCGGACCAATTTTGGTGGACCAGATGGTTGTGTTTCAACCTCTGATGGTACAAAAGTAATTCATTTAACTTCTTGGCACAAGGGCTGCATCTTTTCAAACTCAAAAATAATGTTTGGAATTAGAACTTGAACTATTATGATAGGATGAGAGAACTGGACTAATATAGCAAAATAATGATGTTAAATTGCAAATTATTACATGCCTCAGAAAACAACAACAATTCATAGTGACAGTCAGGTTTTCTTCCCTAGTACCATGTTATTTGAAACTGATAGAAAAATCAAATCAGAAAATTGTTTCATAGCGTAACTTATTTAGCATTTCCAATGCCCATTAAAAAAAAATATATATATATATATGTGGATCTCAAAATTATCCCAATTGTTTGTCTGCAGTGGACTTAGAAAATCACATTTGGTACTAAAACAACACATAAAGACTTTAGATCAGTATTGAGGAGTGCTCAGCACACACCTAAACACTCTTTCAAGCATGTGACAGTTTTTAACTAGATTACCTTTTCAGCATTTATTTTTAATTTCATTGCTGCAGAAGGACTGGTATTCTAATCTAATATAATGTACAAGGATTGTTGATTTTAACTCTAATCTTCTTGTGAAAATAAGACACATGTCCAACACTTTTTTCAGATTCCTTGCCAAGCACCAGAAATATAACCTTAGGAAATAACTGTGAGGCCGTCATTGAATTGCTCTTTCCCACAGGAAAGAGGAAAAGTAATTAATTTAATGCAATTAAACTTAATTAAATTAAATATTAAAAAGTTTTATATAGTGCTGAAACACAGAGTGAGTTATAAAGGTGATTTCCAGATGCCCAGGGAAAGAGAGTCCCTTCCCACCTCGACAGAGATGTGCTGCTGAGCGTGCTGGGGTGCCAGAAGTCAGTTTCTCTTCAGAGACTTGCTTCAGTAAAATACTTAAAAGTAAAATTGGGTAGTTTAATCAAAAAAAATCCACAGGACTACACAGAAGTCTTCCTATTTAGGTTAGATTTCATACCTTTGATGTTGTTTTGTTGAAACGAATGTTAACGTACTTTCTTGGTGCAAGGACAGACTAGCTTGAAAACAACGTAAAATGTGCCCTGTGCTCTGCTCAATATGTAAAAATCATAAAGGAACTGAGCTGATAGTGATGTACATCACTTAACTGGGGCATGCTTAATAAGAAAATCTGCTTAATTGGGCTATCTTCCAAAGAAGCTCTTTAAGCTGAGACTGAATGGAAATGACTGCTGCTTAAAAGGAACATTATGAACAACAACAGCAAAAATTTCATCTAAATGAGAGTGCATTTGGCTGGGGACATTGTAAAACAATAATTAACTGGGTACTTAAATAGATATGAAATATAGGTGTCTTTTTCTTAAATAGAAATAGACAAATAAAGATTCTGCCTTCCTGTAGCTCTGCCCTTACAATTTGTGGGATTCTATAAAAAGGCATCATAAACCAATCATGGCCAGCAACTAAATGAATCCTAAACATTCCCTGTTTCTGTTTTGCTTTCCCGGCCTGCATTCATTTACTCACAAGGCTACAACTGCAGATGATTTTAGACAAGTGACAATCATTTCATCTCTATATGTGATGCTTTGATCCTTGTTATTATGTCCTAGAATGCCTTAGAGCTTTCATCCAGCTCTGCTCTGGTGGAGGCTTAGCAATTTGTTTCAGTAGCAACAAATATAAAATAATACATAGATGAGTGAACCAGTATCACTTCAAGTCTAGTGTTGGGCTTCTGTTCAGATCTGACAGTTTTGATTCAAACTGGATACTTTTAATCTACATAAATCTGTCTCCTGAGATGTATTTTCTAAATGCATCTGTCTTGGTGACAGGTTCCTTTCCTGCCTCTCGGGGTAGTTGTTTTAACCTGTGCTGCATCCTCTGTGTTGAACCTTGAGCCTCTTTTGTGTGATATGATTTTCCCCAAAGCACTGATGTCTCTGAGCAGCAACATGTATCTGCATCTCTTATTTGGGAATGTAATTCTCTGGGCCTCATCCTCATATAGGGAGACAGGATTTTGATGTCTTTCTTATTCTTAATGTTTGATTTCATTCTCATGAAATGTTCTATGGACTTCCAGAAATTAGAGGAGGGGCTGTCTATATATATCAGCTGGCATGAGAGATTTCTTTAGGTAGGCAAAGAAAATGTGTTCTGTGCCACAGCTGACTTGGGAAATACAGCACAGAGGTTCAGTGAAAGAGAGGCTGGGCAGCAAGCACTGATGTGAGTTGGTATTGCCTAGAATGCAGTCCAGCTCTGCCACACTGAAGAATTCCACCTCTATCCATGATATACACTTAGATCTGGCTGCAAAAGTGATTAGATTAGAGGTTAGATGTCTTTCCTTGAAGAAAAGATTGGTTTGTTGTGTGAAATGTTAGTATGCTTTTTGGCTTTAATATTTTCATTCAAATAACAAACCCCAGATTTTCTTGATTTATAGAAGGAAAGAATTATGAAGAAGTAGTGTTAGAACTAAGTTTAGATGCTGCTACTTGTCTATATGAATCTTACAGCGTGTTTTAGGTACTTGCAATCGTGGCCAGGGAGAACCTGCAGCTGTTTGCCACTGACCCTGCAGCAGGAAAAGAACATGTGGACTGGGTGTGTGCACAAAGTGGAAAGAAATAGGCTGGAGGATCTAATGCCCTTTTGCTTTTCTGCTATTGAACAGCCAGGTGAGCTGCTTCTTGCACCTGCAGGAGCCTAAGGCTCTTGGAGGGAGTGGGAAGCAATGAGTGGAAGGACAGAGACTGCCATGTGTAAGTGCTTCCAGGGCTGTGGCCTTTCCAAGTCCTCCCCTTTGGAGCTGGCTCCACTGGATAGCATCGCTGTGTGAAGGCAGGATAGAAAGAGCTGTGCAAGATCATGTATTTTTCCATGGACTGCCTCGAGAACCACATTTTCACTTCTATTTCAATGTGATAATCTAACTGTCTTTTAAAATGATATTTAGCCAGGGTGTCTTTCTAAATGTGTCATGGTTCAAAAGGATGTAGTTGGACTCGGTAAATTAGGGCCTGAGAAAAGATGCTCTGACCCTTCGCTCACAGAAAAGGGAAATGGTGGTAACATCTACTCCTAAGCAGGAGCAAGGGGCCTTTGTGCAGCAGTGTCTGTAAACAGCAGAGAACAGACCAAGGCTGAGAATTTCAAAAATAAGCGATTGCCCTTAATGATAAATCATTAGTATTCAAAGTCCTTGCCCCTTAGCAGGTTCTGTTCTGTTCAGTGTTGCCTCTGCAGACACAGGTGTATGCCATGCAGGATGGCAGTTCAGCGTGTTGGGGACATCGCGGAAAGTTACACAAGTCTGCAGAGATGGCACCTCATGAGAGCGACCAGGCAGGGCCTTTGCTCTTCATCTGCAGCTGTAGTTAATTCTCTTTTGTGGTAGCTGTTGTGGGGAAAGGAGAAAAACATGGTTAATGTTAGTGTTAATGCCAGGAGTTTCAGAGTCTGATACAATATAGAAAGTCTTGTAAGAAATCTAAGTTGCAGATATATTAACAATTCTACTCCCTTGAAATCTGCATACCAAACAAATTTTACCCTCTTCCAAAAAACTAAGGAAGATTAAGAGGACATGGATGACAGTTTAGCTTTGTAGCAACAGCTGACATCATAGTTGATTTGCTTATGTTTTAACTGATATTTCTATTTCCAATCCTTGCTTTCTAGCCATAAGAAAGATTGAGAGCTACTTCACACTGAATGTGAAAAGCTCTGTTTTATTTGCTCCTGAGCAGTGCTTTTAAGTGGAGACAGCAATCCCCCAAAACAGAGAACAGCCGATGTTCTTCCTGACTGAAGTGTAGGGACCTCAATGACATTGAAGGACTGAGCTCTCTGAAGTGAGAATGCAAAAATTGGTTTGTGCCCATCAGCAAATTTTTAGAAAGAAAACTATTAGTTAAAGCTTATGGCCCCCAGTACTAATCAGTAAAATTAGGGTCTGGTTTCATTTGGATGATCTGAAATCTCTAAATTTTTCTGTTGGGTTTTTATTTTTTAGGCTACTGTAGCTGTCAGAGAGTTGTATTTTCCTGCTCCAAATGTGTGTGGGTGTATGGGAATATGTAATGCAATTAATTACCCAGAATGGATGACATTTCTTTTCTTTACAGGGCTGAAATAGAAGTCAATTATCGCTTTAAAATAGCTTGCCTTTCTAGCCTTCAAACAAATAGAGAAGAATATAGAATTTGCATGTGATGATGGTACCCTGTGAAATTCTTTCCCCTGCATACATTTGCTCTTTCATGTTATTACAGCAAATAACAGAGTATTATAGGGAATGATATAATGGCTTGATATAGAGCCCCAGGAGATGGGCATAGCCTGCTTTTGCCTGAGACAGTTATGCAGGAGGAGTTAAGAACCCTGTTGCTTAGCCTAGATGGTAATGGAAGAACAGAAAAACTGTCTGAATAAATTACTTCAAGGCTCAAAATAAATGTCAGAACAAGATTAAGCCTTAAACGTTCTACAGTGCAGTAAGCACATGCAGAGTATGCATTGTTTTAGTGTGAAGCAGTAAATGGTAAAAGAATAAAGACAAAGTGGTCAACTGTAGAAGAGTTTCTCTTCCTGCTCATAAAGATGTTTGGTTGCCACATACAGAGAGGTTTGGGCCTTTTGCCTTACTATAATACTGTCGTTGTGAACCACTGCTTTGCCACTCTTGGAGTGTTTGCCAAGAAAATAACATGTGTTTATTCAACTGGTAGTTGTGGCTACCAGTAGTTGATTTAGAGTGCTGCTCAAATTCCAGCTTTGCTAAAGAATGTTTATAATTGTATTTTTTGATTTCACTGGGGTTTTTTTTTCGATTTTCAAATGTTTTCAATACACAACTTTCATGGGGCTATGTAGAAGTAATTTGGCATTTTACCTTCCTTAGCCTTTGAGCTGAAGTCCAGTCCTGTGATGGGCAATTATGACATGCATTTCTTTCATGAACTCACCTCATTCCAGTTTTAAAACCAGTACAAATATTTTGCTTCCACATACTGTGCATTTTTTGTCCATATTCTTACCATTTTATATCTTTGGGGGGTGTGGGTGGAGGGCAGGATGTTTTGTGGATTTGACTTTTTCCCCATGACCAGTGGATATATACTAGTTCTCATTCAGCTGTCCATTATCTTAAATTAACTCTTCTCCTACAGCTTTTACCTCTCTGATGTGTTTCTAGAACCTCCCTGCAATTCCCTGTTTGCTTTAGTTTTACCACTTTACAGAATCTGGGGTTTCTGTGCTGTTGTCCCACTGTGTGGTGAGGAACAGACACATACACAAAGATTTTGGCTGGCATGGAGGTATCCTGTTCCAGAAGCCAAAGCAGCAGCTCTGTGCCTCAGCTGACAAGCCTTCCCCAAAACATATGGTCATGCTAATGTATCTCCTTGTAGGATGGAAGAGGGTGTCTCCAGAGGAGCCACAGCAGCAGCATAAGGATGTGTTCTCCTAAAAATAATTAGGCTGCTATTGTGAGGATTAGATTTGCTTCCTTTCTTGCTGCCTCACCTTTTAAATGCTTAGACACATTGTGGCTAGTAATCCTTTCCTGCAATTTAAGGATTAGTGGTGTGGCCGGGTTGGAGTTTTGTAACTGACTCTGGACTGCCCCTAACCTGGACAATGTGCCAAGCAGATGTGTTTGGAGCTGGGGGAACATGCCAGTTGAAGTGCCACCAAAATCTGAAGATAAATCCTGTATGTTCTCACTGTTCCTGACAACATATGTAAGCAGAACATCTTTAGCTACCACAAGACACTCTGTTCCCTTCCAAAGCAGTGGCTTGTGCCGCTTGTGAGCTGCCACCCACTCACCAAGGAATCTGTTCCTCTGGCATTTGGTTTTTATTTCTTTCTCTTTTAAAATATAGTGTCTGTCACTTGGAAAGGTGTCCTGTCAATGGCTGCTTCAACACAGACTAACAAATAAAACTCTCTCAACTAAAAGAACCTGCTTAAAGGAGAGTTGAAGCTTGATCCATGGTTTTGGTTCGTCCCCAATACCTGGATCCCAGTTTTTCAATTTTCCCCCCTCTCCTTGGGGTGTTCAGCCTCTATCCATAGTAGATGTAGCTGAATAGCTGAAGATTTCCTGTAGTTTGTTCATAGGGACAGCAGAAATATATGAAATATGCTAAACTCAGGATATTTAAAATCCTGAGATTAAATGAAAATGCATTTTTCTTTTATAGAGTTATTCATTGCACCAGACATGGGTTCAGCTTGGTTTGCTCAGAGACTGTAGACATACCACAGCTATTGTGCAAAGTGTACTTGCTCAAGAGCGCAAATGAGAATGGAACTGGATGCATGAAAAACAAATAGATCTGCATAACCATCTCGCTGAAAAATTGTACAAGTTTCTATCTGAATTTTAATGTAGAGTTCCCTTACTGCTATTTGCCCAGCTGTGGTATAGCAACCCCTCAGACCTCAAAAGGCTTGAGTAGCCCAGAAAAGTCTGGCTTGCTTTTTCTCTGCAGCACAGTAGATTGCTTCATATAGAAAAACACAAACCTATCACATCAGAGTTACATGCTATTATATGAAGACTTATTATGGAAATATTTTTTAAAGAATTCTAGAAAGTGACAGAGCTGCAATAGAGTATTTTAAGGTACTGCCATTGAATGCTAAATAGTATGTCCTTCTGTCCAGCAGGCTGTGATGAGGCATGTAATCAGGAGAGTAATGGGCATTTCATTTTTCAAATTGTTTGTGCAGGGGAAAATCAGTAATATTGTGAAACAACAACTGTTTCATTGAGAAGGCTGAAGTGCTGACACAGACATAAAAAAGTGCTGTGGTTCATTGGCTCGTAAGCAAAGCAGCTCAGTATTGCTAAACATGCTTTACATTCCTTTACTTGCTGTCATCAACGTTCTTGGGCCACAGATACCATCAGAAGGCTAGTGCTCAGGGACCACATCTCTTACAAAAGGAGATATTAAGTAAATGGCTCAAGATGAAGATAGGTTTGTGGGTACTGACATTTGCTAGATGTTGGTATAGAAACAGAATAATGTATTAAAAAAATTTGACATCTAAACCATATTATTCTCCTTACTGTCGGCAGAAAGCAGTGTGCTAGTTTTCAATTTTAATGAGTCAGCCAAATTAGTAGTTTACCAAAAAGCAAAAATCCTTATCATCATTCTAAAGTGTGAAGATCCAGGTGTGAAATTTCTTCTGATATCTTCTGGTCAAGCAGTTAAGAACCTGTTCAATATTCCTAAAAGACCTTGCTGTTTTGAAATCCTATTTTCCTGATCTTCAAATTGTTCATTTTCTGGTGTTAGTTATCTTAAAAGTCCTCTTTTAGAGTAACAGATAACTGCATTTATTTTCCTAATATCAAACTATATGTAGATGGTTGAAAATACTGGGTGGAACTCTTGAGAAATACAGTTTTTGTCCCATTCTCTCCCCAAAATTAATACTGCCATGAGACAAGGCCTTAGCTGTATGGTTTTACAGCCTAGAGAATAGATGTTATTCTTTTTTCTTAGAACTGGAAAACTTCATAGCTTAGAGATAATGAAAAATTCAGCACCTTGATGAAAAGTATTATTTTCTCTCTTATGCACTGAAATGGATCCATTAATGATAACTGTTCTGGTTTTGTTTACATGATACTCTTGTAGAATTGTAGCTTGCTGACATGTATAAAATATTTGATTTAACCTAGGAGGAAGTCCTGTGTCTTCGGTGATAGTTAATATGGCAGAAGAAAATATAGATGCCCCTAGAAATGGTTAATTGTTGAAATGTTCAGGCTTTCTTGTGAAAAATAATCTATTTATAGCATTCAAGGTATCTAAGGTGGCATTCTAGTACCCTTTTAATATTTAATGTTAAAGGGTCAAGTTTTTTGTCTAATTCTGTCTTGATAATGGATCCTTCAGACACCAGAGGGTCAGAGGGTGTCTGAAGGATAGAGGAGAAATAACAGGCTGAAGTCTACACCCATGAGAAATCTAGCAGCTTCACTACGAGGTGGCTCAACATCGATTAGAGGCCAATATCTATCTTGTAATTATATCTAAGTTGTGATTAGGTTTGAACAATTATTTGTGATGTTTTAGATATTGTTTATATGTTTTAGTTGTTTACACAAACTCATCTGAAACAAACTTCCTGAACTTTTCTGACCTCAGGAAAGTTTTGGGACAGTACCTAAGTTCCTGTAATACTTAGCTGAATATTGAGAACTACAAGAATTGTATCCATATGCTTTGCTTTTTATGCTGCCTTGACTGCTGTCCTGCCTTCCTGCCTCTGTCACATTACACGCCCTGATCCCCCCAGGTCCTGCCACGTCCTACCTTTACCATCAGCATCTCACACGAGCAGTGTTATGCCACAGCGATGAACTTCTCCTCCAGAGGAGCCACACAGAGGTGCATAAGGTTAGTCCCTGCTCTCACAGGCAGCTTTCCAGGTGATCCTATCACCTATTAAACAGTGTTTTGCAGCAGTTGCCAATGTCACATCTCAGGATCTGGGGAGAATTCTCGGCCACGACCTTCTTAGGAAAAGCATGCAAAGAAAAGCATGCCAGTGCCATGTAGTGTCACACAGTTTGGTTAGCCTTCTGCTAGGCTCCATGGAAGCTGAAAGCAGCTGGATCCTCCTGACAGCACACAAGTCAGCTGGGCACAAAGATGTTCTTGTGTCACATTTCCTGCAGTTTTATCTCAGATGTGATGGAATAAAAACCCTGTTCTTATCCAAGCTGTGCGAGATCACATCGGGAATGAAGATAGTAGGACAGCTTATTTCATTTGCAGGGAGAACTGGCTTTATCATAAATAAGGTTTAGAGGAACCTACAAATACTCTCCCAACTGTTTACCTGCTATCTTTTCCACTTCGATAATTCCAATTACAGGACATGGTAATTTGACGAGTTTTGACATGCAATTTAAAACAGTTTTAAATGTGCCAACCACTAAGGGCTCTCCTTATCTGATCTAGCTCAATCCAAATTCTTTCTGGGAGCGCACAATCCACACTGCACTGCAGTGAGAAAGGCAGGCTGGAAGCTGCTGTGAGAGCAGATGGTTCAGTGGGCTGCAGCTGATTTGTAGCTCATGTGAGCATGAAGTATTTATTGCACTCAGGAGCTATTCTTGTTTAAATACCCTTACATATTGTCTTTAAGTGCTGCTATTCCTGTTTTGTTTCCAGTAAAGAAGATGAACATGCTTGTGCTAAATCCTTCCCATTGTGAATGCATTGGGGGATTTCTGCCTGAAGAGTTGTTTCCAGGTACCCCTGTCATGATAGCTAAAATTAATTCAAGATGAGGTGACAGAAGTATCTTGCTACTGGCCTGAATAAGGAACAATGATAATATCTCCAGCCTGGCAAGATGAGCTTGTAACCTCTGTAGGTGAAGGCAACAGAAACTCTTGGGAAAAGTTTTGTATGAAAAATTTAATTACTCTTTCTCAAAACTGAAATAAGTCAAACTTAAAACACCATGAAAATAATTGAATGGTAGGTATTTTAGCAAGAGTGTTTTGGGAAAGATTTGGCTCAGAAAGCAGAGAGGGGTTCATCTACTGTGGGCAGATACAGAAACTTTTACCTCTGATATCTTTTTCTCTACCCTTGACCTTTCCACCAGTTTTCAGGAGTCTGATAGAATGAAACAGAAATCTAAATTGGAGTGTTTCAAAACAAACAAAAAACCCTCACATACAAAATAAAAACCTATCCTAACATTAGCTCTTCTTAATCTCAGAATAAATAAGGGCCAGTGCAGAACTTGGTTATTGTAACTGAATTATGTTGGAACACTGGGTGCAAGTCTCAAGAAAGTTTTGTTTCCTCCTGGAAGTCTGGCTATTTCCGTCCTGATAGGTCTGTGGTTAATTTTGCACAAACTGTCTTGACAAGAAAGTTTTGTAAACTTTGCTTGTCCTGGTTGACCTTTTCACCCAGCCTGTTCTGTCCTGAGGATTACTTTGAACTGTTTCAGAAGAAACTGACTTCTCACTCATGGGGAATTAAATCTGGGCAACAGGGAGGAGGCTTCTCCTTTTTTTAAATGCTGGAAAAATGGAAAGTCTACTTGCTCTAGAGTTCAGATTTCAAATGTTGTAAGAGGTGTGACATGATGTCATGGCTCTTTCTACTGCCTTCACAAAAGAGATAGCTAAAGCCTCATTCCCTTTCCATATCTGGAGATTACAGTTTGTGAACATTCATTTAGGATTTACATTTGTGAACATTCATTAGGATTTAGAGAGTGCTTGTTATATTCTCCAAAGAGAACATCAGCAGTTACCTCCTCAGACCTCTCATAATGTGTAAGTGGATTGGTGCACAGGCTGCACTGGAACAGAGAGACCTCAGCAGAGCTTTCTCCCAATATTGCTTTATGTTCTGGAATGCAGATGTGCTTCCTACACCTTCCAGACCTTTTTCAGACTGTAGTTAATATACAAAATATTTTAATTGTGTTTTGTTACCAAGACCATAGTTAAAATGTTGTTCTCATTTAGTTGTTCAAGAATAATGATTTTTGTGAGGGCAGCTCTGCAGGCAAGCAAACATTCAGAACAAGCAGATCTGGAAAATGTAAGAATTCTCTCCAGAGTGGATTCTGTGCAGTGAGTGATACATGAGTAGCATACTGAATGATGAGGAAAAAAATGAACACTTTTAACATCAAGAGTACTTGTTTTAAGAGCCCTACTTTACTCAGGTCACTAGGGATTTGTGCGATGTAGCTCTGGACAGTACTGTTCCTCCACAAACATTTTCACTGCCTAGATGTAAGGCTCCCTTCTGTTCTTTTCAGTCATCAAATCCAGCTCCTGACTTGCACATCCTTGTTGTGTTCCCTTCACTGTGTTCGTGGAACAGCCCCTTTCTGCTAAGAAATAGCAGCACAAGTCCATAATTGAATAAAGGTTTTTTGATTTGCCTTGTGTGCTCTATGGTTTCTGGTTTGGAGGCAAGGCAAGAAAACATTTTAAGAAGTAGAATGTTCTTGGTTTCCTCTCTGGGCTCCACCCTTTTTGTCCCATGGCTTGTTGCCTTCTCTGTGCTGAAGGCTGCATACCCTCTGGATCATACTCCAGTGAAGAGGAGGCATTGAGTCTGCCAGGTTTGAAGTGAGCAGCTGGTGAGGGAGAAGAGAATGGACTCAGAGAGGGAAAGAAGATTGAAAAATCACCGTATGTCAAAACAGGCAATAATTGGCCTACAATATAATGACTTAGGTTTAGGAGTTGCAACTATTTTCTTGTGTGTTACTACCCTTGATCAGAGTCATTTCATTGCACTCCAGAAGGCATCTATAATTTGCATTTTAGCAAGGTAAAACAATAAAAAATGTCTAACATGACTAGTCTTAGACAAGAGAAGCCATTTCCTAGTAGCTTGCCAACACCTGAGATTTGTTCAGGGGTTCCCGGATTTACAGTTCTAAATCCTACTTGCCCATAGGATCCAAGTAGCTGTTTCCAAATTAAAATTCTGTCCAAAGCTACAGTAATTTGGTGAGAAAGGATCTATCACAGCCTGTTATTGTTGAATAGAGGTGATAACACCTCCTTTGCAGTTTCACAAGTTCCCTTTGTTTTTGTGGTGAACTTTCCAAAATTAGGTGACTATTTCTGGCAAGGAGACAAAGCTTTTCTGGCACAAGAAACTCGAGCTAAAGTAATCTGGCTGCAGCTGAATTCTTTGGAAATATGCAGGCTGCATTTAGAGAGTACTTGACTGCTTCCTTAATGCATTAGGTTGGTGTAATCCCTTGGGAGAAGCCTCCAGGGGCAAGAAAGATTTCTAAAGCACTTCTTCAAAGTTCTGTCTCCATTAATAACTTCATGCCTAGAGAAGATATTCCATACAACCAGGAGGTTGCAATTTATAAATTAAAGACACATAAGGGAACAGTTTCTCATTCAGTTAAAAGCTACAACCATGAACCTAGCTTATGTGAACATTTTGATTGATTTCGCTTTGTAACAATTTCTGGAAGCACATGAGGGATTGTTTTTTAGGTTTTTTAACCAACAAAAGGTTAAAACTAATCACTCATGCTGTTAAGGCATAAATATAGCTCTAACATACTAACTACCGCAATGGACTTGCTCAACCCAGCCCCTTCCTTGACTCAGTGAGTTCATTAATACTGATGCATGCATCTTTGCATTTCTTCTTTGCATTTCTTCCTCTTTCCTTTTGATACAGGTTATTACTGAAAAATCTTGTAATTCAAGTACAGACCTCGAGCATACCAGAGAGGGATTTTTTTTGTGCTGTTATAATTAGCTCTCAGGGCTGCAGGGTGGAGGGTAGGATTTGTGGTAGGATTTGTCACCTGAGGATGTGTCTGTCCCTAGAACTATTTCACCGTTTTTCTTCAAATCAGAAGTCTTAATATGCTCCAAGTTCAACATACATTTGTGATATTTTACCTTTGTATGCTATCAATAAATCCCTCTTTTCACAGGTGTACTTAAACCATGGCAGGGTCTCTCCCTGTGAGGAATTAGAAACCTTTATCAAGTACTGAAGATGAATTTAGAGCAATGTGGTCAGTCAGTGATGATCAACTTTGACTGAAATGAAGCACTTGACCTCTGTAGGAAGACACTTCACTCATAAAATCACAGAATGGGTCAGGTTGGAAGGGACCACCACAGTGGGTCATGTGGTCCAATGCCCCTGCTCAAATAGGGTCATCCTAGAGCACAGGGCTCAGGACCAAGTCCAGACAGTTCTGGAGTATCTCCAGTGAGGGAGACTCCACAGCCTCTCTGGGAAATCTGTTCCAGTGCTCAGTCACCCACCCAATAAAGAAGTTCTTCCTCTTCTGGTGGGCATCAGTTTCCACCCACTGCCTCTCGTCCTATTGCTTTGCACCACCAAGAAGAGCCTGGATCCATCCTCTGACATCCTCCCCGCAGATACTTACAGACATTGATGAGTTCCCTTCTCAGTCGTCTCCTTTTCAGGATGAACAGGCCTAGTTCCCTTAGCCTTTCCTCGTAAGAGAGATGCTCCAGTCCTTTAATCATTGTTGCCCTCCACTGGACCTGCTCCAGGAGCTCCCACGTCTCCCTTGTCCTGAGGAGCCCAGAGCTGGACACAGCACTCCAGGTGTGGCCTCACCAGGGCTGAGTAGAGGGGCAGGATCAACTCCCTCTACCTGCTGGCAATGCCCTTCCTAATGCACCCAAGGACACCTTTGGCCTTCTTGGCCCCCAGGACACTCTGCTGGCTCATGGACAGCTTGTTGTCCATCAGTTCCCCCAGGTCCTTCTCCACAGCAGATCAACCCGCAGCCTGTGCTGGTGCCTGGGGTTATTCTTCCCCAGGTGCAGGACCCTGCATTTGCCTCTGTTGAATTTCAGAAGGTTCCTCTCTGCCCAACTCTCCAGCCTGTCGAGGCCCTTCTTAAGGGCTGCACAGCACTCTGGGGTGAACTTGCTGAGGAGATATCTGCCCCTTCATCCAGCTAACTGATAGATAACTTGGGGGAAACCACTAGTGACAAGCCTTCAACTAGATCCTGTGCAACTGATTACCTGGCAAGAAAGTTTTGTTTTTGTAATATAATTGAAAAATCTGTTGTTTTCCTGATCAAATGTAATTCAATTAAGTGTCCTCCCTTTCTAGGAAAAAAATCTATTAATTTAATAGCATGAAACAGATCTCTATAGAAATGTATTAAGCTTCTGTACCAGTTACTCTAAGAGCTATTAAACTTAAGTAAGTCTGGCACCCTCTTCCAATTCCTTATATTCTGGATATTTACCTATTAAAGTGCAAGAGAAAAGCCTAAGAAGTCTACAGGGAATACACTGGCACTTACCTGGAAGAGTTCCATCCCAGCATTTTTGATAAAATAATGTATTCAGTCACTGTTACATGATTTTTTGGTTATGTTCAGGTCTTGGAAGACAAGTGTTGGCATATCATAGCTTTTGGAGTACTCACAAGTGTGTCCAGAAGGAAGGTCACTTAAGAATTGTGAACCAAATTGCTATAATAAATGGAGAAGTCCCAGATGTCTTCAGTGTAGGGCAGATCCTCCTGCCATTACCTGTGTCATGTTCGTTTTGTGAAAAAAGAGCTTTCAAGCCTTCTAGATGTGTCTTTTTTTATCATATGGGGAAGGTCAGTACTGTCAAGTTGGGTGGAGGGAATTGTGATGATTTCGCTTCGACTGAGCAGGCCAGGTGTGCCTTTCCTGCCCATGACCAGCACACTAAAGCAAATCCACTGGTTCTGCTCAAACCAAACCAGGGAAATATTATTACAATTTTACAGAATGTAGCACAATTTAATGTGAAGTATTTTGACTCCAAAGAAAATTAATGCAGTGGAATATGCTGGGTGAATACAATTCTGCAATCTTTAGTTTTGATGTGACACAGGCTGTAGCAGTTTTCAGTAGGAATGTATAAAGCTTTTTATAAAACCTAAGATTTTGATTTTTTTTCCTGCTTTATTTTCTTCCTTTTTTCCCTGTTTTTCCCTTTTTCAAACAGTATTACCTGGTTTAGTGTACAGTAAGTTGTGGACCAATTCTTAGGCTTTTACTTCTAAGTGGAAAATGGACAGAATGACAGATGGAGAAAAACCATATTTTTGTTAGTTGTGATCAAATATTTTCTTTAAACTACCTCTGTTGCTACCTAAACTTAGAATTTTTCACATTTTTTGTTTGTTTGTTTCAAACAAATGAACTTTTGCCCCTTTCAAGCTATCTTTTGGTAACATTTTGAGTATTTTCCAACATTCACTCCTTCCAGCATAGGGAATAATTTTTTTAATATCAAGGGCAGATGGACTTACCAAAGATTTGAAGTTGTATTTGCCTTAGGCATGCATGCTAGACTGGTTATTTAGGCTCATTGACCCTAAACCAAAGATGGAACAAGCTGGAAACATTCACTTCATGCTTTTATGTAAATTTTCATGCTATTCTGAGATCCTGGCAGCAGTATTCTGGGACCAAAATTTCTGGTAGTATTTTAGTACTTCTTGGAAACTGAAATAGAGCATGCAAAATCTTGTGAAAGCTTCTTAGACATTTTATTTAAAAATAGATGTTGAAAAGAGCATTCCCAATTATAGCCAAATGATTCATCTGCTGGCAGTGGGGTATCAGCACTGGTATTCTATCTGCTCACCTGCTTTCGTTGCCATAGCAGATCCCCACGTTCCCTGGTGCAGCTCCTGTAGCTGGCATTCAGGTCACTTTAGTCTTCCCTCCCTGCTCACTTGTTTGTACTTCTGTAGAGTTCTCTCCAATCTAACTACTCACATCAGCTGGATTTCTTCATTCCTAGTGCGCGTCGTGGTCATTCCAGCACCACTGAGGAACTGTTCATTTATCACTGGGCAATATCTGAAATACTGAAGTGAAAGAATGCGGGAAGTAATTGAAACAGTTTTTTATTTTCTGATGTCACAATATACCACTATCACAAATACCAAACTTTCTAAACATCTGGAAAAATGGTTTGTAATCAGGTCCTTTTTAGTGCTCAATATCACTTTCATTTGGCCATATTTACCTAGCTCTCAGAAAAGGAGGGAAGTGAAGAGGAAAAAAAATACAAGGTCAGTGCACTGAAAGTCTTATGAGAGTTGGGATCTCTGGGTTTAAAAGGGCACAACTAAAAGTGAATCTACACTTGGAATAATTCCTTGGTGGTGGGGAACATTTTGCCTGTCTCAATAACAAACTGTGGTGGGTTGACCACAGCCAGCTGCCCACCCAGCTACTTTCTCCCTCCCTCTCAACATGACAGAGGAAGAAAATATCATTTTCCCAACCCAGCCCCTTCTTCCAAGGCTCATCTCATACACAAACAGACATCAAATACACATTTCAAAACTCTCGATTTATTTCATCTTGGTACCTAATTACACAAAAATCATCCTGATATAACAACTAAATAAGCATTTGTTGCACAGCATGCTATGCAGAATGTGCCCCAACTATGTAATGATGGAGCCTGCAACTGAGCTGATGCTGGGCTTTTCCAGGTTCTCTGAGCTCTACCAGGAGAACCTGCTCCTCCAGAGAAGCTGTGGTCTTGGTTTGTTGTGTTGCTGGAAATGCCACATAGAGCACACATGTCCATGGAAATACCACAGCAGTCTTTGTTCCCATCTCCTTTCCTCTCCCTTCAGGGCATGCTACTTGAATGGGTTTTCTTTCAAATTTCTGCCCATTTTCCTATTCTCAACACTTTCTCACAGAGAGAAAGTGAGCAGATTCAAGTGTCTCTGCTACTGGTAGTTGACATATTTACTTTCCACCATCTCATTGATAGAGGTGTCCTTTTAAGGATGTTGATGAAAAAGTATGAGAAACATAGCACTGATCCACAGGCTTGTCACAGCTTCTTACTGCTAGGATGGCAGCAGTTCCAAAAACACGTTGGATGCTTCTCAAACTTGGAAAAAGACTTAATGCTTATCCAGAAGAGTATGCAAACCATATCATTAGAGCAACAATAGCCTAGGAAATTATAAGCATAGAAAAGCTACCTAATCCGTACATCTTTTCACATGAGAGAGGTTTCCAGGTGAGCAAAAATATCTGCAGGAATGAACACTTATTCAGTGTCCCAAGAACACAAAAGACAAGGAAGCACTGCTGTTGTTACGCTGTGCTTTCACACCTACCTTTCTTTCACTTCATACATTTTCTGTCTGTCACTGGAGCTGCTGACGGCACAACCAGCCATACCTGGGAAAGGAAATCTGAACTGCTTTAAATTGTCACTGACTCGATACAATGTGTGCTGTTCACAGCAAACTTAATCCAGGAGATTTTTCTGATAATTTGTGATTAGAAAAAGCATCCAATAAGAATCCTTTTAATGCTGTGATATAGACCCTATTAATAAATTTCTATTGAAATAAAGAACTCATTTTACAATTGGTTGCTTTTTAAAAGGGCTTTTACATTTAATATATATTTCTTTTTGTAAGAATAGCTTCTGCAAAAAATGCATTTTCCAATTTGAAAATAAACAGAGTAAAGATATTAATCTCTTGCTTCACTTTGCTGGGAAACAGAACTATTTAATTGAAGGAAGAGCATGGCATTGAATAATAAGCAGCACACATTCATCTTTTCTAGGAACTGAAGTTGTAGCCCACTACGATTACCAAGAGATGACTTTTTGAATAACTATATAAAATTCTACGCAGATTTTCTTGAGATTAATAAAGATGTAACAGGAAGGCCTTACAGTTTGGGGACAAGGAAGAAGCTTTTAAAATTATTTCTTATTTATTCTGTTTGATTCAACAAAACCATGAATGTCAAACTGGCATTTTTCAAATGTGTTCAAAGATATGCCCCTGAATAGATGATGTGGGAAAAAAAGACTGAATTTTTAGCAGAGATGTCATTTCTTTCAAGTCAATATTTGATATTTAAATAGATATTAATTAGTTTCAAGCTGTGTAAAAGGTCTCTTGCCCTATTAACTATTTTATTTAATTCTGCTGACTAAAGCTGGAGACTTTCTATTTATTTTCTGGTAAGATCACATTGTGAAATGCAAGTAAAAAATCCTTTGATGATTGAAGCTTTCTTTAATGTGTTGTTACAGCCTGAAGAGTGGTTGTGTGTATATGCCTGAATAGGTGAATATATGTATTTTTGCATGCATATATATTTTATAGTGGGTATTACTTATCACCACCAGTAAAAGGTTTAGGAAGTTTGCTGCTGATAAGGGGCAGTTCTCATTGTCAAGTGGAGAGATATTAATATGCCTTCTGGAAAAGTTATATATTTTATTCGTGGAAGTGTCATGGAATTGAAAGAAATATTTTTCCATGGTATTTGGTGTGGGTCATTTCAAGAGGAGGGTAAACTAGAGAGTCATGATTTAAGTGATTTTTTTACTTCCTTTGAGTCTTTTGATTTTATTATAGTTTTACTGAACTGTTTTTTCACAAACACCCATGCAATTTCTGTCTTTCACTACATGCAGTGCTTTATTGGATGAACACAACAAACACTGAAAGTCCTAAGCAAAAATGGATATATCTTTGTATTTCATAGAAGATTGTCAGACTTTAGTACAGCAAATTATTTCCTTTCCTTATCCCTTCCCATCTCTTGAAATTAGTACACCTTACATTTTATATCCATAGGATAACCAGAAACAATTAGGGAAACCATTGGTCCTCAGCACTTCATTTTCTACCTTCTCTCTTTGTATAAGTGAGGGAGAAAATGTAGAAGGTTATAAGCTCTTCAGGAATGGAACTACTGATTTATCACCAAGTGATATTAATCTCATCTAGACAACATAGCTTTTTGCATATAGATTCCTTGCACGGAAAGAGTGCCGAGTGTCTGTGCAATCTCACCTCTTGATTTCCAGATAACAGGAGTACAGGAGAGGAGAGAAGCACAGACCCTTCTGTGCCATTTGCTACAACCTAAGCAATGATACACCAGTATGAGAGAGGCAGATGTGAACTTTACGTGACAGCAACTGAAACACCTGTTGGGATGAGATACTGGGCTGCCAGTAACCATCAACCAGAGTTTCAGAGGCAGATTGTCATATTAGGACAGACTGAAAACTAGCTGGAACAGGCTGGAAAAATATAATACTTCAGTTGCTTGTATAGCTAGCTGGAAAACAGGTTATTACGTGTAGAGTAAAGGTAGCTTTTTGTCAGGTGAAATCATTGCATGCAGCTTGAACGACACTCAGTTGAGTTCTCTTGCCTTGTTAGCATGATGAAGATGCCAGTGAAATGCTCCTGCTCTATTCTTCTCTACAGAGAGGAAAGCGTAGCATACCAATCAGAGCACTGCTGGCCCCAAAGAATGGTCCAGCATGGGTTCATTTGGCTAACTTTACCAGACACAACATCTCTGCTGCTCTGCCAGAGGACAAACCTCTTTTTCTTCCCCCACAGAAATCTTTTGTCTTTGTTTTTTTTCCCTCTGTGGTGATGTTTCTATGTTGAACAACCTCATTGGAGTCACCATCCTGTCTCATTTAAATTCTCTTTAAAGGACTGCTGACCTCATGATGCCATAAGACACCTGCAGTTATTGGGAAAACTTGGAGTAGCTGAGTTTTTGTTCTAGGTGCTGCGAAAGTCTCTGTCCAATGCCTTAACCTTGATCTCACAGGACTTGGATCTGGCACTTTGGGTCTGTGATCCTTATTTCATGTAGCAGCAGCTTTACCCCTGTGCAAGAGGCATTTTCCTTGTCTGACTTCATGCCAGCAGATGTCCTTTATCCTGACTTCTGCTGGCAGCCTTTGCCTCCTGTGAATGTCTTCCATGGTACCACCATGAGAAGGGGTCAGGGAGCGTGTTCGGCTGGAGCTGCTGCAGTCATAGGTGTCGCAAGGGGAGGGAGCTGGGCGGAAAAGACAGAGCCCCAGCAAGCTGGGCTCCTCCCACGGCACTGCATGAGGGGTAGTGTCCGTGCCCTGGGGAGGCTGGGAGCCAGCAGAGCTTCTGTTTGTACGTTTGGTCCCCATGTTCCCCAGGACGGTGCTGCATGCCACAGGTGGGACCTTGGGGGTCTGTGGTAACAGCTTTGCAGCATTTATCAGCCTAGACACAAGGAGTGGTTTTGTGCTCTTAAAGTTAGCAAGATGTATTTTACATCTGTTAAATGCTTCACTTCAGGCAAGCCGTGGATGAAACAAAGAGATCAGGCAGGGTTCCTGCTCTTAATTATTGAACTGTGACCTCATTTGTCCTCAGAAGCTTCCGCTTTTTTCCACCCATGACCTGTAGTGGCTGAGATAAAAACACAAAGCCTGTCAAAGGGAATCTGCAATGGCATCAGGATGGATGTTCTTGTGTTTACTGCTCACTGGTGCGTGGCACTGCTGACTAGAAGACTTTCTACCTATACAGCATGTTGGGTTTAAGCTTCTCTAGTTACCCAAAGATGAGGTCAGTCGGTTCATTAATGATTTATGATTATATAGTGCCTTTCTTCAGAGAGCTTCTGAGGCAGCTGGCAAGTTTATATCTGCATGAGCGAGTGCCTGAAACAAGCTGTTAGTGATTTCTCCATAGACTGAGGACCTGGTACAAGAAAACTTCCTTTTCTCTCTATTATTGGATATTCACTAGGGTTAGGCATCATTACTCCATGAGGCATGTGATGCCTGCCCACTTTGTGATACGACATTCCTCAAACAGGAGTTTCTTAGGCTTTTTCATTCCCCCCCCTTTTTTTTTTCTTTCAAGGTTTTTTGGAGGTTTTTTGGAGTTTTTCTGGTTTTTTTTAACTTTTACTATGGTAGAGCAGGATCCTATTCCACAAACAAGTTTAGAGCCTCATTTAAGTCAGCCTGTAGCACAGAATTCAATTTAGATCAAGTAAAGGGAGAGAAAACTGGTCACATAATATTGCAAATAATTTTTCTAACCATGTTTGGAAATAGTGTGGTTATATAGTCAGGAGTAACACATAACCATAGAACAGTGTCTTGAATTTCACTTTTAGTGAACAGAAAGTAACTGGGGGATTTTGCCATCACAAATTAATCTTGCAGTGGTTGGTGACCTGTATTATCATTTAAGGTACTGAAAGGGAAGAGGCAACTTTTTTTCCTAAGCATTAGAGGTTATACTTGGCAAAATGAACAGAGAGGGAAAATCATAGATCTTGTTAGTGAGATAAAGACATGGTAATATTTGATGGTTTTGTCTTTCAGAGTGTATTAGGAGCATTTCTAATTGAAGATGTCTGTGGTACTTGAGAAAGAACATGATATATTGCTTTAAAAGAAGTTGATATATTGTGTTTATTGTTTTTAAATGTGAAAACCTCCATCTTCTTAAGGCAGTGTTGCATGTAAAGTGTGCAGAAAAGAAACCAAGGCACAGGGAGAGGCTGGGTTTCCATTTATTCCTTGGCAATTTACACTTAAATTCTGCGGGTGTAAGTATAACTAACACCGCAGTAAAGCGTACTTCCATTCACATGTGTGCAAGCTCCCCATGGCTTGCAGGGGGGTTGAGGCTAGCCAAGCGTGATCAGAGAGCTGGATAGGATTATCTGATAGAGACGTTCTCTCTAACACCCTGCAACACAGGAAAAGCTACAGTTCTCATTTGATTAGGTTGTTTTTCAACACCAGTGAAGGTGAAACCACAGCGTGCCCTGGCTGCGCTGCAGGACTGTGGTGCATTGGTCATTGCAAAGCTGCACCCCTCTTCTGCTGCAGTGACGTGAAGCTCCCCTAAGCCCCAGAGAGTTTTCCCTTTTCCATGCCTTATCAGCAGTAATATCATGCAGGTCAAACAGCCTCATTAACCCGTCTGGATGTCTCCCAGTGTCTTTTGATGCAGCTTTGAGGCTGACCTGTGCAAATGTAATTAACTTTCCGTGCCCCTGGCTGTGCTGGAGAGAAGAGAGGGAGCGCAGAGGTGAACAGGGCACACAGGGGATGGTCAGCCCCGCAAAATCTACATTTTTCATATTAAGATCTGACAGGTTTTTCTCATAAGACTGTTCCTACCCTGTAGTTTGGGAGATCAAAGCTTCCTTTTTACTCAGTCTTTTGCCTGAATTTGGATTTTATCTCTATAACCTTGACTGGAGAGATGACTTTTAATGGTGTCAGCATGACCCAGGGAAATTACAATGTCAACAGCAATTGTTCTGCAGGTCTGTTAATCCTGTTTTATCCTATTTACTCATGTTGGTTTTCGGCCTGTGATAAATAGGGTTGTAGTTTAAAAAAAAAATAGAAATGTTTTCAATTATTTGTTTCCTAATTGTGGGAATTACTTTCCTGGTTTCTTCCCTTCCATTTTTACAGAATCACAGATTGTCTGAGTTCGGGAGGCACCTCTGGAGGCCACCTGGTCCAACCCACCTGCTCAAGCAGGGTTACCTAGAGCTTGTAGTCCAGGACTCTGTCCCTTTGGGTTTTGAATATCTCCAAAAGATGGAGATTGCACAACCTCTCTGGGCAACCTGTGTCAGTGCTTGGTCACTCTGACAGCTAAAAAGTGTTTCCTGGTGCTCAGAGGGACCTTTCAGTTTCTGCCCATTGCCCCTTGTGCTGTCACTGGGTATCACTGGGAAGAGCGAGGTCTTCTTTGCATCCTTTACATCTTTCTACCTTGTTGCCCTTGCACGTGTTGTTCAGACACACAGGCTTGCAGAATACTGCAGCTCAGATGTTTTCCCCAAGTTTTTGGTCATATTTTTTCTTCTTGATTTTCTTTCTTGGGTTTACACCTCAGAAGAGGATTCCTTGCAATACATGGCTGAAAATAGCAGTGTAAGGAGATCTGGGAGAATTCTCCACTCCCACCTCTACCGCTCCTACCTCTATTGAAAGTTGGGAGCAGAACATTTTTATTGCTTGCTTTTCCATTAAGAAGCTGTATGAATTAAAGGACATTTTGTGATACCCTGGAGTTCCAGGACATAATATATGTCAGTGATAATAGGTATGCCAAGTTACCAAAGATTTTTTTATCCCAGAATTCAGGTGCTCATTTTTGAGATAATATTTATTAAACATGATTTTTATATTTTCTGTTATTTGCAATTCTTTTCATTACTAGTTCTGAATGTTTAGCTTCTTACTTATCTCTCATGAAAGCAGAAGAGTTTAATTTTGGCTGAGAAGGGAGTACACATTTTGCCCACCATGTTTGGGAACTTTTTTCTGCAAATACAGTAAAAACATAATTTGCTCATTTTTTGGTGGGATGGGTAGGAGAGGTCCATTTAGTGGGTGTCCTGGTAGCCCCTTTTGACTCCTATATACATTTTGGTTAAGAAATGTGTAATTTGCAGAAACCTAGGAAAGGGCAGGCCAGATCATAACTGCTGGCATATTTTTTTTCTCTTAATGAGTCTTGGTAATTGCAGTGAGGGGATTCATACCCCTTGAGCAGTCCAAACCTCTGATTTTGGGAAGAAAGTAATGTTAGATAAACTTACTCTGCCATTCTAAAGCTCTGGGTATGTGTGTGTGTGTGAGGGGGTGTGTGTGTACACATGCGCGTTTGGGAATTGTGCTACTGAAGGGACGGGAGAGTCAAACCCAAGTTTGGCACCATGATAAAATGTTAATCCCATCTAATATGAACTCTGGAGTTTGTTTATTTTCTCAGCTTTGAGCAGTCGAGGATACTAATGATGCATCATCAAAGACAACAATCCAAAGTAATGGATTTGTACCATGTGTAACACAGAAAAACTCAGTATCTGGTACAGGGAAATTAAGGTTTTAGTGGCCACCAAAGAAGTGCATGAGTGTTCTTTTGGTTTTGGGTTTGATTTAAAACTGAATCGTAATATCAAAAGAAACTACAACTTGCTGTAAAACAGCTTGCAGTACTAACTCCTTTCCTGAACCTGACAGTGCTGAAGGTGTTTTACTGAATTGTACTACTTTTCCTACTTGATAGGAGCTCCTTTCCTATGAGGACAGGCTGAGGGAGTTGGGGCTGTTAAGCCTGGAGAAGGGAAGGCTCCAGGGAGACTTTAGAGCATCTTCCAGTACTTAAGGGGGCCTACAAGAGCTCTGGAGAGGGACTTTTTGCAAGGGCATGTAGTGACAGGACAAGGCGGAATGGCTTTAAGATGAAAGAGGGTGCATTTAGATTGGATATTAGAAAGAAAATCTTCACTGTGAAGGTAGTGAGGAGAAGGAACAAGTTCCCCAGAGAAGTTGTGGATGCTCCATCCCTGGGAGTGCTCATATCCAGGTTGGATGGGGCTCAGAGAAACCTGGTCTAGTGGAACGTGTCCCAGTCCATGGCAGGGGGTTGGAACTAGATGATCCTTAGGTCCCTTCTGACCCAAACCGTAAACCATATGGTTTCATAGCTAACTACTCACTGTAAGCTTTTATCAGCAAGTAGTTTAGGAAAGATATAGATTTTAACTGATACTACACATATTTTTATCTGTGTGCTAAGCATTAAATTATAGGTGTTATCAAAATTAATGTGAGGATCTAATTTTAAAATGTGCCAACCTTGTTTCTAGTGCAGAGCGATCTACCAGGTTCTAAAGAAACTGTTTAAGTCATAGAGGGTTCTTCTTCTTACTCATGATATGAAACACTGGGTCACAGTTCTCAGTATTTTAATGGGCAGGCATCTCTACACTCTTCTGCTTTTTTCAGGAGTTGGCGTTGGTTCTCTCTGTCTGATGACAGTTTTTGTTCTTTAAATCAGAAGTTTTCTTTGCATTAAAAAGAAAATACTCTGTGAGTAATATTGGTTATATTTACCTGTGATATGCTAAATATCTTTCCTTTTGGAGTGTTACTCAGTTATCTTGAGAAGCTGAAACATGTTTTTAGAAGAATGAGGCCTTAATAAACAGGGAGAAAAGATACAGAGGGGTCCTTTAGTGGACAAATACTTGATGGTTTGCCATGCTTACTTGCCTACTAGTCTTGTGTTGTGTGGCAAAATAACAACCATGTGGATTGTGTACAAGAACAACTATTGTCTGAGATGCTGAAAATAGACCAGTTGATCAGTTTACCACTTGTAACTCTAGCCTTACAGTAGGTATTTTCAGGGACCTGCTTTATAATGGCCTTTCTGTGTTCTAAAGTTTTGTACTATTATTATGTGTTGAGGTAAAGGATAGATTGTGAAGATAAAATGCACAGTGGAGAGGTCTATGTTCTCAAACAGAATCTGAGGCTACTTTTAATTTCCTGATTTCCATTCTGGTCAGAATTGCATGGGTCTGGCATCATTGCTTCTGTCTGCTACTTATTACTGTGGGATATAGTAATTTTCCCTTAGCGTGTGCAGAATGTGCATCTGCTTAACTTTCTATGCTGGAAATACGCATTTGTAATTCTGCATTGAATTTTATGGTTATGTTTGAAAAGGACAGTACAGTATAGTTTCCTGAAATAATCTTTCAGGATTATTATCCAAATTCAGGATTATTAGCCAAATATTCCATGCTAGCCTGTCTGCAGGAATTTCCTTTTCATTGAAATGTTTTCCTATACATCTGTCTTCATGTCTTCCTCTGAGAATAAAAAGAGTGTTAGTAAATAGAAGGAAGACCTTTTCTGTTTGTTTATTACTGCCAGGGCATCTCCTTGTATCCATCTTGAGCTTAGTGGTTTACACTGACTGTGCTTTAAATTTCTTTTTCTTGCACCTTGAACAATGAACATCCAGGAGTTCGAAGTGCTTTGAATTCCAATTTTTGAGAACAATAAACTAATTCAGAAGTTGTCCCATTGCTCCCATGCTTCCAAACCTTACCCAGAAGAATGAAAACTGACTCTCCATAATGGGCTGGTAGATTCGCTGGTTCCCTTGGGACACAGGCAAGGCGACAGACCTGAAGTCTCTCGGTTACAGCAGGCTCCTTGTTGCAGGTGCACTGAACTCCTGGTTTCTGCGATGCCATAGCCATTGCCATAAGTCACTCAGGTGCAGAAAGGGCAGAGTAACGTGAAATTAGCACACTGAGAGGTGTTCTCTGCTCTGCCAGTTAACAGCACGATGTCTGCAGGGCAGGGACACCAGAGAGGTTGTGTCAGGAATTCTGGATTTATGCAGGGTTTAAAGCTGTGAACTAACAGAGATCTTTGCACTGGCAGTTGATTACTGGGGGTGCTTTCTGGTGACAAAGGAAAATTCCTACCTGTTTTGCCGGAACAACATTTACCTGATGCAGGCCACAAACTTTCCATGCCTAGACCATTGTACATGCTATTATCAATGCTGCATCTTGTGCCCAGAAACAAGAGGGTAGTGCTGAGTCTGCATGTGAAAATTAGATTAGAGGTTGGTGTGCATATACTAGATTTTTAACATCTTGAGTTCCCAGTTACACACAAGCACCAGTTTGAGACCTTCTGATTTTGTCATATGCATTAGGAGTACCTTTTTAAAATTTTTTTTTTACAATTGGCCTGACGAGCTCAGGATGTTTTCATATTGCTTTTTCATCTCTCATTCACACCTCCAAGATATTCTGAATATTATGAATGGTGCAGAGTCAACTGGGTGCTAATTTCTCATTTCTCAGCTTGAACAGACTGCTTTGTTCAGGTGCCTTTGCTAGGAAAAGTATGCTTCTAGATCATCTGTTCCGGCAGCCTGAGGCCACCCACCTACATATAGTCCTTGAACTTCAGCAGAAGTGTGTCTGAGGAGACACAATAAACAGGCTTTCACACCTGCCAGGTTCAGCAGAAAGGAGGGGAATTACTTTATTATTGACATATCTCACATTTTTATTCAATTCCCAACTCCACAAGGGATTGGAGGACATGTTACTTCCTTCTCAATCCCACTGGAGAAAAAAGATGTTCATCAAACTTTTCTTATCACAAAAGGAATGAAAAACAGAAAATACCGTTAAGTAAACACTGGCTATTATTTACATGAAACTGTGTGAAAGAATCTGACTTCAAGGTTAAAAACAGAAGGCTTAGCAAAAACCAGGGCAACACAGAAGTAATAATTTAATGTTTGCAAGCAGTTCAATTTGATTACCAAGAACCAAATATACACTTATCCTTGTCTTGTCAAGTAGGGCAAGATTTAGCCTATACACTAATTACATTGGTACAACAAAATACTCTCACTTGTGGCTGCCTAAGGATATAAGCATGAATTAATATAGCAAATACTATTTAACAGCTGATAGAGTCTAGGAAAAGGATAGTTGCTACAAAATCCCTGTCTGATCCTTCTAGTTATATGTAAAAGGAAGCATGACAATCCCTGAAAAGACTCAAAAACTTTTGAGGAAAATTTTGAATCATACAAGGTCAAAATCACAAAATTACAGTTAAATTTTTCAAAGTAAAACTTGAAACTAGTGAAACCAGAAGAAAAAAGTCTGTTTAAAAAGTAGCTGCTTTGTTCAATTTTTCAGGTTGCTTTCACCTGTTTGAATTTTTTCTGGTTTTGCAGTGTATTCAAATATATCACTTTGATTTAAGTTTTTTGCAGTAGATATGTTTTTAATTAAAAAAAGGCATTTAGTTATTTTTTGCCAGAAAAATAGTTAAAAATTACTTCTCTGTACTCTAGTAAAAGGAAAACCCAAGATATGATAAGCTCACATTTTAGTTTTTAGAAGTTACCAGTTTTTCATTTTGAGAGACTAGAGTTGTATACAGCATTTTTATTTCAGCCAAACTACAGTAAAACCGGTGACATATTTTTCTTGAGATATAATTGATTTAGAACTGCAGAATGTGACTGGAAGGAAAAATAAAAAAGTGTTGCCATTTCACTAGTTAGAAAGAGGAAAGAAAGACCATTTTGTATGAAAGTCTCAGAGGGAGGTCTGAAGGGAATGAAAAATTTCTCAGGTTGCAATATCTTTTTTTTTTTTTCTTTCTTTTTTTTTTGGTTTTTTTTTTTGTTCCTTTAAACAGTGAACATCCTGAACCATTTACAAGAGGTGTGGCAGGCAAGAATTACTCATCTTATAAGCACCCTTCAAAAGAGTGAAAACAAAAAACTGCACTCTTGGGTTAGCCTAGAAAAGTTGACCTAAAGTTCTTCGTTTTCTCTTATACCTAGGCAGTCCAGGAGGAGAATGTTAACCACTGGTCCCCAGCAGCATATCCTGACTTCTGATCACTTATATTGACGAAAAACACCCATTTCAGAGAGAGTGCAGGACTGCGTGAAAGTAGAAAATACCACACTCCACCTTAAAAAAAGGTAAGAAAGGTTTTTTTGCTGGTCCTTTAACACTGGAAGTGGTGTCTTCATTTAACAATTCATTGTGACAACGGCAGAAGTGAAAATCTAGATAATAATTGAAATCTAAAATATTTATTTAACCTGCATATTCTAACTTAGAAAAAAAGATTATTTTTGTATAGAAGAAAGAATGTAATGCATGTGTTCCTGAGCTTAAAACTTTTTGTTTTGTAGCTTTTGTGTGTATTTTGGAAAAAAAATACTATGAAAACCAGAAAATAATTATCTTTCATGTCAAGCACTGAAGTTATTCTTAGTCATGCAAAGTTTTATGTAGTCTCCAATCTACCATGCAATTCTTATGTTGCAAAAACAATACTAGCATGTTTGCAGAATGCTGCTGCTGGGAATTAGTGCTAAGGAGTAGTTCTGCCATTTGTGTTTTTATCAGAACAGATCTGCACTATTTCCCTTTCTTGTGGGTTTTGGATTGACTGGTTATTTGTAAAATATTTACAACTCTACTTCCTTAGATATTTCAGTTCTGAAAAGTATTGGAAGAAGCTGAAAACAGTTAAAACATACTGTACTCTGCATGTTTCCTCTGAAAGTGGAGTCAGAGCAGCAGAGGATTTTTTCCATTCAGATTTTCTTCCCCTTCTCCCCATCCGCCTTTTTCTTTTTTTGTTCTCAGGAGAATGTTGAAATTCCCAACGATAGTTGATAATTCCTTTCTATAACAGCCATTCTGTCATGTGGTTCCAGGACAGATGTGTTCATCACATTTGTGAACTCCCTCTTCTACTGCACATAAGTATAAATTTTGGTTTGGAGTCTATCTAATGTAGAAATGTTGTTTTCACTTTTGCACAAAGCAATGTGATTCTGCTGTTTGAAGTTATTGTTGTGGTTTTAGAGAATCTGTGCTGTCTAACCCATATCACCTTGTAAATTCAAAAGACTATTGGTTACCTAAAAGTCCTGACTTGTGACTGCCTTGCCAAAATGTACGTTTGGCTGGCGTGTTATGTGGCAAGAGCAAAAATGACATTGACAACTCTTCTGAAATGATCAGTTGAAATGCATTAGCTTGCTGCTAAGAAACAAAGGTTCTGTTTTCTTGAGATAGTCATAGTAATTTTGACATTTTTCTACCATAAAAACCTAACACACCTCAGCTGAGGGTACAAACATGTTTGTGAGATGGTGTCTGTTAGGTATAATGGGCAAGACATGTTCTTATTTCTTCAAAGCAAGGAGGTAAGAAGTGTGTTACCACCGATGGAAAATGCTCTGTGAGTGCAGGATGCTTCCTACCTGCTCTCTCTAACCCCATATTTCCATGCCATTTGTACGTAAGGATTAAAGAATCTGAACTATCTTCCATTTCCTTTGAATAGGCTTAATTTTTGCAAGCAATACAGCCTTTTTCAAATAGCATATTTTATATTTTGCCAAGAAAGATGCAATACTCATTGGCTTAAAATACAGATGTTCAAAGAACAGTCTATGAGGGTGGTCAGGTACAATATCATCTCCAGACTGACTAATACAAATTTCATAAATAAAATATGCAAGATACATATTTCTGCATAGAATTTGCATATAATATTTCTTCCAAGAGAATTAAAGCTAGGTTGTTTTTCTGACAGTGTACCCAGTGTTCTTTCATAACCCACCCACATATCCTGTTGTTAGAATATTCTGCTTTTTACTGCAGAAAAAGTCCAAACGTTTTTCAGAAATAATTTGCACTGTTAGTAGAGATTTTGCTTAATCCATGAGATTCTCTTTAAATCATTTGTGAACGTAGTGTTAGTCAATTTTTGAATAAGTTTATTGAAGTCTAATATTTTCAATTTTTTTTTCTAATGCAGACAATTTTTTTTCTAGTTCATTCTAGTATTTCCATTTTCTAAGCTAAAATGCATATGGCTTCAGACTCATATTTACTGGTGATCCTACCCAGCTTCTCCAGAGACTTCAGTTCTTCAGTTTTCCTTTAAGGCATTTTCCTTTAAAGCTGGTTTTTTTCCTTCATTCTTCAAAAAAGTGGAAGAACAGGTAATCCTTGTTCTTCTATATTCTATTAAAGTTTTTTTTAATTTCATTTGTATCATCCAAAGTTTTTCCCCCTTCATTCTGCAATTTCTTGTTCTCCTGATTTTGCTTCTCCCGCCCAATTCAGATTTCTTTCTTACAACACCTGGTGGCTATGGATACATTTGATTGTGTCCTTTCAGTCACTTCAGAGGAAGTACAAACAATGAAGATTTTCTGAAATGAGTCACTGTTCAGTTACTAGCTATGCGAATAATCTATTTCCTATTTTAATGAAAAAGGGGTCCTGCCAGGAAGACAGAGACCTTGGTTTAGTCAATGTTATGTTGTAGCATTTGTACATGATTCATTTTCTAGATTTTTAGACTTCTCTTGTGTTATTCTTGCAATGAATTTTAGTAATAAGCCTTGACATGAAAATTCCCTTGATTTTAGAACCCTCTACATATTAATGTGAACAAATTGGTTGTCTTCTCAAATTTAAAATCACTAAACCAGCCAGGAACTCTTTCACTGTAAATGGACTCAGACTTCATGCTCTTCTGCAATTCAGCCTTCACTTGTTTTGGTTTAGAACAGTGTCATGTCCTCATTCTAGCCCAGTAAGGGAGTGACCCCACACACCTGAGAAAGTTGCTTATTCAGTCCGTGGTTTGTTCATCTGGTGCCTTTGGCTGTGCAGAACTGGGACCTGGGCTAGTGGAGCTCAGCTGGGTAGCTCCATCCTTGCACCACGTGGAAAACTCCTCTAAAAAACTTACCTGTGCTTACCGTAGCCACACCAGTCTGCCTTGTGACCCTCCCCAGTGTTGTACTTAGAAAGAATCAATGCCTTTGTTGCCTCCATGACCTGAGAAGAACAACCAAGAAGATGGCCTGAGAGTCGCAGCAACCTGAAATGATGTTCACAGTTCCGTGGAAAGTATTTTCTGATATGCAATTAGTCAGTAAGTTCAGCATATCACACCATCTGCAGAACACTGCAGCAGGAGTTGAAAACTGGGGTGGTTACATCCATCTGCTGATTGTTGTAGGGCAATAATTACAGTAAAAATGCTCCAGATTTTGATGATCTGAAGCCAATACTGTAAATATCCAGTACTTGTTCCATATACCCTTTGGGAAATCTCCTGTTTGGAGGTATTTCTCTCTGTGGCCATCACATGAGGAATTGGAGGTTACCAGCTTCTAAGTCTAGGCACCTAGTACTCCTTTTGATAAGGGTTGTGAGATCAGTGCCTAATATTTACCAAGATGGCAACCAGTAAGGTTTTGGAGGTAGAGAGGTTTGGCTTTTTTTAGCTATTACTGGCAGGAAAGTGGAAGGGCAGTAAGTAGATCTGTTATAACATGGAAGCTACACCTGATAATTTTGGGATGTTCCAGAGAGCCTGGAGAGAGTGAAGCAAAAGGCTCAAGCTCCTTCTATAGAATTTTCCTCTGAAAGGTAATACTGTCGTGCTGAAGAGGAGAGTTATAGTTGATCAACTCCTTTTGAAATAATGGTATGACAACTCTAAATAAAGCAACAATGAACAAAAAAAGTCACATTTTTCATGTTGCTTTATCCTCCCAATATATAACAGAACTGGTTCTGCTCCTCAAGGAAGCTGCCCAGTATGCAAGAGCTTGTCTTGCTAATTTGGCAATAGCTTTTTCTGCTTTTACTTCCTTTGGATAAGATGGATGGCATATTTATGTTAAAATCAGAGCAGTATTTATATTCAGTCACTAAATGCCTGTATGTTTTTGAACATCTTGTGCTTAATACAGGATAAGAGCTTTAAGAAAATGAATATAATATGTTCTAAGGCAGAGCTAATTCTTGTGAAGTGGTTTGATTGCAATAGTATAGCTTTATTCTAATTAAATCTGTTTCTTTCTTTTAGTAATCAAGTTATAATTGGAATTGAAATTACTTTTTCCTAATTAGATTGACTAATTCTAAACAAGATTTCCATACTCACCAGAAGTATTTTGGAGCAGCTTATATCTTAAAATGGGGTCCAAATTGTGAAACTTAATGATTCTTGAGTTTTTTCAATGTGTTCTGAATTTCTTTTGGCAAGCCAATATTTTCACAAGGCCAGGAACCATGTTTGCGAAATAAGGATTAGTTTCTGGTTTGGTTGTTGTTTTTGTGACCTTGCTGACAACAATTGATTCAGGTTTAGTAATTCTGTAGACCTCATTGTTTTAATTTCTTCTATGCTGAATTCTGAGAGAATATCAATGAAGAGTACTGTAGGAAAAAATTATCTGAGGCCAAAAGGTGATTTATGCTTCCTCTACTCCTTTCAGAACTGGGTCAATTAAAGGATTCCCTATGGTTATATATTTTTCATTGCTGCTCCCACGTTACAGTTTCAAAGTTCAAATTTGCATCTTAAGACTACTTAGGAATTCAGGTTTGTAGGATTAGGACAGGAAAAATTGACACAAATCCTGATTTGACTTTGCTAATGTGATATATATGTTTATGATATCCTGCCTTAGGCATCTGGCAGTTGCTAAATAACCTTAGAAAAGCCAGGAAAAGACACTCAGATGGTTAATTTTAATATGATTTAGTGCTTTTTTGAGCTGAAAGCTCATTTTAACCCTGGGCTTCCGTGGCTGACTAGGATGGAGAGAGGTAAAGTTCTTCAGGAAATTCTAAACACAAAAGAAACCCAAGTGTTTATGAGAGCTAATTATGAAATGTCACGTTGAATGCTGTTACAGCAGTGGTCTGACTATCTGGTGTGTATTCAGAAACTTAAAATTCCCTGTGACCTTCCTCCACTCCATACAAATGAATCTCTCAGCTGAAATGCAGCTCAGAGACTTAGGCAGCTTTTAAAAAGCTTCTTGGAGATCTGTAATGTCATGAACTAAGAGCAGACAGAGGTGTCTTCAAGACAAGGTCCCTTTTCAGCTCCATCGTCTTTATCATTATGGCATTAGAAGGGGAACTGAACTCTCACGTCATTGTTGGATAATTTATCCCACCGTAGGATCCTACTGAGGTGACTAATTTTTGTTGATAAAATTCAGGCTAAAACAATGTCATATAGTGCTGGTTTGTGTCTTACTTAATTTCTATATTGCATATATTGTTGTCTAAAAGTGAGACTTCTTCCCAAAAAGAAAGAATGGTTCTGCAGATGAAGCAAGAGTACAAAATGTACATAACTCATAGGCGAATTTCCCTAGAAAAGCTCTTCAAAGACTTTTAGACTGTTATTTTAATCTGACTATATTTTCCAGAAGGACAAATGCTGTAATTATTAATGGCTGTTGTATTTTCAGATCTAGATGATACAATGTCACATTATAATACTATGTAACATAAGTAATAAAAGTATATTTTTTTGAGGCTATTAATGTAGTTGTTTATTCTTTGGTGAAATTTAGAGTATGGAAAACATGCAACTAGTTAATGTAATCTGAAGAAAATAATCTCATAAATCCTTGTGCTTCTGCAGCATTCAGGTAACTAATACAGTGCTTATACTATAATACTGTTTAATACTATTAAGCTATCTAATACAATGTTCATGTATGGCACTATTTGTTTATTGTGTTAAATAGAAATACTATTTGTAATTTAAAGTATTTATTAAATAAATATATGTTATTAGTTTCCATTATTGATGAGAGGAAGGAATGGAGACAGTAAGGAGAAAAACATGGCCTGTACAATGTGAGTTTCTTATTACAGAGTTCTGCGATTCTTTGGAGGTTTGATTTACTGGTCCTTGTTATCAAGCACAGTTATAATTTTCACATTAAAGACTTCTAATGTAATGTAAGGACTATTGTATCCTTACAATGCTTCTACTGCATAGTTCCAAAACAGCCTAAAATGTAAGACACTTTAGTGCATGATTTAAAGATAAGTGAGAATTTACCTAGTGTTTGATTTCAAAATCTCAATGGTTATATACATGCGTTGTGCTCTATTTCTTTTTTCAGTAACATTTGAAAAAAAACCCAAAAAACCAAAAACAAACCCAAACCAAAAACACCCACAAAAAAACATGGCTGCAGTTTTTTGCAATACTAACCAAAATGTTCAGTCTGAGGTACTGGGTACTGATGATTCAGGTACTGAAAAAATAAACTGGGTTTTCACTTGTAAAATAAAGAGACAGAATATATTTTCAGTTTATTTACAGAGGAAACCTTTTCCTTCCTCAGAAATTACTGCAAGGGATCTGCTTATGTCTGAGTCTGCTTGTGTCTGAAAAATGTAGATCTGACCAGGCTGGTCTTGCAGTTCCTTCTCACTGCAAGTGGATCGCCCAGTGTCTTACATAATCTGGAGCATATCTGAACACTTGGGATAGCAAGACCCAAGTGTTTGTATAGGAATTCTAAGCTATGGGCTTTTACAGCAGGGATTGATTTAGTGTTTTCTTCCTTACTTCCTTTTTTTTTTTTTTCTTTTCTTTCCCATTATTTCAACCTGTAGCAATGATCAGCTTAATTCTGGTATTTGAACAAGAGAGTCCTAGAAACTGTCTCTAAGAAGGAACATGTTCCTTCACATGACCGTGACTTCCTTCAACTTTGTCTGGCAACATCTTTTAAGTGTAGAACTGTTAATTTCACTGTATTCCTGAGTACCTTGTTAAGGTGAATGCATCTGCACTTCATGTGTGTGTCCAGTTGTTTCATATACTCTGTTTCGAAATTTTCCTCTTACTGAATCTAAACTTTGTCTGGCAACATTTTGTCATAGAAAACACTCAGAGACTTTTAAACAACCCTACTCATGTCATTCTTCCACAGATTCAGTTCATAAATTAAAGTTTAGTACTGAAAGAAAAAACTATCCTTAAGGATTTAATATGTAATCTTTTCTATTCCCAAACTTACTGGAATTCCTCTGCTAAGGTATAAAAAATAAAATTGCAATGAGGAAATCTCCAATGATAGAAATATAGGGAGGAATTATGGAAAACTAGGTGGTGAACAAAATAACTCTTTTAGATTTCAGTTCAGGAAGTTGCTTGAATCCTTCAGTTACGGTTTTGGTGTCTTAGTTTCAGAAACTGTTAGTGAAAATAATAACAACTATATATTTACTTCTGCTGAAACGATTAAATAGGTCGCCCTCATGGATAGTTGGACTTTTCCATGGGAACTGGCCCAGCAACTTAAGAGTTAACAGGCCTGATAATACATTTTGAAAGACTGCCACATGAAAATGAAAGGCAGTCATCATCCTCAATAGCTTAATTACTTGTAATTCATATTAAGTGCATAAGGGAAATTTATATAGCCTTTGTGATGTCTATATGAAGTTGCAAATTGAAAAGCCTACAATTCAGTCCATTGAGGGACTGTAAGAATATGTGTGAATGAAGAGACACTGAACTTTCTTATGGAAACCATAATTCTAAAAAGCATAGAAGATTCCCTAAGAAGACTGAAATGCCTCTTAATCTGTAAAGAAATATGACCTGTGTTGAGAACTAGTTACAGAAGCGGAAGTTAACAGTACTTTCTCTGGCTTTAAAGATTTGTAACCTATATCAACTACCTAAAAGCTAGATGAACATGATCATCTTAGATCATTCCACCAATGATGTTTATCACATGATTGCAACAGAAAAGACCTGGGCTGCTTGCTTTCCTTAGTGCTTGACTGTGTTGGAGTCAGCAGGATGTATAAACAGTAGAAATCTGGTAAAGACATTTTGTTTCTATTAAAATAGATAGTTGATTTAATTATGAAAAGGAAGTGGTGATTTTTAGATGATTCTGATAAATGCCAGTTTCTCCTTATGTTTTTAGGAAGCTTGGAAGAACTATGCCAATTTCTCCTTATGTTTTAAGAAGCTTGGAAGAACTATGCAATGGTAGCTCTTAAAAGTTAAACTACTGCTGAAAGTTGTCCTCATAAAAGTCATCATACATCGTGAACTGCCACTTTTCTGCTGATTTCATGACCGTGACTTCGAAAATCCCATGCCTCCTTATTTTCCTCCCCCCTCTCTTCCTTCTGTCAGCCCTTCATCCATTTGCCTTAAAGGCCCAGGATGGATGAGTCAGTGATTCCAATCTGTATTTGCTTAGATACCAATTCCCTTTTAGGGATAGCGCTATCATGCTTTATCTCAGTAGGTAGTCATGCTCTTTGAACAATTTTGACATCTAGAACTTTCTTTTATTAGGTATAGACTGCTGCACTCCTCTCTATATCAAAAAAAAAAAAAAAGCATAGTCTCTGGGTTTGCTTTTTAAAAAATTCCAACACACAAACAACCCAGCTCTTGGCTGCACAGATATCACCAATCTGATGGCCAGTCAAACTGGCTTAATGTCATGTGGATCCCTCACTTTCTTGGTTGTTCATTCATCTTTGGTCACTTGAACATGGGTCTCCTTGCCTTCCTGCCTCCCAGTGGTCCTCACCCCCTCTGCACTGCCAGGAAACCCTTAACACTAACACTGCCAGACCTTGTAGCTCTGGATTTTACCTTGTGTGACTTGACAGTTTGGAGGGAAGGTAATAGTATGTCTCTCCCTTGTTAAATAAAGAACAAACTGCAGGTATCCGTAATAAGAAAGGCTGAAAAGCCAAAATACCTGATGATAAGGAGATCTTTCGTGTTGCCACCACAGCAACACCTGAGTGCTCGAGCAGGCACAAGATGCTTCTGAACCACCCTAAATGCCACAATTGCTTGACGCTCTGGAGCTGCAACCCTACATGTCCAGATTAGGGGTGTCTCACTTGGAGGAGGTAGGGAGGGAGGGAACATTTTTCACCCTCTCTTTATTCTCTCTTTATCTGTCAATAAGCTCTTCACCTGGGAGGGGAACACATGATGGTATTAACTTGTGTTAATTATTTTGTAATTAGCCAAAGCACTGAAAATGCTTCTGTCTCTTTAAAATGATGTGGTATTTTGTGCTGTGACTACCAAACATGAAGTTATTTGAGTGAATGGAATAACTTCATGTGTGTTGAGGTGTGAGGTGACCTCATTATTCCTAAATCTGTTCCTAAATGTTTTGTAGCACTCCTTATTCAGGTCTAGTCTTTCAGCTGCTGAAGTGTTTTTATTTCTGCTCTGGTTGTGTAACAGATTTTTTTTGAAATGTCAGAATCATGGCAACATAAGTCGATTCATTGAACCAACCTGGTGGAAATGTAGCTGCTCATAGATAACACAATAATAGAGCATTATTAAACAGGGTTTGTGGCTTAATAAGATAAGAAGCAATACTTACCTGTTTTTGCTTTGATGGAAGGATGTTGATTAATGCAAGACATGCTTCATTCCAACTGAGACTTCTGGTAAAGACTTTGAAAAAAATATCATTTTGCCTTTGCTCACACAAAGTCAGCACTTCAGAGAAGACCTGTGTTGAAAACTCTGGCAAATGATCTCTCCGCCTTCAGAAGAGTGTGTCACGGGGAGCACTAATACGCACCCTGCAATCTGTGCTTGCTCCAGGGCAGAGGTGCATGTCTCCAGGGAGATGCTGCTCCCTTCAACCCTTTATCTTTTTACTTTTGCTGAGAACTTTGCTGTTGGGATTGTTCGTCTGGGAGTGGGGCATCTGTCCACTTTCAAGGAAACAAAAAAAGTATTTCTCAAACCTCACTCCGGGCAGCCTTGCTGGTCATAGAGCTTGTTTGAAGAAGCAGATTAGATGACTACATTGCAAATGCCATGTACTGACAGGTTTTTTATGCTAACTTGAAAGTTTCTCCATTTGGACCTCCAGCATTTAAGGGGCACATGAGAGACAAGATTCCAACTATGTTGTTTGAGAACTCTCTGTCACCTCCTTAGTAGTTCCTGTGGGACATTTCTCTAAATAATGTATCCCACCTTTTGCATCATTAACCACTCATCAGAAACTTCCTGGCTCCAGTGGTTTTTGCCTGGTTTCATTCTCTGCAACTCTCTCTTGAATTCTTTTACTAGCTTCAATATTCTCTGATGACTGTGTGTAGCTTTGGAGCACTTGAGCGAGTTGGTGATCTGTGGGGTTTTTTAAGCAGGTAAGTGTTCTGACCAAGTGTGCTTCCTGAGCTAAAGGTTTAGTGCCTATGCCAAATCTATGCTTGCATTAATAACCTCCATATCTACAATTATATATAACAAGCTTTTAGAAGTCCCACTGCCTCCATTTCCTGTTGCATCAAAAATAAGTCAAGACGAAATTTGAAGTAAACTAAGCTGGCAAGAGGAGGCAAAAATTTCAGTTTGGCATCATGCATGGCATTGCTACCAACTCAGTGACGTAAATTATTTAATTGCAGTCTGCATAAGATGATGTAAAAGCAAAACACACCCTGAGCCTAAATTTTTAGGGGATTTACGTGAACTGGAGTTTTTAGGGGGGGAAAAAAAGACCTTTTAAATGTCTATTTCATTACACTTTTCAGCTACTAAAACCTATTTTCATGTAAGAAAATTGAAGGGAAACACTTTTTCTCTAAACTTTGCATTGAGTTTGATTTTGTCACTTCACCTTTTAATCCTCTTTCATTTAATGTTTTGATGTGTAACAAAAGCTTGTGTTTCAATTTTCATCCCTGCTTAAACAGAGAAAGGCTATCACATTGGTAGCAGGCAATTTGGTTGTGACTGAGATAAAGCTGATGTTAGGAAGTTATAGGGAGAGTGGTTTCTGCCTCTTCATTACCGGATTGTCCACCACTTATCTTCGTGCCTGTTGTCTGAGTGATGCTGCTTCTCTGCTGCTGTTACAAAAAGTCCTTTGATAACCTTGTGTGATGATTAAACACTACTAATTGTCCTCAGGGAGGAGGCTGTTTTGTGGTCATTCATGCACCTCCAACTTTGATGCTAGATTGGGTAGTCCCTCTAAGAGAGGTACCTCTCTACACCTATGCTTTTCAGTATTGTAATATTCATCTGTTGGCCTCCAAGGTGAACCTTAGTCACGGGGTCTGAAGTACAAAGGACCTGAATAGCTACAGAATGTGCTCAGGGCAGTGACCACACCTGAGTCCAGAGAGTGCTTGTTCAGGTGCCTGTGTAGCCTTTCTGATGGTCCTGAGCCCTGCTGTAATCTCTCATGGTCTTAATTAATCCTGGCTTCCTACCTGTTTGGAGGGATGCTAGATCCAGTGTTGTGCTGTGGGAGGAAGGCTTGAGGGGGCTGGGTGAAGTGATTTATTTGCTGCAGAGGATATTAGTCTGATTTCTGTTGGAGTGAAGAAAGCAGCCCTTATAGATGGGTCAAAAAGCCATGCATTTTGTCAGACCAAAGCTATTTCATCTTTCTATTCTTCTTTTTTTTTTTTTTAAGCTCTTTTTAATTAAAAATTAAATTGGGTGAAAGTCATTCTCTTGGTTCCTGAGAATGTTTCATTAGTGAAATAAAATGTGTCCCTAGAGAAAGAAGTTGCTAAAGTCATTATTACACATAAGTCTTGATACAGCTACTGAAACAAATCTGTATTAGATACCTCAGAGGAGAAGGCAACAGGGGGATATTACTCTCAAGCTCTTTGTTTTATCTTATCTCATTTCCAGTTCGATCCCATTTGTCTGTGTGTAGGGGAATTATTCTGTATGTCTGTATTTCCAGAGCTTAGGAAAAAAAGGAACTGCAAAGAAGCCTGGGATTCTTCAGTGTTTCTCCACATACACTGTTTTTAATTGACAGAGGGGAATTTGAGAAATCAGATACTATTAAATGCACTGTGTACAATACATTAATTAAAATTCTTCACTGTTAAAGGCTTTATCTTACTTCAAGAGTCTCTGCAATTGATATGAAAATGCCAAGGACCTCTGCTGAAATTAGAAGATAACCATAAACTTTGGTTTCACATTGAGAAAGCCCGATCTTTGTCTAGATATTAAATTTCACAAGAAACACTTCTTGGTCTAAACACCTTTAGAACGTGAAGACCTAAGCTTAGCAATTTGTTGCTGGTCTTCGGGTAAAACTTGTAAGATACGATTTTGAACAAACACCATGCAAGAATTGAAAAGGCATCACTCAAACATTAATTTCCTGTAGAGGACTTCACTGCATGATAAGCTACCTGGTTCCCAGGAGATTTGAAAATTAGATCTCCCATGTCTCTGCTGAACTACAGATCTGGGAGCCTAGCTTTACTGGGCATCTTCTCCCTTAAATCCTGGTTGCTGAGATCTGTTTGTGGAAGACTGGCACCTCTGCCATAGGAGCTACTGGAGCCATGGGAAGTTTCATGCAGAGCACAGAGAATTACTGTAGTAGGATTTGGCTCAGCCAGTGTTGACTGAGAACTGCATAATGAAGCCCTTTTAGCATTTATATTCAAATCTTTATTGCTTTCTAAGAGGAATTTGCATCATTGTTGCTTCTTCCATGATGAATAATATAGACTGCTTAATGCTTGTCTCCCTTTCAAGGTACTACAGGATTCTTCAGGAAATACTAGTGTCTAGCATAAATTTTCTCAGAAAATGCAGCCTCCAAATGTCATGGTAGTAATTGTCATTAAACTGTTCTTGTAAAGATAAAAACATGGACAATATAATTTCAGGATTTTTCTTACTTTTTTTAAAAAAGTAAAACTGTTATTCATAGCACCTATAAGGAGTTGCCTTGTATTCCCAGTACACCTTATTGTCCTTTTGGGAAAGGTAAGGCTATTTTTGGCTTTGTGGTTGGGGAAGACTGAGCAAAAAGCAGTTGTATAAACTAATGTAACAAATGAAAGATCAGCTGGGAGGTCTCACCTATCAATCTGAAATCACCTCGGCTGTTGCTAGTTAAAACCTCCCTTAGCGTTTTCCACAGGGAAAGTGCTAAATAAGAACAGAGTGCTGAAACACATGCCCAGCTTAATTTGTAAGGCTGTTCCTACAAGCTTCGTATCACATTACAGTATGTCCTTCAGAGTTCTCTTTAAAATCACAACAAAAAAAGCCAAAAAAGTCCTTCTCTTTGGTGATTTCATGGCTTCTGTTTCCTCCTCAGAGAAGATCAAGTCTGAAGTTTCTCTGACTTCGTCTGCAATTGTAGGCATGATCAATTTGTTTAAGAAACCTTGTAAGTACTTGACTGATGGAGCACATGATGTCCTGTCATTCAAAAGCTCACTGTTAAGTTTTTGTGGCTTAGTCTGGAACACTTTCAGCGGGGAGCTGGCTGAGGGGGGAATGTGCTGTGCTTCATGTTTTTAAGTAGGAGCTGCTGCTAATATATGTGCTGCTTTTGTCCATTTTTACGGCAGTTAGAATAAACAGCGTGTGAGTGAAACTCAGTCAAACTCAAACCAGAGAGGTTATTCTGGTTAATGTTTTTGCAGGCAATTCCCTGAGGCATTACTTGGGGGTTTCGGCTCCACTGTGGGAAACTTTACTCCCCAATTTGTGTTATGTCAGATGCTGTGCTTTACCATACCTTTTGAAATGGTCCTTTTAACTGATGAAAGTTTAGAATTTATGGATTTAAATTTTGAAGTAAATAGAAAAATACATGTTTTTTAGGATCATCTGGATTATTTTTCAAAATAACAAAAAGCTTGTTATTTTAACTCTTACTACTGTAGTTTTAATTTTGATAGGTTTTCCTATGTCAGTTCTCAAATATCTTTCAGTTGCACTGATGCTAACTTAACATAATTTCATTTTTATTTCTTGCATCTGATTTGCAGGGATTCTTTGAAAAATTCAGATTTTATTTGAATTAAATGTGAATGGACTGAAGCAGTGTTAAGTTTGTACTTCTGTGTAAAAAGCAAGCATGCTGTCAAGCAACGGTGTTGGATTCATGTGGTGGTGTCCTGTTCACCTCTTTGTTGGGGGGAGGGAGTTGGGAGGGGGAGTTTGGGGACGAGGGGCCATCCAAAGTGTTTATAATAAAAAAGACTTGCTTTCACCGTGAGATGATGGTTAACATCGTAATGTGACTAAAGCTTTATTCTGTTTTCAGATTTCCCCCTTACATGTCTATTCCAGTTCAGAAGTAAATGGTGTCTCTGTTTCCACTGGATTGCATGATGTTCTGCATGAGCTTGCGGTACTGAAAAGACATTAAGAGGGGAAAAACTCTCACTTGATTCACCAAGTGCCCTTCAGAGCAAGGCATGAAGCCCCCCTGTCACTGACAGTCAGGTCAAATGCTCTCCCAGGGGAAAGAAAGGAGAAAGACAGGAATGTAAAAAAATCCTTTACTTCTCAACAAGTTATTTAATCAGCTTTAATTATGGATTTAAATGATGGAAGTAGTAAGAAGACTTACTTTGCATGTACTATTGAGGAATTCATGTAGGAAGAAGAGACACAAGTGTTTGAAATACCTGGCTAGCTCTCTGCTGTCATCTGTTAATAATTCACATGGCTCTTTCATTTTTATTTTGTTGAGAAAAAGAGAGTGGGCTTGACACAAAGAAGCTCTTAACTTCCTTTGTAAAGGAGTGGGAGTACAACATGTCCATTCAGTACAAAGAAAAGAATTTACTTTTGTGAAGTTTTCAGACTTTTTAAGTTTTCTTTTTGTAGGGAGCTTCATGAGTGGACTGTGGGAAGGAAACTCTGTTTCTCATGTGGCTTTTACACTTATGTTAGCTATTATTAGTTAAGCCATAACTGAACAGCAAATTCCCGGCCCAGACTTTCCCAGAATTTGGTACCTGCTTTTGCAGGGAACTATGAATTTGCTCTACAATTACCAAATAAAATGGTGCATTGCTGTCTTGCCTTATACTGGGTTTGGGGTGGATCTCTGTATAGTACTACCATAAAGGTTTAAAAAGCCCTGGCAGACAGTCGTAGGGGATGAGTCTGGTTCACTGTCACTGTGGCACTTCTCTGAAAGATGCTGTTCTAGGAAACCTTTGCCTACAACCACTGCCTTGTGTAACTGAAAAAGGATTAGCTAAGTTACATATGGTTTCTCTGAGGGTACTTGTGTTTCATGGATGGGATTAAAAGCAGAAAGATAGAGAATATTTACAATTTTCCAGCCTTCCAGCTGAAGTTAGTGATGGCATTTCTGCACACTTTGGTAGTCTTGTTCACATAACCTGCTTCTATGCTAGGGCTTTATTTTGTCTTTGCTTTAAGTCCCTTTTCTATCCTAGTATGTGCAATCGTTTCTGAACTCACTTCCCCTCAACAAATTTATCCTTGGTAAAGAGCAAATTTTGAAAATATTATGCTATTAAAATCTTGTTGGTAATATCTTACTTGGGATGTTTTTTTGTTTCTGTTTCCCTAAGAAGGATACATTTTACAAAGCAGTAAGTGTGACTTAGCTTACTTCTGCATAAGTATTAGCAGAAATCTAAAAGATGAGAATGTGAACTCAGCTGATTAATATATCCACAATATCTCTCCTTAGGATAGCACTGCTTTCTATACATGGAACATGAAGTTTTAATAGTTCATGGGTGGAGACAGACTCTAATTGTCTCACCTGGTCATTTGTAGTGAAAACATTCATTATTTCCGTCTTTTAAGATTTCTTTTTGGAAGAGTTGGAATGCATGGTCTGCCTGCCCCCATGGGTCAGGACTGAACTGAAAATTACTCCTCTGCTGCTTGAGCAGGCTGGCTGCTGTTGGAAATGTGACACTCAGCTACGTGGAATTCATGTCCGTACCAACCTTGCCATGTCTGCATTCATTTTTCCTAAATTACTAAACAACTTACACTTAATGAGTTGCAACTAATTAGTGCCTCTTGCTTTGCTACACCTATAAAATTATACTTCCAGTAAAATGCTTCATGACATCTCAACATCTCAACCCAGCTGACTTTTGTCCTCTTGTTTACTGGTTTCTTGCTAGATAGTGAGATTAAAATCTTGTTGTCTTACTCCAAAGATGCAATCTCTACATGTTCTTCTCCCATGACAGACTACATTTAATTCTTATTCTGGAATGCTGTTTCCCTAAATGAGGTGTCCTCTTCAGCCTGTAGAGCAGAGTGCCTGTCCCATTTCACAACATAGCCTAAAGCAGGGATGACCAGCTGCTCTGTGGCTACGCTTGCCCTGGATGATGACTCGGGTGCTGAGGATAATAAGAGGCTGACACTGCAGAGCATGCTTGGGGTATCCTGAAGAACAGGTACAAACAAACCTGACCAGTCTGATGGCATGGTCCAGGAGGGCAGGGCGGGGAGACACAGCTGTTCACAGTAAGGTCAGGTCCTCAACACTTGCAAGCTATGGCACGGAGCCCATTCCAGAAGGGGAGACCAAAGTCCTGTTTGGCAAGGCCAACACCTCGATGAGCTTACAGCCTTCTTGTTTTTCCCTGCTGTGGATCTTGGAACAAAAACTGTTTTCAGTAAAAGAAACAAAGCATAGTAAGCCCCCTTCCCCCTTCAGTTTGGACTGGTTCTGGTAGAGGCCGAGTAATGCTGGTGATGCTTCTGCATGTATTCCCCAGGGAGAGGTCTTCAGAGCTGCTACTTGGGATCCTGCTGTGCTATAAGCACTGTGTTTCCACCATGGCTGCAAGGGGTGATGTCTTTCAGAGAGTTTGCTTCTTGGGGGCTCTAAGGATTTTTCTCCAGGAGTTTTGTGGCAGAGAGTTTAAGTAAACATTTGCTATTATAAGGAAGCAACACAGAATGCTATACCTTCTGACCCTTCCTGGGACCTTGCATGCATTTTAAGAGCCATCCTTTCTTCCCTCTTTCTTGGTCCTGGCTAATTTAAAATCCTTTGGTTAAGGGGCTTTTGGCCTCCTTTACAGTGATGTGCAGAGCATGTGGCATCCATGCAGCAGTGGACTGCCTAGGTGCTGCCAGGCTGAAACACCGGCCAGCTGGCAAGGCTTGCAGCTGGCTACCAGTTGCATGGATATACATATCCCGAAGACACCTTGAGGAGGAGCAGATACAGGTAGATAGCCTGTTTCAGCTTCTATCCAATGTCCCTTTCCACTTTGTTCTGAATGTTTTATTTAAAGAAAACTGGGGAAAACACTTCCCTCTGCTTTTAGAAGAACTTAGTAAAAACATTATGGTATTTTTAAAAACCATTCAAGTAGCTGTTCACTACAAAGTAGTGGAGGCTGTAGCCGGGTAGGGGTGGGTCTCTTCTCCCACGCAACCAGTGACAGGACAAGAGGACAGTCTTAAGCTGTGCCAGGGGAAGTTTAAGCTGGACATTAGGAAGAAGTTCTTCACAGAAGTGTTGATTGGGCATTGGAATGGACTGCCCAGGGAGGTGGTGGCGTCACCATCCCTGGAGGTGTTAAGGAAAAGACTGAATGTGGCACTTAGTGCCATGGTCTAGTTGACGAGGTGGTTTCAGGTCATAGGCTGGCGTTGATATCTCAAAGCTCCTTTCCAACCTAAATGATTCTTGCTGCTGTCTTATTTTCTCTTATTTGATTAAGTGGTTATCCAGATACTATCTGGATTGCCTTACCATTAGTGAAGTTTTAGGGCACAATGTGGGTGATGTCCTTACAGGAATCTGTTTACCAAACCCAAGTACAGATAGTTTTAATATTTTGTAGTCACATATTTGACTGTGATTTCCATAGTGCCACCTTACAAGTAAGTAGCAGGATATAGATCTATATATATAATGCCAGGTATGCATTCTTCCCGAAGTTTTTTCTTCCAGATTCATCAGTGATCTGCAGTATACAAGTATATGATAAGTTTCATGTACATGTAAGTGATTGCACTCCTTTTAATTCAGCATTTGTTGGAACATCAATAAACCAGTGATTTGTCAGGTGATGCAGCAGATTAGTTGTTATTAGCTAATTTTCAGTTTACAAACTGAAAACTTAAATTCAGTCTGAAAACTCAAATTCAAACCTGTTTGTGCGAGTTCATCAGCCCAAGAGAAGATATGTGTAGCATTAACTGTGACTAAACGAGAACAAATTACGTTTGTTCAGAGTAATGTTTTCTGCCAACACTTTATGAACAATCCGTATCCTGTGACATGTCATCTCTCTACCATCAGGTAGAGACATACCTGATAAATCAAGCCCAACTAAAACCGAGAACATCTGGAGAGTGTCCTATTTTATTCTAATGTGGTGTGGTTGTTCATTTCATGGTTTGTCTTCAAACAATCTACAGTGTAAGAGCAGGAAGAAGAAAAGGAGGAAATGTGCTTTTTCTTGCAATTGAGACATATCCGTTGGTGGAAAAATCCTGGTGGAAATTATGTTCTTCTAATACATTGAAATGTATTCCTGCCCCGCAACTGGCATTTTTCTTTCCTCCGTATAATATGTAGGTCTTGGTCTTAGAAAGTCAAGAAGAGGGGTGAAGGGGTGGGAGAAGCCTAAGCTTAACTTGTACACTGTATAAAGTTACCCTCGTATTGTTGACAGTGCCGTCATTTCATATATCTAAATTAAATGGTTCTTTCCGCTGACTGTCCTGGGTGGGTGTTACTGCACATATGGCTTTTGGGCTTTAGCTCTACTCTTTAAAAGAATGATCAAGATTAGCACAGTCATTTAGAGCATCAGGACTTTTCTGAAAATGCAATAGAAAACTTGGTATGAGGATGTGGGGATCTAACAGAGGGCCAACATAGAACACTGGAATGACTGTTCTCCTAGGACTTTTAGATGTGTTACTTTTCCTCTTCTCTAAGCCCACAGGAGAAAGTAACAGCTACGGTTGTTTCCATACTCATATTTGACAAATCTTTCAGAAATGTTCATGTGAGCGAGGTTAAAAGAAGTAGAACTTGGATTTACTTTGAGATGCTTTGTATTATCTCAGTGTCATAACATGTTACAGAGAGAGATGTGAGCTTCTCTTGAGAATAGTTGGTCACATAATGGAAACTGATTATATTTATAAACATTCATCTTGTTTATTATATTTGTACTGTTAGAATTCTTTTCAAACTTGCATGTGGTACTGTAACACTAGGTGATACTTTACAGAGAAGGAAAAACACTGATACAGCTACTGAACACTTGTAGTCTAGTAAGTTAAGAATAGATACAAAGCAAGTAAAACGGGTTAAAACTCAGTAAGTGTTGACCTCTCTCCTCTGGCCCCAGCCCTTTCCCAAATCTGCTCTCTGATATTTCTCACAGTGAATGCTCTTGGACCTTGAGTTTTACAAGTAGAGCAGGGGTATCAGGTGGAAGTGTGTCTATACAGGGTGTCAAGAATTGTGTGATGTCAGAAAGGGAGATAAGTGCTGTTTGGTCAACATGGGCTTCCTCTGACTCTCACTGTGAACTTCTCTTTACTGGACAGTCAGGGCACCCACTCCTGTGCTAAGCTGCTTGCAGGGATCCAAAATTTGTTTCCGCAGCTAGGAAACAAGTATTCAGAGCTGCTGAAATGGGCCCCAGCTTCCATCCACTCTAGATGGACAGACCCTGGCACTAGTCAGATCCAGGACAGGATTTCTGTCCCTTGGTCTTGCCACTGGATTGGAGCAGCTGCAGGGTACCTGATCTGCCAGAAGACACCCTGTGCAAGTGACATTTTCTGGGATGATATTGTACCATGAGACATAGCACTTGGCTGGTCCCTGGGGCTGCCACAGCTGCTGCAGCCCCTCAGAGTATGACAGGCACAACCTGCACTCCCCATGTCTTTGCAAGGCTTACAAACTGAATACTTGAATAGTTTTCACTCAAGGGCCCATCTTGATGTCATATCCTGCAATCTACAATGCATTAAATTCCCTTGGCTGTAGTTATGTTTAACCATCCTCTCTAGCACACAGGATACTGTGATTTGCCTGGCCACCTGAGTCCCCTCCGTTCTTTGTTCTGGCACATAGTAAATGGTAAATAAATTCCAACATGGGTAAGTGATGTTGGAGAGAAAGCGCTGTCTCTTTTCTCAGTGGAGTTTAATAACGTCCAGCTTGTATGGCTAAATTTGACGTATTTCACCAGTATAATGTTTTGTACTCTCAGCAGAGCAAGAAGATGTGTGATTAGTGTGATCAGTCACATCCTGGCCTGGCAAATCCTCACTTAGAACCAAAACAGCATGAAAATAGGAAGTAGTTTTTTTCTCTTTGCTCTTGCTCCCTAAAGGCAAGATGTTTTGTAAGGAAATATCTGGTTGTCTTAGTTCAGGAATAGAGAGAGTTGTGCTTTTATTCAAAGGTCATTTTGGATTTGAGTTATTTTAGATGTTTTAAAAATGTTTAGGTTTATAAATGCTTGAATACCAACTCTTTATGGCTGCTTCTCTTCTCTTTAATTTTGCTTCTACATGAGTAATTAATTTTATCTAGTCTCATAAAATAGAACAGATAGGGGAAGATTTCATTTAGCATCATGGTAGTACATTGGATTTATTTTCTATTTTGATGTTACAGAATTTATGAAGAACCCTTTCTTGATATTTCTATTTGGAGTAGAAATTTAAATTGGCTGACATTTGAAATAACACTGCTTCTACTTATTAGTGTTATATATTAATATACTCAGTGTTAGCCAAATAACTGTGATGGCAAAATACATCTGAGTATTTCATGAAATGAATATTGTAAGTTTTGCAAATATCAGAAGAAAACTATTCAAGGCTTTTTATCTCTTAGATATTTATAGGTAGGTCTGAACTATAAAATTTCATCAGATTTCTCTGAGTTTTCCCGTCAGTAAGTGCTTCAAGTGATGTCTCACTACTTTAGTTTTAATTCTGGAAAGCAAAGACAAACCAATCACTTCAATTCTTCAATTGCCTCCAAATAGCAAATATGAAGCTGAAAATATATGAACTCTATTGTTTTGGGGGAGTGTGTTCTGACTTTTTTTTTTTTTTTTTTTTTTTTTTTTTTAATAAACAATGGGACAAGCCTTTTTTTTTGCTTAATAAATAACAATGGGGAAAGACCTTATTATTCTGTATATTTCGGTACATTGATGACAAGCTGAGGAACTGAGTCAATTTTAAGCTTCTTCTCTAAAGCAGATCTAGTGTTTGAGAAAATTGCCAGAACTTCAACCTGAAGATTTAGAGTCCTCTTCCTATCACAAAAATGTCTTACACGCATCTTTTGTCTGTGCTTGGCCTGGGAGGTGAAGACAACCCAGGCTGAGGGCTCTGGTGTGGATGTGGGAAAGCAGCTACATGTTCCTGGCCCTGTCTTTAATCTGCTCCTTCTGTGGAAAAGTTGTTTGAGTTTTGCCTTTGTGCCTCAGCCTGTTGCCTTCTCACTGTATGGGAACAGGTGATGGATAAGGAACAGTAACTAGGTAAGGTGTGTACAGTGCTGGTGCAATTAGCGATTGATACTGACGATCAGTTATCTCCATGGTCTGTTCAACTGCTCAAAATCTTGTTTCTGAAATTGCTGGTAGCAGTGTTGGTTAAGTGCTGGCTCGGGTGGAGCTTTCCTTTTGATTGCATTCCAGTCAATACTAAGACACCAATTTCATCCTTCAGCCAATAGTGGTCTACGTTACAAAAGCTGGCAATTTCGGAAAAAATTGGAAATGGCCATCTAAGCCTGGTGCTCAAAAGGGTGCTCCAGTGCAGACTGGAAAAACAGACTGCCAGCAGGAGAGATGGAAATGCAGCAGAGTGCTGTTCTCTGTGCAGCACCAAGGTGAGGCTGTGATGCTGGAGATGCCGGAAGGACAGGAGGAGTTGCAGGCTACGTGTAAGTGGCTGACTATCCTCTCCTGCTGACATGCCCAGAAGGCAACTCTTGTCCCTGAACAACATGGGGAACATCTCAGTGTGGTGCCTGCTCCTCCTGAGGAGCATGATAATCTGGGCCTATGCGTGCAGTGAAAGCTGCTCAGACAACAAAAAGCCAGATGTTTGCTAAACAGTCAATTTCCCAGACTCAAGACAGATACCTCAAATCTTAATCTGGCCACAATTCGTATCAATATCAGAGGATTTGTTTGTCAGAAGGAGCAAGCGAGCTTGTCAGGGTGGTTAGGAAAGGGAAGCGTGCAGCAGGAAGGCGCAGGGGAGCAGTGAGAGGAGGTAAAGGTGTCCTTCTGCCACAGATTTGCACAGCTCCAGGAGCAGTGGTGGTTCCATGTGGGAACACAGCACTTCCAGGCTTTGGAGAGGAGCACAGAGCAGGTTCTTCAGCCCCTATGCTGCTGACTGAAGTTATTCCCTATGATATTTTGGGGATATGCCAGCATGAGGAATGAGTGCCACGATTCCTTCTGACTACCTTGCCCAGCAGCAGAAGGAAGTTGAGGTTTGGCTTTCTCCAGAAGTAAATAAACCCAAACGCTTAACAAAACGGAACTCTTTCCAGCTCCCTGCTCCTTTTCACTGTGGTTTTCACCATGCAAGCATTGACTTTGGTCTTTGCTTTTTACCAAAGCTTGCTGCAGAATCTGTGATTGCTATGGTTTGTGCAGCTCTTTTCTTAAGATATAGTTTATTTTATTTTGCTACGCAGCTGTAAACCACAATAGCATGATTTAATTCTGTGAAATCAGAGATCAGCACAAGCATTTTAATTCTTTTAGACACATTCAGCCTGAGGTCAGATTTAGCTTGGCTTTTGGATCACTCAAATAAGAGGGTCTTGTGATTCATTGCAAAAATTAGAGATGGTCCTGACATTTTAAATCTCTAAATCTGGGGAGGGAAGGTGGATTTACTGCCTTCTGTTCAGCTTTACCCTTATAAAATTTAATGAGGAACTTATTAAATTAATATGTCTGCTGGAGTAGTTCATAATTTGCTTAGAATAAGACCCCTTTTACTCTTGTGTGCTCTATATCACTTTGTAATTCTGAGAACTTTGAAAGACAACACACAGGCGTAAAGTAATTGTTGGGGTTTCCCCTTCTCCTAGTCTCCCTCCCCATCCATTTAGAGTTACATGTAGAACTATATTGGAACTTTTTAAAATGTATTTTTACTTCACCATGGAGCTGCTCTAACTCTAAATGTATACTGATAGTTTCAAGAAAACCTGCTAACATCTCTTATGACTGGCAACTAGCTAAATTCATAAAATGAAAATTTGACTCTCTTCATTTAATCTGACCCATCTAAACTATTCTAGCAGTTCATCTGAATTGCAAATCTAAAATTCATACATGTTTGTCATTATAAAATATGTTAAACTAAAACTGTGCAAAAATGAAAAAAATCACTCATAGTATCTCTCTCTGTACTGTCAGTTTATATTAAGCATTAAAAGCAGAAATAATGCATTTGGTTTTGCACTGTGACAGGAAATTTTTATCCAATAATATTGCCTTTATGTGACACTGAAGAGAGAATTTGTTGTGTCATAATGACTCAGTTCATTGTTTCCCTTAAAAAAATAGGAAAAAATTGTACCTGCTTTCTCACAGCCTTGGTTTATAAGCACCTAGTGATTTATTAGTCAGCTGGCTCTCCAGCCCCTTGCTTGGGTAGTAACCCCTGGCACTCCCCAGAGCCCTTTCGGAGGACATTTAACTTTTGCAGCAGCACCACAGTGCTGGCTTATAATTATCCTGTGATCAGCTGGAGTGGTCACATCTGTCTTCTCACCCAGTTCTGGCTGATCTGGGATGTCTCAGCAAGAGGCCCTAAAGGAATGAGTTTGTACATAATACTTCAGCTCATTTCTGTTTTCCTAGTCCTCCAGCCATCCAGACTTTCTGGCATAGCACTCTGACTGTCCTTTGAGGTCAGGATACTTCTTGACTTTTTCATATCAGTAGAACTCAGCAGCATGCTGGTAGCATGCTGCCTTTTCACTGAAGAAGTTTGGTCTATGAGTTTCATGCTCTCTTCATGAAAATTATTATTTTCTATGGTAAGGCATTAGTTTGTGTGAGGATGAAATGCTCCTTCTCTCACCAGTGGAAAACTGGACGTGATATGGATCTAAAAATGTTGACCAGTGCAATACAGGACTTACTCTAGAGCTGGAGGGGCATAAACTGATCATATACCACAATTCCTTGCAAGACTGATCTTAGAAATTGTGATTTGAGTGTAGAATGGTCTGTCTGCAGCCTGTGCCAGCCTTGAGGAGGTATAAATGACCTCTGGCAGCTGGGGAGGGGCAGTGGGAGCTGTTTGTCCAGTGCACGTGGTACTCCTTGGACTTTGGACTGCTCTTCCATGGGGCCTCAGGGAAATAGCTTTGCCTTGGGGAAGTTTATCTTTTCACATGCAGCGTGGCCAGGACTTCAGGCTTTAAATGCTTTCAATCAGGAATTTTCCCATGTAAGAAATTAACCTCCTGAGGGCACAATTTTTTTTCTCCGAGAAGGAAATAATGGTCCAACATCTCCTTATTGCATTGACTTCAAGTGTTTAATGCAGCTCTGGAAACCTCAGGTAAAACCCAGCACACCAAAAGGGTTTCCCATCATTAATAACTTGAGTTAGTAAGTCTTGCCCTAGTGAAACAAAGCTTTCTCCCTTCTGTTACATAATATTTCTTTGGTGAATCAGAAGCTATTGTGGTCTCTTCCCTTCTAAAAGTCTCACATGCACCACTGCACCCAGAGCTATACTAAGCAGGTTTTATCTTATCGGGTGTGTTCTGCAATGAAGCCCAGCACCTCAGTAATATATATTGCATTTACTTAACCCTTTCTCAAATGTCCTCATTTGTCTCATATGTATGAGCTCCACTACCCACTCTTACTGTCCTCAGGATGTGTACCCCAACTCTTTTTACACCCCCTGGCTACTCACTGTGTAACCTGTAACTGGGGCTTTCCCCTGGAAGAAGGAAACTCCTTTACTGTAGTAGGGTTAGCTCCTGATGTTTATACTAATTTTCTCATGCTGTCTTCCCTACTTGGAGTCTCTGCTATCCCCAGCCAACCTCACACATTCCCAAAGTGACCAACTTGCTCCAAGTTTGGTTGTGTTTTTGGAGGGCAGTGTCTTATCTGTCCCAATGGTGCTGCCCAAGGATGGCAGTGGGATGGATTAAGAAGACAGAATGTCAGTATTAAAACAAAGGTTTGGGTGAATGGGGCTTTCTGACTTCTACGACCACTTGTGATGCTTGATGAAAATAGGAGACACAGAAATACAAAGACTGGCTGGGAAAACTATAATTAAAAGATGGGGAAAGAGGAAAATAGGAGCTCAGAAATGAAGGAAAGTGAGACTTTTGCCTTAGTAAATGAGACTGAATAAGTGGATATTTACTTAGCTCTAGTTCTTCTGCTTAATGTCATCTAAACATTTTTAAAATTCTTTACTCCTCCTCTCCATTCATATTTTGTTGTTGCTTGTAAAGACCACTGTGCCAAACCTCATGCAGTGGAGGTTAATTCCTTTTGCCTTCAAGAGAGTATTTCCTTGTTATATCAAGAGAAGTGTTGAAATAGCTATTTCCTCGCTCTGGATGATAAAACGTATTATATGGCATTTCAACATTAATAGACTCTATTATGATGATTAATTTATGTCTCCTATCAGCTGACTGTCTCAGCCACATATGGTTTCCGTGGAAGATACAGTCTTCAGGAGGAAGAAAAATCACAAATTGGGCTGTTGTTTGTGGAAATGTTTTTGCTTCTGCAGGGTGGCAAGAGAAAATAGATGTTTCTGGAAAGTAAGATTCGTTCTTGCTGTGTTATGGATACTTTAGGTAGTATTACTAGTTTATATCAGGTAATCCAAGAATACCTCATCCTCTCTGGGACAAGGTTTGCAAGAAATAGTATCTCTTGTAAGATCACTTGATACTCTTGGAAAAACAGGCAAGCAATGGCCTGCTATGTTTCCTTTGCTTTGCCTAGGTGGTTCATTAGACCATTATGGCTACACCAATTTGACACCTTCGATACCTCTCAATCTTGTTTTCATTTAATGTTTCTCAGGTATTGATGTTTTGTCAAGTGATATTATCTCTATCAGGATGGAACTACTGCATCCTGTCAGCTTTATGGCTGTTATGTGCTATCACTAAATGTCTCACGGAGTTGAACTCATTTCTGGGAAGTTACATTATTGAATCTGAGCATCAGTCTTTTTTTCTATGTCAATCTTTATTCCCTGTGTGTTCTCTTAATCGTGTGCTTGGGTTCTTTGGTGTTTGTGCCTGTTTTGTATATCTGGACTGTGTCCACCTATCAACCGCAGCTACCTGTGGAAGAGAGGGCAACGGATTGAGGGCAGGTCATGAAGGCAGATAATGTCCAGAAACCAATTTTCCCTGTGAAATCAGATGAGCTACCACAGGTACAGGAGCTCACACCTAATTTAAAACATGGGAACATGGTTAAGCAGAACAAAATCTGCTTTCTTTCTCCTTGATCCTTGATTTAACAGTCCTGGAGAAGTGGAAACACCTCTCCAGGGAGCGCTGAAAATTTTTCAGCAAAAACAAGCATCTCTGGGAACCCATAGAGATGGATGTACTGAGATGCAGAGTGGGTGGGAAAGCTGGAATCAACTGCCAGTCCCAGTTTGCCTAGAGAAGCTCTGTGCCCTGTTAGAACAGACTGGACAAGGAGGAAGGAGGGCAACTTTTTGGTGGGGACCTGAAAAGCAAAGAAGTTTGTGCAGATGCACGGCCAACCCAGGGCTCAACAGGGCAGTGCTTATTGTAGTGAATACATCCTGAGTTATTTTTAGAAGACCATCAATAAGCATATCATTAGCTTGAAATCAAGGTGGTTTTTAAAATAGTGATACTGGCAATGCATATCATATAAGCCTTTTTCTGTTGTAGAGATGCAATTAGAAATGCCTGTCAATTTACCCTCTTAACAATGTCTTTCAGTCCCCTTTTCCATCTCGGCTGCTGTATTGTGCCTGCAGCCCAGTAACCCACTTGTCCTCTCTCTGCCACACGGTTCTTAATGCCACATCCATACGGACTTCCATTCCTTGAATTCATTATAGAAATGTCTATTCAATTTAATAATTCATATTCTCATTAATCTAGCTTATTACACTGTATTTTATAGCCATTAGATTCACTAACAAAGAACGCATTATTTTGAAGACAGCTCCTGTGCAATACCTCATACTATGAGAAGTGTCATAGACAGGTGCTGCATTTCATATAATGAGCAAAAAAAAAAAAAATCTGTGAAATCTTTGCAAATATAATTTCAAAACTGGGGCTTGAAAAATCTTGGTCACAATAACTTAAAATTCAAATTAGCACCATGAATCCTGCTTCTATTTATTTTTCCCCTCAATGATCATCTTTCTACCCACCAGCTGATGCATGTGCTTGGTCAGCTCTGCTCAGAGAGGACTTGCTCCCCAGGTTTCCTCACCCACACTGTTCTGAGTGTCCCTAGCACTGCAGCAAATAGGAATAGCTGCAAGGAACCAACATCTGGTTAAATATTTAGGTGTCTCTTGTATGATTATGTGCATCTTTCTGTTTCTTATGTTAAGTTTGCTTTGCTTGAAAATTGTTGTTCAGATATTTCTAGAGGCATTGACTTCTCTTCTGTCCCATCCAGTGGCATAACCTCACCCCTGCCTGTTGTCTGGGATACACTGCTCACTCTCTTTCTACTAATTTAAATCTCTTCCCTCCATAAGGTGGTAGTTAAGTCTTTGTTTGGCCTGTGCTTGTGTTGAGGATTCTGTGCTATTTTTGAAAGGTGTCACAACCTAGGGATCCCAGTGGAACTGCGTAACATTTGAGCAGTTTTACTGCAAGCTATCTTATGGGGAATTTTCAGCTGGCACGTCGATAAGACTTTGTCAGCTGGAGTCCAAAGGCTGTACCTGACTGACTGGCAATAAAGCCCATTGCACCCACCTTCATCTGTCTTGGAGAGCACGAAGGAGAGACTGCGAGAGGAGAAGCTGCTCCCCTCTGTCATCGGGAGTGGAGGCACCATGTGCTGCCTACATGATGCCAGTGCTCTCTGCTTTAACTGGCTCTGTGCTAGGCACTGCATGTCTTTGTGCATCTGACAAATTATATGACAGGTTAAAGATTATTCTAATCTGCTGTGCTACTCTTCTGGTAGCTGAGAAGGGAACGCCTACCATATGTGCTGTGTTATCCTAGCTAGTGCATCCAACCTTGTTTATCTGTCGCCTTCACACCTTATGTTATTCTGTGATTCAAAACTGGTTTACTGTTAACTGTTTACAGTGATATGAACAAGATAGACTTGTCAAACAGACAGGAAAAAAGGTTTAATTGCTTATTTCCCCTGGTCTCCTTGGGCTCGATCTGTAGGATTCCATTAAAGTGATTAAGGAGAGAAGAAAATGGCACATGTGAGCTGACTTGCTTCCTGCCTCTCCCAGCAATTGTCCTTGTTCCAATTTGACACCATCGAATGTCCCAACTTTCATCCTTTCCTATCCCATTTTTTTCTCTCAGCAGTAGAGATGGACAGAAGGGATGAGTTGTGTTTGAGAATTGTAGACTCAAAAGGCTTTTGTGCAAAGAATTGTCTACTGCATTACTATGTTTGGAATATTTTTTTGTGCTTGTTTTACTGTTACAGGAAGCATTTTACCCCATAATATCATCCCACATCTTCCTCCATAAGATCTCATGAAAAATTTACATAAACAGACTTTGTTTTAGCGGTCAGGCATTCCCTCCTTAGAAACCTGGCAGGATGGGGAACAGCACGTGCAGCCTGTGCAGGGCAGGGTGTTCTTTGGTTTTGGAATAAGTCACAAAGGCTGAACTAAAGAATTCATGCTTAGTAGTGTGACAGCTGTGATGATAGGTGTGCAGCAAAGAAACAGCTAAGGGACATGTTAAATCACATGGAGAAAAGCAGATCTTGGCTGCAGATAAGTGTGTTGGTTTTCACCCATTTTGATGAAATGAAAGCTGTGTTGACCTGTTACATTTGTTCAACACTAGATTCATAGTTGGTGAATCAGTACAGTAGATTTAGAGTCAATGACGCAATTCACAGTTAGATCTGAAGATCTCCAAAAGAGGAGGGGACAAGAGTAATGTGAATGAATGACAAGGTGAGAACCTTTTTTAAAAAATGCTGTAGTTGAATTGATTTATGCAGTAAATTACATTAACCAGCAAAAACTGGCATCATGCAGCTTTCCCTTTTGAAGAAAACTGAGGAAACAGGCAAGGTGGGAACTGTGGACAAATAGCTCTTTCACCCAGTCTTGTGTCTGACACTGATGCTTTCTGTCCTGTATGCTCTACCATATGATTTATGGGGTTTTGCAGTCAGTTTCTGAAGTGCGTAAAGGAGCAGCTGTGGCTAAGGGCAATAATTTCTCTTTTTCTCTGCATGATCGCCTGCCTGTCTGTTAGTGGTTTCATATAAGAATATATTCTATTGTATATAAATACATTCTATATATATATCTAAAGTCAGAACTGAGCAGCAAGCAATTGGTCTGGCTGGAGATGCGAGTTGGTCAGCTTATGGAAAGCAGAGCTGGGAGACAGGTAATCTTCTATATCCCGTTTTCTTCTACACTGGTAAAACTGCTGTTACAGTTGTTGTTTTTCTCATCTGCTTATTGTGAGTCAGTGATTCTGGACTGGAAAATTCTGATGCTGGCCTGAATTTGAGGTTCATAATTCAGCTTCTTATCTTTGTGCTGCTACTCGGATGCCCTGTTGTTTTAATGAAGTTGTGCACATGCTGTGTATCTTGACTGCCCAAGGAGAAGAATTACGTCTGTGTGGGCTTCTTAGGGACCTGTAAAGGAAGTACAGATTTACTGTCTCTTGTGTCTTTGACTTTGTAATTTCAATGTAGGTTTTCTACCTCATCCAAGTTCAGACAGGGATAGATTAATTGTGTGTAAGTTTCATCCTGCGCTGGGTTCAACTTGGGCTCTGGTGCTGTGCTAGTTTGGAAACCACTTACCACTGCAAGTAGCCAGATCAAAATATGCTTGGGCACATTCTCCCCCTCTGAAAACCCTGCAGCTATTCCTCCAGTGACTACAAAGGTGTGTTACCCAGATACGGCTTTACCCTGCTTAGGTATAGCAGAGTGGAGTGTAAAACCTAAGGTGGAATTAAAGAATGCTATTGCACTACAGAAGATCTTCCAGGTTTCCTGATCAAATGTTCCCACAGGGGCCTGCATGTACTTTGCAACCAAACTGGTGCTTTCTGCTGAGCCCCAGTCCACAGGAAGAGTAGAGCATGCTGAGGCAGTGTGTGCACGCAGCCTGCAAGAAAAGCATATACAGGAATGTAATTAGCTCATGAAAATATTTGTCACCAGTACAACATGATGCTTCTCAAACTAGATTATGATAGGAGACTAAATGCTGGGGTTTAAAAAAAAAAAGCAAACAAAGAAAAAACCAACTAACTTGTTTTAAGTAGATTTAATGCAAAATTAAGGTAAAGCCTGAGAGGAATAAAGTGCTTTAACAGTTAGTATGTTTTATGTATTCCTTGATTCATCCCAGCCCCAAGAAATTAACTCATTCTTGTCACTGGTTAACAAGAAAGTCATGGAACTTCTTTTTAATAGATGGGGGTAGAATAGTTTGAAGCTGTCTTTATTTTCTCCAGTCTTTGGTGGGAAAAAAAAAGGTTACTTTTTTCCTGGTTAACTCTATTTCTTGTTCCTGTCTTCCTGTATGTTTTGTGGTTTCGCTGTGCTTTTTTTGGTGGAGCTTTGAAAATTTCAGTGTCTCAAAGAAGAAATGCTTGGTCAAATTCTGTCCTCAGTTACTTGGGGGAAAAAAGTCAGAGAAATGTTGACTCTGCGGATAAAAAGTTGGATGTTTATTAAAGTAACCCAGTAGCAAACCAACAGAAATTTATCCCATTCCCCTCTGTTCATTTGTAAATTGACTTATCTAGTTATGAGGCCACATAACTAAAACACAGCTGTTTGTTTTCAACTGCTTTCAATTCAAGGCAGAGGATCCAAAGCGGGGTGACCAAAACAGTGCTTTCCTTTTGGTAAAATGGTCAAAACTACGGTATAAAACCTAAAAACACCGCAGCGTTACACTCTGGCTTTGCAAAATTACCCTTTCTGTCCATCCAAATGTTTGGCTGCACTGGCACCTCCAGGCAGATCCTCACACCCAAGGGCAGAGGTTTGGCTGCTCTCGCCTGCGCTGTGTCAGTGTGACGCGTCGGCAGCAAGCTGCAGCCCGGCATTCCCATGGCGAGCGCCGGGCCGCTGCGGGCTGGAGCCTCGCTCTTTGCCCCCGCTCCCGCCCGGAGCCCGCTGCCGCGCCGGGCGCCCGCCGCCGCCCCCCTCAGCCCCGCGCCGCTCTCTCCTCTCGTCTGCAGACAAGAAAAGGGCAGGCAAATTCCAGCCTTTCAAGAAGCTCTTCGGCAAGAGGAAGAAAAGAGAGCCCGCCTCAGACTGTGAGGAACCCAAGCTGAAGCCCAGCCAGTCCTTCGGCAACATCTGCAACGGCACCCTCTCCTCGGATGACGAGCCGAGCAGTGGGCTGAGGTAAGAGCGCCCGCGGCCGCTGCCAGCCCTGCACGCACAGCCCTGGCTCCCCTGCCTCTCATGGAAGTGAATTTAAATTCTCCGTCTGCCGAGTGGCAGCAGTTTGTACACTGCTTGTTGCGAAGCGTGTGCATCTCTCCTTCCTCCAAATGTGACACCTGCTGCTTCAGACCTCAAAATCTCACTACTTGAGGGGCACGTGTGCTGCTCTGCAAATAAGAAATCCCAGGGGGAAGCAGAAATGAATTTGAATCCAGCTCTGTGATTTAACAGGTGAACACCTGAGCAGAGGTATTAATGGCATCCTTGTTTTTAAAACTGGGAAAAGAGAAACTTGAACTGGCTGTTATGGATACTTTATTGCATACATTTCCCTGCAAGGTAGTATCTTTGGGTTGGGACAGACACATCCCTTTTCACTTTATCCCAAATAATTTTTGCATTATAATTGGGGCCAACAAACAGGCTGCTTTTATTTTGAACCAATTTTACTGTAGAGTAGAAGAAGGAAGAGAGGGAAGAGAGGCACCTGAAAATCAGATCATATTCCAGTGACAACAGAGGATAACAGAAGGACAGCATGAGAATTTTCTGTTGGGATGGTGGGAGTAAAAAACTGTACAAAATAAACAAGTCAACAATCTAACTAGGAACAGAAAAAAAAAAACCCCAAACCAAACAAACCCAAACAAACAAACAAACAAACAAAACTCTAACAAAAAACCCCTTACCCCAACAGCAACAAAACCCCAAGACCAGATGCACAAACTTCTGGAGTCAGTAATACTTATTTCACTTTCCAACTGCTCATCTCAGAGAGGTTAGCTGACTCCTGCTGTTTTGGAAGAAAAGGAACTGTTTGCACTGGGGAGTGTATCTGAAAGTGTAACAAAAAAGTCTGAAAGGGTAAAAAAAGCATTCCAAATTCCTCTGCTCAAGAATGAAATATGTATCAGAAACGTCACCCTGAACAGTATTTCTAATGGTACCTATGAAAATGTGATTTAAAAAATTATTTATTTGGGGGATTTTTTTGGCTTCTGGGTTTTTATTCCATTCCGTGAAATTCCTTAAGTATTAGGTTTCCTTTTGGTTTCTGTGGTGTAATACTGTACACCTCTTTTTCTCATCGCAACTTTTTCAGAAAATCAGTTCTGAGCATAGCCACACTGTAGCTGCAGGTGTGACTACTGCTGCGATGCAGCTCTAGGAGGTTTTAGTGCCTTTTCCCTCACAAGCAAACTAAAGGGCCTCACTATGAGAGATTTCTCATTTGGCATAACTGAAAGTGCAGTGCTGCACCCAGAAGCAAACAGTGATATGGGAACTTGTCCTGCTCCTCAACAGTGACAGGAAGGTGTGGCAGACCTTGTTTGGGACTGTTAAATGTTTGCATTTTTAAACCTGTTCATTTTTCTAAGTAACAAAAGCAATGAATGTTAGCCTCTGGTGGGAAAATCAGACTGTACGATTTAAATCAGAGGGGATTAGTAAATGTGAAGGGTCCCACGTCTCGTCTCAAGCGGAACATTTATTTATGTGATTCCTGAAAGGTTTTAGCCTGCTAGAAATACTCAGTCAAACCTCTGTTTTTCCTGTCAGGCCTCATGGTGTAAATGTGGGTGGGATTTGCTGATAATTTTCAGTTTGCAGGTAGTGTTTGCCACCATTACTCATTTTACAACAGGCACAAATATTCAGTGCAGTGCATTAGATTGCTTTGGGAGCTTAGTTTTGCCACCCCAGTCTGTTTTCAACGTGTCTTCCATCCATTATATTTTTATCCTTTACTGTAATTTCAAACATTTATGAATTGAATGCAGAGAAAGGCTGTCTAACTAAAATAATACACATAGTTGTTAACAAGTTGCCTAACAGTAGATGCATTGCCATACCTTCCACTATTCATACAGAAATAGACTAGAGCAAATAGAAATAACTAGTAGTATATTTACATAAGCAAAATGCTGAGAAGTTTTGTAAAACCATTTGCTTCAAATTCTTTAAGAATGAACAACAACTGTATATTAACAAAAGCTTAATGAAAGTTCCAATTTTGCAATAAAAGCTCAGGGATGTTCCCATTCCTTTAATAAGCTATCTTTCTTCCTCAGCCTGCAATGTACATGAATTTGTTATCTGCAGATGTGTCCTGGACGTTTTGCTTTGTTTTGGGGGGAGGAGGTGATTGTTTTGAAAAGATACTAAGAGAGGAAGCTGCTTCAGGAAGGTAGAGACAAGCAAATGAATGAGTGTAGGCTAAAGAAGACATCTGTATTGCTTCCAAGACCTAAGCTAGTATTTCACTGAGTGCTGTATTGGCTTACAAGCCTGCTCACAGCTAACACCTGAATCTCTAATGGAGACTGTGCTGACTGGGTGATGCAGACGGGCCCAGAGCAATTTAGGTAATCTACATATGGTGTAGATTGACTAGCTGAGTTGGAAGCAGCCTGAGAGATCTGCCTGTCCATCCTTTCTTACATCCTGGATTCATTAGATGCAAATAACTTGCTTGGTGTCCTGATGTATGCATACTTCAACCTCTTTATTCATCTACATTGTTTTGCAATACCCAGGTGGGAGGTTTCCTGCTGCAGTTTGTCTTGCTCCGCCTTGTGAAAGATTGGAATTCCTTTTCCCGTTTTTATATTGCCCTTCTTGAGTTTACAAAGTTAAAACTGTATTCATTAACTTTCTGTCCTAACCATAAGGGCTGGGAGATAGAAGTACTGACTACAAGAAAGCTCTACAAGTTTGTGGAGCTTCACTGAAGTCTCCAGAAACATCTGTTCTGAGGCTATGAGTTGTCACCTAAAAAGATTTTATATTTGTCTTTTTTGTCACAGTTGATAAATACTCAACTTCTGAGCAAGCATTGTGAGGCCATACCTGAAAGGGTACCTGTGCAGTGCCCTACAAAAGTTTGTCATTCTGGCTTGATGTGCAGACACAATGGGGAATTAAATTCCTCTTATTGGGGAGAGAGTAGAGTGCCTTTCCTTAGCCTGAATGCAGTATTTCAAAGGACCTGGAATTAGACCTGTCAGATGTTTAGGACTCAAGGGTGACAGCATTGATCTTCCAGGAAAAAGTCTCTGAGCAAACTTCAGTGTCTTGTCAGTGCCTCTCCACAAAATGGGATCCCTTTACTTGCAGCATTGGGCAGTTCTGTATGAAGCAATCTAAATAAATGGTAAAAAGTGGTCTGTCTACCCACTTGGAGTTTCAAAGAGCTCCCAAGAAACTTTCTCTTTGTCACATCCAGTTTTCATACGCTGGGTATTTTTCTTTCTGCTTAGTAACTGTATTTCTGCAATTGGCACTTATCAGTCTCCTAATTTCCTTTCTAAGTGCCTCATTTTGAGTGCCTTCTTGACTCCAGTGCAAGTGCCTTGTTGCTGTGGCTCTTGGTGTGCACCTTCTCCTGAAGACTTCATCTTATCAGAAGTCTGACTTAAGCAAGTATGTCTTCAAGACCAAGCAGAGCAAAGTAACATGTGGACATTGTAAGAAATTTCATTTTAGAAAAAAGCAAGCTTGGATTTTCCTCATGTGTGTCAGCTGACATGGATACATCTGGAAAAAGTTTCTTATTTCTGGGTTATGAGGTGTGTTGTGGGAACAAATGCTATTCCAGGATAGAAAAGGTTATGGCTGCAGTTTTCTGTTTGCATGGGGTTTTTAAGTAAATTACAGATTTTGGCAAAATTAAAGTTGTTTCCCCATTTTTGTAATTTATATTGCAGCTGAGTAGCACAGATATAGGAGCCAAAACCACCCTGTGAGTGGCCATTTCTGATGTGTACTCAGTAGCATGTGGCCAGAGCATAGGAGTGGGGAAAGCCTTTCTGAAGTGGTTCCTGGTGTCTTGAACATAAGGCTAACATCACACTCAGTATTTCTGTTGACCTTAGCTCTTCTTGACACCTCAACTCTTGCCTTCCTCCCTTCTATTATGAGCTTGCTGAAGTCTTTGTGCTCCAGAAGCTTTCTTCTCCAGGTGTGTGATCTAGGACTTTTTACTGCTTGCTCCAGTTTTATCATTTAGTAGAAATTTGCAGTAAATGCCATTAGCCTGCCTTTTGTTTTTCCAGCTGCTACTTGAGTGCAAAGATGCCTGTAGTTCGTATATGATCCTGAGAGTTCTTCAGTAGAGAGTGCCTCTGCAAGTCCTGACATTTTATATCAGGTGCCACTCTCTTCTTCTCCTTTTTAACTTGTCTTTTGTCCTCAGCCCTGGCTATGACCAGCTTCATTTTCACCTCAGTAGTCCCAGAACTGTTTTCACTCTGGTCTCCACTTCTACAGCACAGGCTGTCTTGCTGTGTTCTCCCTGGAAGGTTAGGCTGCCTCACTGCCCACTTGTCCTCTCACTTGCCTCCCTTTTGAATGTTTTTGTTGCACTCACCCTCCTAATCAGCATGTACTTCTCTTCCTTCATTTCCAGATTCTGCATGACAACTGTAATTTTCAGCAGCTGGTGAGGTCTAGGGCTGGGCTCCTGAACAAAACAGAGTTGCCACCTGTAGTATAATGTACTGTCTTATTTCCTCTTCCTTTCCTTCCTTATCAACTAAATGCAGTTTCTATATAACACTTACTCTTGCCAAGGCTAGTGTAGAATTTTCGCTTCCCTTTCTGTACATATTGCCAAATTTCAGACCAAATTTGCATAAACAAATTCTGCTATTTGACAGAATAGTGTCACATGCAGTGGATTGTCAGGTCAAATGTGGAAGTTGGACCATTTAGAGCCCTGTTCCTTTCACTAGTCTGCATATTTTTGTGCTAACTGGCAAATTATCCACATCTTCAAGCTGCATTTGGATTCACTTCAGAATTACTGGAAACCAGGGTGGTGCTTTTCTTTGCTGCAAATGCTGAGACTTTCAGAGATTAGACACTTTAGTGAATAATTACATAAAATTCATATGTTGAGAATTGTCCCACCTGATAACCTTCTTGTCAGACAGCAGCAAGAACAGGTCCACTCCCTCCGGGAAGGTAAGCAGGACGCCAAGGAGATCCCACAGCAGGAGGGGATCCATGATCCTGCTGCAGGCCCATGGCTGAGAGGCAGGGCCAAGGGCAAGCCAGGAAGATGGTCTGCAGGCTGAGGGCTGGATCAGAAGTCTTCATGGCCAGGCACAGTTTTGTCTGAGCTGGAGACCAGCACTTGTCCAGCATGGCTCAGGCAGGGACCAAAGCCTCGAGTGTGACCCTAAATAGAGCTCCTGGACCTGTGTGTGCGGGTGGAGGCTCCAGATGAGGCTGGTCGGGGACATTAGAGCTTGTTAGTGCACTCAGGGCCTCAATACTTCCCATGGTTAATTTTTATGCCCCTAATTATAATAATTTTAGTTAGATTGTTAGCATGATGCATCAGCTACTTAAAGCTAGGCTTGATCCCTGCTTCTAAGAAAAATAAAATTATGGTAAGTTTGTGGGTTCCAAGGTCCCCTGATGACACCAGACTGGAGCTTTGTATAAGACAATGTTGTGTGCTATCTTTGAAAAGAGCAGGGCTACTGTCAGTGAGGCTGCACAACTGATCACTGGCATCAGTGGGACTCGGGTGGGTCATAACAGGGGGACTGTGCTGTTTTCCCAGAGCTAGTGCCCTGAAATTCAACTGTTCCTGAAGGTGATATGACTATATATTTAGAATGAATGCAGAAATTATCTCTAAATTTACTTTATGGAAAAAAAATCCTTGTTAATAATGTCTCTCTTTTGTCTGTTCAGATTGTGAGGCCCATGTTTATGGGTTTGTTAATGCAATGAAACCATGTGCTGTCTGAGCACAGCTGTAACTCAGAATTATGTTGCAGCATGAACAATATTCTCCATCTAGGCGTGAGTTAGAACCGAAACTCTCCTTCCAGCAGATGAAAAAGAGGACACTAAAAATATAGCTCAGAATTACAATCCATTTTCCTCTATTACAGTATTAATGCATCTCTGGAATGACAAGAAAATACAATTTATGTTTTTCATCTCTAGCTGCCCTGGAGACATTCATGGGAGATGCAAAACGTTGAATCAGATTTCTTTTTTAAAACAAAACATTAAGTAGAGGCAACCTATCACTGTGCTTGTCATTTCCCTTGGGCACTATTCTGGGAAGTGGCTCTCAGTTTCCTTTGAAGAGATTATATGAAGGGTCAATACCCGGCTAAATCAAATTCATTCTTGCTTTGCATGCTTTTTAAATTTTTTATTGTTTAAAAATGGCTCTATGGTAAAAAGTTGACTTTGATCTTTAACGATTACAGAATTGGTTTCTAATGGAAATCTAAAAGAGTGAAAGTCATGAGACTCTGGGTTTTTTTTGAGTCGGTCTCTACAAACATAAAAGAACAGAACAACTCATTCTTTCCCTTTATTTTCCAGTTTCTATTTCTAACTCTTTAATATCAGAGTGGGAGGAACATTTATGACACACCAAAGAGGCAACTGGTGGTGTGAGATTTCTGTACTTCAGTAATGCACCAACATGGGATTACATAAGAGCCGAGGTCTCAGTGTTCCTTGCTGGAAAAGCTTCCCTTCTTTTAAGGATCACACATTTGTCTTTAAGAGGAGAAATAGCTCTGGAGAAAAATGGGGTCTAAAAAACATTATAGCCACCAGTGTCAATACAATAACCTTGTATTCTGTGCAAAATTGTTCCTGATGTGCTCTGGTATAGTTAAGGGTGCAGTCCCACAGCAGTAAATGTTGATGGATGTCTGACTCTTTCCAACAGCTCTCTAGATATGCAGCTAGCATGGAAACTTGTGTCAGGATTTGCTTAGCCAAACCAGGAATTTGTGTGGATTTTGAGTTCTGATGTTTTAGGGGGAGTTGGTTATTTTTTGGTTTGTTTTTTTTTTTGTACTTGGTTATTCTAGTTACCAGAACATCTCTCTGAATTTTTTCATGTGAACAATGACCACTAATAAAGCACAAAAGAGATGATGGGAACACATGGAGAGGAGGATGAAGAGAGAAGGTGTGATATCTCACCCAGTCCTCACTTGAGGTACCTAGAACTGATGGAAAATCCATCCTAAATAGATCCATAGCAGTGGCTGGCTGAGGATGGGTCCAAAGAGGGTCTCAGTTTGCTGCTTTTCCTGGGAGAGGAGTAAGGCTTTTCCTGTAAGCTCAGGGTGGTCTCATTCTACTGTGAGAGATTTATTTCACATTTCCTAGTTTCTTACCACACACAGACACCTTGGCAAGAATGAGTAATGGAAAGAGGGGTTTTGCAAGGCAAATTCATACATAGATGTGTGAGAGCTATGATACTTTCAGTATCTATATAGTGTGTAATACCTGTGGTTTTTTGGGGTTCTTCCAGAAATCTGAAATACAACAGAAGGGATTCTCCTGCTCCAGGGAAATTTATCAGCATTGAGTTACACAAGGAGTTTGTGAAGCATATTAATTTTGTGCAAAAGAAACCCAGGCATGGATGGGGAGTATTTGAAGCAACTCTTTTCACAACTAAATACAGTTAAACCTGGGCTAGGAATGCAGTCATCTCCATGGTCAAGATGTAGCGTGGTCCTCATACTCTGTCTCACTCTATTTCCCACCCTTTTGACACTTTCATTATTTGTAAAAATCCTGTGGGATGATTGGTTCTGCTATACTTTTAAGCTCCTGGGGTACCCTCAAGAGAAAGACAAATCCTGGTGCACTCTTTTTGTGCAAACTCCTCATGCACCACAGAGCCCCTCATATATTCTCAAAAATGTAGTAGTTCTTCAAAATTTCATTCTGATAAAAGAAGGTGAAAAGTATGTTCTTAGTTTCACTGAGAAACCAAGTATTCCAACCTATCTCTGGAATCTGAAGAGGGACACAGGTGAGGCAAAGAAAACTCTGAGGGCAAATGGAATTTAACTTTGCTCTCAGTATGAAAAAAATAGTTTTGAAAATTTGTGTATTGCAGTTGAAACTGGAACATGATGCTTGGGTTGCAACACATCTTTGGAGAGAACATCTTTAAGGATTTGTTAAAAGTGCTTTGTATTTTGATATAGCACATCCATAATTCATGTAATTTAATCAGGTTTCTGAGTCAGATGATGATTCAATTATTTTCAGCACAAACAGCCTCTGAAGTGTCATCACTGGAATTATCAACAGAAGTGCTCATAAACTGATGCCCCTGTTTTCCCACGTCTCTTGGAAGTGATATGGCAATTTGAAATGGTAATGCCTTCAGCCATGGCTGTGACTGTAGCCCGTATCTCTGTCACACTGTGAATTTATTGAAATCCACTCCTGATATTGACATGCCTTTTAACTGAAGGGAGAACAGTCTGTAAATGTGGATTGTGAGAATGTTATTGTATAGAGACTTCTGAGAAAAACTTCAGAGATGGGTAGCAGCAAAGGACACTCAATTATTCATACTGTATTACGACTTAAAAGAAATTCAGTCTTTCCAAAAGTAGAACATGAGCAAAGTGAAAAAAAGGGGTGGAAAAAGGACTTTTGTGATATAATCTGTGATAAATTCACAATTGGGATAATGTGAAAGGCTTGTGGGCTCCAAGGGAGTAAAATAAGAGACCTTTCAGAAAGTACAAGTAGCTTGGAAATCACCTTAACTGCTATTTAAACTTGCCTGTAAAAGAAACTAGGTTACTACAATGTGTGAATATCTTTTTTCCAGTGTTCTTTAGCCTACATAGACATTTAAACAAAATTCCTGAACTATTTTTACCAGTTTTTGGACATGTGGCTAGCAAAATCGTTCATTCACCCGCTTCTGAAATATTCTGTACATCTGCAAAGCATTTTGAAGGGGTAGAGTAGAGTAGTCTGGCATTAATTCACTGTGGGGTTTCTTGTGACTGTTTCATGTGTCTGACAATTTGGAGTATGTTTGTTTTATTATCAAGTCCATAAGAAAACAAAAACGGACCAAACCTTTCAGATATGCTTGGCCTCATCTCCATGAAACAAAAATGTGTAGCACCTTTTAAGAAGAGGAAAGAGAGAGCGAGAGAGAGCAGCTGGTGTCTGGGAGCATGGTGGAGATGCTGTAAATGCTTAGCATGGTCCTAGCCTGCCACTGGTACCATTGTGGGCACTTGTCGAAGACAGCGTTGGATTGTGAGTGGTGACGTACTTATGGCTGCAGGTCACATGGAGCTCCCGAGCTGCTTCATGTGACCTGGTGCCCCCAGAGGAAGCTTTAAATGAAATTTTAGCAAGTTCGCAGGCAGGAGGAGAGACATCCCTGAAAGTGTCCTCAGCTCTGCAGAAGGGTGGGGAAGATTTTCACTCACAGCCATGCCCCAGGCAGTTCAGCAGAACTGACCTCAGCAGTTGCTCTTTTCTTCCATTTCAGAGATTCAGATTTTATCAGGCAATTCCTACAGTCAGAGCATTCCTGCTATTGGTCAGCTGCAGTTTGGAGGTTTGAACTGCTGGAAAATTCTGTTCAGTTTCAAAGCTGCAGGTTGGCTGTTCCCAACTTCAATATTATGAATTTATTAGTAAGGTCAAGAACGACTTCCAAACAGGTCACTGAACTCTTTGGTGCCTGAATTGCAACCCTTGCCTACTAATTAGTTGTAGCAAACAACACAAATATACATGAGGTGTCTGTTTTTAAGTATGAGAAGTCCAACCCACTGGACAGCAAAAGGGGTGAATGATGTGTGCACAGTGAGTAGCTGTGAGACAAAGCCACAAGCATCTGAGCCACAGCATTGCTGGAAAAGTATTCGAGAAAGGATCCTCTCTGGAGAACTGTGGATCCTGGACTATGGATCCTGAGCAGGGCTCTCAGCTCAAAGGTAAATAGTAAACAACCAGTTCCCACTGGCCTTGCCTTCTGCACCTGCAGCAGGCTCACACACTGAACAGTGCAAATGCAGGAGGGGTTGCCGTGGGCTGGTTTGTCAAATTTTGCATGACTCCTTCCCGCCTTGTTGAATGCAATGCTGGAGCTTTCAGTTCAAACAGACCTACACAATTACATGAGAAAAGCCAACTTTCACTCAGTTTCGTGTCAAACCATTCATTTCCAGGCCTGCTAGGGATTTGTCTCTGTACAAGGGACATTCTCAAGTCGTGGTTCACTGGCTGACTCCTGGCTGGCCGAGCAAGGTAGAGGTATTTCAATACCATGCAATTTTCCCACAGCTCTGTGTGCAGGCTGAATCAGGGTGAATCGCTATAGAAACCTTTTTAGAAGAGGGTTTAAAAATACACTTACTTTTATTGTTTCTCTAATAGAAGGTTTCTAAAAGGTGTGTTACCCTTAACAGCCAGAAACAATCAAGTTGTGGGTTTTTAAAAAAAAAAATTTATCATAGAATATAACATCAGTTAAATGTTCCTCTTCTTCCATGGCTAAAAGTGTTGTGGAATATTGACCAGCTCTTTGTCTGATTCGGTGTTGGTTTGTTTCAAATGAAGCATGTTGCTCAATATTGATCTGGATGAAAAGTAGTTTTTCAGTTAGTCTGTAATTGTATGGAAGATTAAATGATTCAGAGAACTGTGTGTGTTCTCCCCCCAAAATTGGATGGATTATTTTGTGAGTGCAAAAGTATTTTATATATAAATGAGAGAGAGGGAGAGGGTTTGGGGACTTTTTATCCTGTTATTTTCAGGTTACCTCTAAGAAATTCTGTTATAAAAGTCAAGAATAGTCTATCATCTAATCAGTTTCAACAGGGTTATGTAACCCTATATAACACTCTCCCTTGGAAAGAAAAGATTGTTGTTTTTACTTAAAATACCCCAGGGAAAAAGGTGATGAAAATGTAATAAATATATTCCCAACGTATTTCTATTTATACTTTGGAAACAAATACCTTTAACACTTCATGAACAATTAGCACATTTTAAAAGGCAGAAAAGATAATATGCTGATCTTCTTAAATATGTGAAACTTTAATTTTTCTTGTTGTTTTACTTAGACCTCTCTCTGGAAGTATCATTCTCCTTGCTTTTGCTGAAATATTTGTTTATAATGCTTTTATCATATGTGGAAGGTTATGTTGGATAGGTCTCTATCAAAACTATCTTTATTTTCCCTCCAGCTTGTTTTCTGAAACATAAATGGGTTCTGTAGAGTTGCCAGTGGAGAGATTAAAAGGAGAGATTTAGGACCTCTCGTGTTGAGGTTTTTTTATTGTGGCTTTTATCAGGACTTTAGATTACTGGCTTTTCACTTACTGTGGAATATTCCAAGTGAGACAAAACATGGCTTTCAAACTCATACATTTTTCCCTCAGCGTGTCCTCAAAACCCTAAAGTAACAACCACGAGCCTTTTTTTTTTTTTTTTTAATTCTAGGTTTTCTTAGAATTAAATTCATTAGAATGATTTCTGGTAATGAAACCACCTTTTGTTTCATCCCTTTGCCTGTGGACTTCAATCAGAGCCATATACCTGGTTCATTCGTGACACACCCTCCTCCTTGGCATCGGTGTTCAGTTCAGCAGCAGCACACGGGCATTTCTCACTCTTTGTGGCTCATCAAGGACACACAGCTTGGTGCAATAAGCGTCTTAGCAGTCTGGGGTTTGGTGATAACCTTGTATTGTCAGTGTGATCATGCTCATGGTGATAGGAAGAGCTGAGTTATCAGCTAAAGAAATTAGCTCTCTGGAAGGGGGTTACTGCACTGTAATACCTCTTTTTGTGTTACAGAGCTCCCTTTGCTTGGCACCTGCTGTTTTCTGTGACCAGGAGTGACAGTGTGTCCCAAGCCGTGGGACTGAGCATGAATGCACTTCCTTAGATATGCAGTCTGGCAGTGTGTACATCATTATCATCTACTCTATATCCTGAAAGTAACATTTAGATTTGAGACTTACAAGCAAATTCAATAGAGCTTCTCAACATGGCTATTAAAAACACCCAACTCTAGGTCCTTCCAAGGAGGAAGATTGTGTATAAAGGAACCATGAACCTCCATTAAACTTTTGAAAACCAAACATGTTTGGATACCTCCCCTCTGAGAATGTACAAAGCTTTTATGTAGAAGCCAAGAGGGAGGGAAAATCCATACAGCAGGACAACTATGATATGAAGAGTCACTCTCATAAATTAATTGCAGTGCTTATTTAATTGCTAACTGTTTTTTTTTTTAACAGATCCTCCCATTATTCTATGGGCAGTCGAGCTTTTTCCCATGACAGTATTTTCATACCTGATGGGAGAACAGAGAGTGAACAGGCCGTTCAAGCAATGTCACAGGAGAACGTTTTAGGAAAAGTCAAGATTCTTCAGGTAAGAAATTGTAAGTGGGAAAAATGTTTAAAATGTGGTGGAAAATGGTCTCCATGTAAACCCATGGGAAAAAAAAGATGGATTGCTTTTCCAAAAGCCTTGGGGCAGTTTCTCAGCCATGTTAAGTTCTCTGGCCAAAAGCCATTGTAAGTCATTCAGATGATGTGCAGAAGTTCCAGGCTTTGGTCTTGAAAGGTACAGCAGTGATGCTGTAAACATATCTGCAGAAACGTCTGCGCCTGTGGAACCCATCTGAATTGAGCTCATGGTTCTGGCGTGTCCTGATCTGTATGCCTAAGTCCTACAAATGTGGTAATGAGAGAAAAAAATGAAGGCTGTGTTGAGGGCAAGGAATGGCATGCAGAGTGAGACTTCTTTGCAAAGCCAATTTAATTACATATGTATATGTATTACCTTTTTCTTCTCCTTTTTCTCACTGAACTTTTAATGATTTTCAAGTAAGGTGGATTTTTTTATCTCTCCAAAGCATAAATAACACATTTGGGTATTTGCCTCTAAAGACCTTTACATGATCTGCTTTCCCTTCTTTTCCGAACTCTCTCCCATTAGTGCTCGAACTAATTTTTTGCTTGACTCCTTGTATATCTGTAAGATTCCCAGCTTTATGCTTTTCTAGACCTTGTGAGAGGTGTCCTTCAGAAACACATTGCACTTTATTGTTCAGGATGCTGACATGTCCTGTCAAAATGCTGATAAATTTTTAATGGTGTGCGAATGCTGTTACCCTGAAGATGCCCAGTAAAATACCATTGATTTCTTTTACCTCTGAAGTCGGCCCACGATCCATCTTCTCTGGTGAATGAGAGATCATGCACATTAGACAGCTCCGACCTTCAGGATGGAATTGTTTGTGCTTCCTGCCTGGTGCTGTCAGCAGACAGAGCACCTGCACGGTGCTGGCCGTGCTGACTGTGGATGAACTCTGAAGCAGAAACCACACTAGGACATCTCCAATTCCTCTGTGCTGGTTTTTCAGCTTAAATTTCCCTGGGTCAGGTAGATTCAGTGCATGCTATTTTCCAGGCTGGAAACCATTACATTTAAAATGCCTGCTGACTCTGGGTAAAGACATGAGGTATGTGGGCCTGTCCTGCAGTGTCCTGCAAAGCCCACCGACTCCTTCAGGGAGCTGTGCCCTCCCTGTCTCTTGGATTTGTTTTCTTGGCTTCCGTATGCTAGCTTTTCTGTGAATAACTTTTCCCTTCCAGAGGTGGCTTCTCTCATTTCAAAACTGAGCTTAAAATTACCAATGGAAATTATTGCCTTTGCTAAACTAAGACACCTGATAAAAAGTACAGGTAATGCAGTTGGTAACAACCATGTTCACTAAGCAAATGCTAAATCAAGAAAATTAGAGCAAAAATATCACCCCTGGAAGTCACAAAATAAATAGCCAATGATACTCTCTTGCTCATATGAACTTTGCATAAGCCTTTTTTTAGTGTGGTTCCTTGCATGTATTTTAAGGGACAATATTGTTTCAGCTACTTGATGTAAAAAATGTGCTTGCCTTTTTATTTAAAACTGAAGGATGGTAGTCAATTTTTGTCATTTTAGTGTAGCTGGAACCCAGCCTGTAACATACCAGGTTCATTTTCCAACTCTGCTGATGATGGTGAGAGCAACTCATTCATTTAGAAAAAGAAATGCATAATAGATTGCAAATGACACTTTCAAGTATTTACACAAAATGTTTACACAAAAGTTATACGTTCATCTAAATGTCCATGGATTTTTTTTTTTGTAAACCCATGGGAAGACTCCCTTTAAGAAGCCCAGGGGCTACTTCTTGTATCTTCAAAAATTGCTGCCCACCATGTAACTTTTCCCATTTCCCCAGCCATGATTTCTGCAACTGTTCCCTGAGTTTTAGGACAAAATCATGCCAAAATCCCATGGCACAGTTTTAGATTGACCTTAGAGTTGAGTCCCAGGTCTGATGGTTATTTGGACTATCATTCCTGTTTGAAAGTTTTGTGCACTCCGTACCCCATCCTTTTTTTCCTGCTGTAATATTCTATGAGCCACTGTTTGCTGTGTGATTTTACAGTCACAGAAAACATTGATACTCCATCTCCTGATACCAGAAGCATGTATCTACTTTGAAATCTCTTTCTGCAAGCTAACTCCAGCTGGGAACATCTGTATTTTTTAAAGTGGAGTAAGAGGAGACAGTCCTCTCTTCTGAAAAGCACTCCACTCCTTAAAGACAATTCTGTAGCCAGCTCCCCGTCCCAAGTCATCACTATCCTACCAGCATTACCGTGGCCAGGCTTGAATGTCAGGGTGGAAGCACAGCACTTCCAGTTTCCATTTACCTGACAAGGTACTCTTCAGTAAAGAGTTGTTGCCAGGGTTCTGTGCCCTGTGCTGATTCTAAACTCGCTGCATTCCAAATGGAGATCAAAAGCTCTGCAGATTTTAACCCTTTTCAGGTTTTTTTTTTTTTTTTTTTTTTTTTTTGAGATGGTACAGCAAATGTTCCTGGAAAACTTAGATCTTTTTTTGGAAAAGTCCCTGTGCTTGCCAACCCAAGAGACAGCATGGTGAAAAGGGTTTTGAAGTCAGAAGAGCAATGCAAGCCATTTAATATTGATGGTGCTGGATCTCATTCTGGGGACCACCAGTGTTTCTCCCTTCTCCCCTTGCATTTTTGCTGACTTTGGAGTGTTGATGAACCCACAAAAAATGTTGTGTAATGGTGTAAACTCTGTAGTAGTCTGGGCAGCTGGCCAGCATGTGCACTGGTTCAGCTGCTTATTGTGGGAATTCTCTCTTTCTAATTATGCGTGAAAGCTCCTTCCTGGTATTTCTCTCATTTGGTTTAATTGATTTTCAGATTGACAGTATTCATCTTATCATGCTTTCTGTAAATGGATTTGGTCATATTCAAAGGTTTTACTGTGTGCTAGAAGTCAGGCTGAGAAAAGCCTGATCTCTCATAAACCTCCAGCAGCCTTTTTGTATCCTGAAGTTATTTTGTGTTGGCTCAAGCCATCTGGTGTTGTAAAAGCAGTCTTTTCCGTGTCCTTTGGAACTGCTGAGATTTATCATTACCTAGTTTTTAAGGTACACTGTAGAAAGCCAGCCTGAACCTGCTCCCACCAAGAGGTGGTACACAGGCACTGGTACTCCTAATGTTGAACTCTTTTAGTTTCTGGGGATCTGTTGCTTTGCTTGTCATACAGGGCTGTGAGTGAGCCACAAGGAATGTTTAAAATGTAAATCTTAACAATGTGTCAGAAAAAAACAACCCAACTCTTGGAGCTTCATTTTACATCCTTCCCCTTCAGAGGTTAGTGGGTTGGCTTTACTTCTCCCATCAAAGTGTCTTAGAACTACTTCCTGACATTTTGTAGCTGTGACTCTTTTCCTGCCTCTGATATTTGGCAGGAATGGTCAGCAAATGAACAGAAGACAGTTTTTATTTCAGACTTATAAAAACTGCAGCAAGTTAATTGGAAGCTTGTTTAAAACATTAGTTTCCCGAAGCGTCTACGCTATTCTCTTGCATTTGCTGTGATGATAGCATGGCGTGGCACTGCTACTGCCTTTGTTCTCCACTTCTTGCCTTCACTGAAATTATCTTGGGTCATCTGGCATCTGTGCGGCTGCAGCAGTCAGCTGCAAGAAATATAAAGATTGACTATGACATATAGCTTATGGCCTTTAGGAACCACTGGGTTACATCCTTTTCATTTCATGCAGCTGTGTAGATTAAACAAAACCCTCCGGTCTGTAAAACTATAAAACACCTATTTATTATACAGATATTAATTATGATAAAACATTTTTTGTAAATCCCAACTTTTCTGTCAAATACAAAAGGACCACTTTTAAAATTCACATTTCCCTGATTTTGTAATGATGAATGACCCTGATCATTTTCTTCTTGTCAGACCTTATGACTGTTCAGTTTTGGATTGCATTTCTTTTAGTCATTAGCATATCTTAGCTAATGACCAAGCCAGTGCTTCCCCCACTGTGCATTGCACATCTGTATTCTACCACCCACTCCCAATGTATCTTCTGTTTGTTATTGCCCAGATCTCAACAAGGCTACAAAGCCTTTTTCAAACATCGAAGCTTTTATCTTTTACCCTGATGCTCTGAATTTTTCAGAATTGGGAGTGAATTTTCACTGCATGATTGCCTAGCTTTTTATTTCTTACAATTAATTTCTTTGCTGCCAATATTTTCTAGTGCCACTGAAGCCTAATTGTTTTGCTCATATTGGAAAATTCTTTTTGCTTTATAAACTGAGTTTATAATTTTTTTCTTAATGGAAAGTTTCTTCAAGTGTAATGCCCCTAAACCACATGCTGCTCCAGCAATGGAGACTGGAATAGTTTCCTCTCTGCATCTTATATCGAGAACATCTGTGCTAATACTTGTTATTTTCCTAATTTTCTATATGTCTCTATGTTAATTTTACACCTGGATTATTTTCTAAAGCCTCCAGCCATACCAATATAACTGTTCACATGTTGCTTTCCAGTTTATTCTCACTTTGATTAAAAAAAAAGAAAACCTTCTGTGGGGATATTTAATTTTTTGCTATAAAGTTTGCTGCAGATTTTCCTGTTTATATTAAGAAGTGGACTCACTTCCATAGTTCACCGTTAATCGGGTGAACTCTCTTCTGAGCCTAGAAAAGAAATTATAAGAGAGAATATGATAGCGATGCCTGAAATCATGAGTGGAATTGATAAAATGAATAGAGGATAATTATTCCGTCTTTCACAGCATGAGAACATATGAGCAACAGTTGAAACTAGTAACACTTCCAAACCAAAACAAATGCTTCTTTAAGCGAAGTTGGACTGTATAAAATTTCCTCAGATGCCACAAATCATTGGAGCACTTACAAGTAACATCTTGGTACGGGTTCACCCTGCTCTTATGTATTCCCAAGGCATTTGATTTTTGGGTCATTCTGAGACTGTACAGGACCAAGTGGAATTTCAACAGTGTGCCTCTTTTTAGGACAAGTATTAATTAAGTCCTTATTTTTCATTTATATATAACTAGAAAAGTTAATTTCATTTAAGTTTCATCATATTTAGGCATTGCAAACAGATATGAAGAGTAGATACTTGAGTTGAAGGGAAAATATGACCAGCATTTCTTGTAAGCCTTGTTTGAATGGAATCAAAGAAAGCTGAAATAGTACACTCTGTTTTAATCATTTTTAACTGAACAGAGTAAACAGCTCAGCAGATCTAGTTTTGGATTCACTCCAGGCATGAAGCCCTAAGAATGATGTGGTTTCAGGGGCCTGAATCCAGCACACATGCAAGTAGGCATGTACACAGAAGAGGAGCCAAATGGGAGTGAGAGAGGAGATGTACAGCCTGGCCTCTTTGCCAATTAATATGGAAAACTTGTTCTGTGGCATTTCCTATGCAAATTCAAAGAGTGCTTTGAAAGTCTGAGCTTTTTTTATTTACTGCAGGTGCCAGACAGCACAGAACAATTTTACTTAGAAGCTTTATTCCTTAAGTTATTAATGGGAAGCTGGTGTCAGTTAAATAGTATCACATTTTAGCAAATTATTTTGCATGAAATAGAAGTGGGTCTATGTCATGGTCCAGTTACCAAGGAAGATTTTAAAAATTGGATGAGTGCAAACTTAAATTTTTTTTTCTAAATTCCTAGTATTTATTTGCCTGTATTAGATGTTCAGCCCTGCCCCTTACCTCACTATCGCACTGAGAGCCACACAGGTTGTGTGTGAATAGAAAAACTATCAGGAATCTTACAGAAACCTCATGAATCTTACAGAACAAAAATGTGGATGAGATAAACCTGGCCTGGATCTCGTCCTAAAGCTCCCCTGTGTGTGGTGTCTCGGGCCCCTGCTTCATGGTATAGGTGTTGTGTGGGAGCTGTGCTGTTTTGGTGCTGAGAATGGTTTGCAAGTCCTGTGGAAATGTCTGTCCACTGGCTGCAAACTGAGGAACTGGGAATGCCCACTGGAGTTGATAACGCTGGAAGTGGGAGATGCAGGCATAAAAAGTTCATCTCTTTCCTTCTGCTTCTAATCAACAGATTTCAGAGCAAGATGGTGGTTTCTGGCCACTAAATTACAAGTCTTCTTGAACAAATCAAAAGAGACCAAGGTCCTTTGACAGAGCCCAGTATGCATCTGTGGAGATTTTCAAAAGGGTATTTAGACACATGACTGTGCAATGGCAGAAGAACAAAATGCCAGATGCCATGCCTGCAACTTCTAATGACTGGCATTGCAAGTAATCCTCCTTAGGCGACTACCATCCACATACTGTCAGCACAGGGAATTCTTAACTACAGAGGATTTATAGTTATGGGTTTAGAAACATAAGTCTAGCTGAAACTTCTGAGAAATTTAAAACAGGTGCTCCTTTTCAGGGATTATGGCCTCTTCTGAAAGGTCTTGAATCTTAAATTGATGTATCTCTCCATCTCTGGGCTAGACTGAAGGTTCTCTCAAGTAAATTTGTGGGGTTTTTATTTTCTTTCATGGATGATGGATTTTTAGAATTTTTATGATTGACCAGGTAGAAAATGTGTCAGTGTGAAAATTTTCTGAGAGAGTAATTGCATTGTAGTTACATTATAAGCACATTTAAAAAAAGACCAAGAAGCAGTTTTAGCACTACTCGTTAGAAGCAGTAAGAATAAATTCTCTCAGTAGTTACAATGAGCTATTTAAGATTTTGACGTCTGGTCATTTGATATTTAATGTCAGCTTTACAGATTAGAATGCACTGAAAGAAACTGGCCAGTGGAGTACTACTATTGGAGCTTTTTGGTTTTTAAGCTAAATTTGTTCAAAAAAAGGCCAATAAATAAATAATACACAGAAGCACCTTCTGTCCTGGAAGGGTGAGGGTTACTAGAGTTTATCCTCAGTCTTCAAACTAATTTATGCAAGTCTGAGCAAACAAACTTTTAAAGATTTGAAACAATTAAAAAAACCTCAAAACCAAAAAAACGGTCACAACTGTGTACAGTCCATAAATATTGAGGATACTGTATTTCTTGGAAATATCAGGAAAACCACATTTTGAACTTTTCAATATGGAAAACCACATTTTTACAGCGCAGCCCTCAAGCACCCTTGATGGTAATTAAAAAGGCCATTCTTTTTCAAGCACAGACTTTCTCTACAACAGCTCCATCACCAAACTCCCACCTCGCATTGCACGCACACTTACATCAAGAACTTACCAGAAGATCAAAAGGGTAGCACACCATCCCTTCCTCCAAAACACACTGCAAGCAATATGTCAATGTGTGCATGTTCTCACCGTGGAACAGATGCACAGATCCTTAATTTCCTAGGTGGTTGCTCAGTAACGCTGATAGTTCCAGTTTTCTACCCAGGAGAATTATTTGTCCAGGAATATGACTTTAGGAAGAAGAAAGGAGCAATCTCAACTTAGGAAACACATTATCAAATCAAGATTTTTTTTTCCGAAATAATTTTATTCTGGCATCAGAAGACCTGCAGGAATAGAGCAGAATTAAAGGCCTCACACTGTCTCATACAGACCATTTTTCCCACTCCAGCTCCAATGCTCACAATGGAAACGTGAGATTTCAAGTTGGAGAGTTGCACTGCTCACATAAAAGCCTGCAAGGACTTGGTGAAACCCTTGCCTTTAGATTATGCCAGCAATGCAGGTGGGAATAAAAGTCTACCATTCAGAACTGCCCACTATGCCAAAATGCCTTATGATAGGAATTTCACTACTTTCTGCCAAAATTCAAGTGGGCATAAATAACTGACTCAATGAGGAGACTGAGAAAAGCTATTCTAGTTTAATAACCTGATTATGAGGAGTTTCTGCATGTATTTTTGTTTTAATGGTTCAGTACAGAAATCAGTTAATGTTTTTGGGATAATATGGATAAACTTGATATAAGAGTCTAGGCCACTGGGAGTGATGGCAAGAAAGACTAATCTGACCTGAATTTTTTTAGAGGATATCTTTCCTTAGCTCCTCACCTGTGCCATGTTACTGATTCTATGTTATAGGGGAAAAAAAAAATCTTTGTTTTACCTAGTATTTACTCCAATATTCTACAGTTCTCAACAGCAAACAGATGTCAGGGGACTGTGTAAGTACCTGACATTTTCACTGAATAGAAGCTGCACAGTTGAATTACTTCTTTGTAGTATCACAAGACAAAGATGGGAGATCTCCTCTGAAAAATTTTCTGTCCTTGGAAAACAGCAAAGCAAGAAAATAACTCCACGGTCCCTTCCTTCCTAATTGAGAATGATTCCCTGAAATATTTCAGGAAAAGAATATATTCATAAATGTTCCTTGCTCCATTTGCTCCTTCTAGAGAGTTTCTTCTCTCTTTTGCAAAAAGTTCATGTTCAAAGTCTCTATGGTACGTGTCTCTGCAGCAGCCAGGGCTGCAATTCTCTAACTTACCCTGCTACAGGACACACAGTATATGCTTCTTATTTTAATCATCTTACGCTTGATGGTATTCAAGAGTACTTCCTTGTAACCCTTGAGAGAAGATTGCTTCAACATGCAAAATAAATGGTGGGAAAGCTTTTTTATCCATTCATCTGCTGCATGTCCCCTGCCTAAACTCCTTTGTGCAACAGCAGTGAGTGGCAGTGTTCGTAAGCATGAGCAGACATGAGTTTGTCTATTCTTCCTATGACATCAAGCATCTAAAAGAGCTGGGTTTTTCCTGCTTTGAGAATTTGCCTCTCTAAGGCAGGGTTGTGCCAAATCCTCAACATTTAAAACTTATGATTAAACATCACAATAAGGATACCTTTTAGAAATGCAAATGCACGAGATGGAGGCTTTGGGGGCTAGAAAATAAAAAGATTGCCTTTTGGGGTAGTTTTAGTTTCTCAGTGTACACTTGGCTCATCAGATTATTTTGCCACAACAACAAGGCTTCATAATTAGCTTTTCTAAACAAAGTCTTAACCTAGAACACAGATTAAAAAAAGAAATTGTTTCAAAACTCACAGTAAATTTGCAAAAGTTGACAACACTGTCAAGAACTTGAATTGATCATCCAAAATCAGAAATCATGTAGCAAATTCCTCACTTTAGTCACCTTTTGGGGAGAAAGTAGAGAGGGTGCCCACCATGTTGCAACAATGTGAGCGTCAGGGTGCTATATGTTTTTTTTTGTCCGGAGTCAGAAGTTGCCCAGAATATTTCTGTGCAGATTTCAGGCAGACAAGGGGCACTTTCTGGACTTGGCTTGTTTTGCTCGTCATATAAATACCTGTTGTGTTTGTTTGTTTATTTTGTTTTTCCTGTTTTTCAGCAACAGTTGGCCAAAAATATAAAATTTGGGCAGCCTCCACAAATGACAATTTCTGCGAGGACAATGGGGGAAGCAAACACCAGTACAGAAGATGATGCATTGCTCAGCAGCCCTGTGGAGATCGAGACCCAGCAGGACACAGTGATCTCAGACTGTGGTAATAAAGTAAGCACTTTAAATTGACATGTCCATGGCACTAGAGCAGTACTAAAGCAGTAAAGTTCACTGAGGTGTAGCAGATGCTTCCAGTGAGGCGTAGCAGAGCTCAGTGAGCTGTTTTATGTGGGAGGGATCTCTCAGCTTGTACTTCTTGGCCTGGTGGGAAGCATGCTCTTGTCATCCTGAGCCAGGTCGCACAGAATTACCAGTCTGAGCATTTGCTCTGAACATCCAGCAGTGCAGATATCAGTTCCAGTGTTGCTAGAAGATAGGAAATTTTTCTGATACAGAAAATATTTTAAAATACGGACTGCCCAGCAAGGAAAGTTGTTCACAGCATCAAATATCAAAAAGGAAAATAATTTCAAAATGAGAGTGTGCAGCTTCCCTGGTTCCTACTCTTGTCTCATCTGCTGGCCTTGTAACTCCTTGGCACGTCTATCTGTATAGGTCTTGGGGGATGGGGTGGCTTTTGTCAAAAATTGGTGGCCAGGACCACGTAGAGCTGCTCTACTTTGATCAGGTTTCCTGTGATACTTTGTGACTTCTGATTTTCCCGACTAACTCTGATCAATGGCAAGAGTTCTGGGTTTGAATTAACCTGTAGTTGTGAAGCTGACTTCTTAGCCTTGGCAGTAACAAGCATGTAGTGTAATGGGATCCCAAGACACATTAGATTATGAAGTAATACTGTGATAGAATGATTAAAACCAATGTTTCTGAGTGTGATGAATGCTGCTTCAACCCCTGTGCCTTGAAACTTCCTCATCACGATGGCTTGGAGAGGGACCATAGCTAAAGAGTCCTAGTTCTCCAGGCTTCCATGGCTGTGGGGGGACTGTTAGCTCTGCAAAAAGAGTCATCTAGAACATGGAATTGAAACTCCTTGCAGCAGAGGTAATGCCTGAACAGGTTAGTGTATCTTTTCCTTATGTGTAAGTCAGGACAAAATAAAATCATTAAGACCTGATCAAAATCTTACAAAGCTGTGCTCTTTCTTTTGTTTTGGAACCTGATTATGTTGTTAAGAAAGCCTGACTATTTTTCCTTTCGTAGTGCTGTATGGACAGCAGAGATTCAAGGAGCAGTGAAGAGAAACTCAGAGCATGTAGAAACAGGAATGGCTTATTCATCAGTCCTGAAGTGATAGGAAAGAGGGAAAAATCCTACCCTAACACACATGACATCACAAGTCCTTTGAATCATATTTATTAGATCCTTTACATTTTAACACTTGTCTGTGGTAATCTTTTCTAGTCCACTGACACTCCAGATTTCCTGAGAAAAATGAATTTTCTTGGAACAGGACATGAAATGGAAGAAAAGGTAAAAAAACTTTTACACTTGGTTTGTACTGAGTTACATTCTAATTTTAGATATTAGAAGCCTGACAGTTTCTGTTTTCACACATTGTTTGACTGCTCATCCAATATTTTGTGAATGCTGTGCAGTTTTGGAGCTAGTAAATAAGCAGTAACTAAGATTGAGAAATCTTAAGAGATGATTGCAGGAAACAGCAGGACTCAGTCTCTGCCAGTCTTGCAGCATTCCTCTATTTGATGTATTAATCACAGAGTCATAATTTTCATAAGTACTTCTTCTACTTTGTTATGCCTGCATGTAATTCAATAAGCATATGCAAAATGTTCCTTCAGCTTTTAAGTAATTGGTTCCCTGATTAGCATATGTTTAACCTCAGAAGATTACAGAGCTGTCTTGAAAACAATGTATGTGATTTTCTTTCCTTACAGAAGATGTTTTCTCCTTTTTTTTCTGTCTTCTTTTTCCATTTGTATTATGCCAAATGCAAGTCTTGGGATGATAGCTTGATGACTTATGGGAGAGACAGATGACAGGCTCATTCTTACATGCCTAGACATACAGTTCCGCTATTTATTCACAAAAGGAGTCTCACTGAACCACTTTGCTTATACTTGCACTTTGTGAACCCAAGTATTTGAAGGGCACGAGAAATAAAGCACCCATCAAAGCCAGTGTTGTCTTACTTTAGTGTTTTGCTGTTTGGCGCTGTCTTGGACAACTCCACATGGCTCTGGAGGGAAGGTTTTCCACAGGCACTGTGCCAGTCTGAGATCCAATGCTGCAGTCCTCTCCCATGCAGACAGTACAGCTCTGTAGCTGTTCTATTATGATGCTTAGATAAGTCAATCTGATTTGCTTCTGCCTGAAGTGTATAATCCAAGTAATTTAAAGATGTAGATCTTTTTTCACATTAAGCAAACTTTAAAATGTCCCAGTTGCTTAAAACCCTACCTGTGCCTTTCCCATTTCCAACAAGTTCAGAGTGGAGCTAAACTGTGAAAAAACTTCAATAGAATGGTCTAAATAGTGTTTGCGTGAAAACTATAAAAATGTGTAGTATGGAAAATGGGAAAATATTAGAGCTGTGACTTTCATGTCCAAAATTTGTGATTTGTATAATGGAAAGCCAGGTTTTCAAATCTTTTCTGCTAATAATGCCTTTGAATTCAAAACTGCGAAGACGAATGGTGTGTAATTTATTTGTTTGTTTGTTTGTTTGTTTGTTTGTTTATTTATTTAATGGAACAAATAGCTTAATAATGTTTTCTTGTGTTTGTGATACAAACAGGTCACTCCAGTCAAATCAGCTCGGCCAAAAAGACAGTTTTCCTGTTCTGGCACAATTGAAACAATCAATTTGGATTCAGTTCCCCAGGCTGTTGCTCGTCTAGACAACAGTGCAGCTAAGCACAAACTGTCAGTGAAGCCAAAAAAGCAGAGGATGTCAAGACAGCACAAGAGATTAACAAAGGTATTAAATCACTGGCCAAACAGCAAGAGGAGGGCAATTACTTTTGAAACTGGGTACAAAATAACCATAACTGAGTGTACCAGGATCTATAGACAGAGGACTTAAGATGTGAGTAGCACTGTTACTTATCTGAAACCCTAGCTGGAGAGAAGATGCAAAGAAGTATTAATATTGCCAGTTGAGACAAATACTACTTAAACCTGAAGTACTTCCACTGGGATTTTACATTGGGAGAACTTTCTGATTCTAGTTTTTCTAGTAAAAACTTTAGGTCATAAAGGCCTGAAGATACATGCTGCTGTTAATGCTGCTCCAATATAGGCAATCAGATGGTGCAAAATTTGGTTGGGAAAAAATCAGATTCTCTAAATTGCGCAGGGATAATATCTTTGCCTTAAAGAAGAAGGAAAATAAGAAGGAAAATAAGAAGGAAAATAAGACTTAAGTAATGTAGCTCTTGCAGCAGCTATAGAGAGAAATATGAAGTTCTATCTTTGTACACTTACTGCACATCTGTTTTGGTTTTTATCCTGACATCTTATTAGTTCTTATAAATGGGACAAGACTATTCAACTACCAGGGCTCAGGAGAGGCCACTGCCCTTTTTTCTGCACCACTGTACTTGAATTTATCACTCTTGAAAGGAAGAAATTAAATTTGAACCTCTTGTTTATACAGAATGGTTAACTGGAGCCAAATGATGGCTCAGTAAATGATAGCTAGACAGGACATTAGCTGAGCTGTTTTCCTCAAGGGAAGCACTCTTCAGGTACAGAACAGAGCAGTATTCCTGGGAAGCTCTGGGTTTGCTGTCCATGCATGTTCCCACGGTTCCTACACTAGCCCCGGAGTCTCAGCACAGCTAATGATGAAGATATCCTGGCTCAGGATTTGGGAAAAGAAAGTAAACTGTGTTTCCCTGAGCAGTGTTCTTTCCTGGCTAGCATTGCAGAGCTTTTTTCTGCAGGCAACAGCTCTGTCTCTGCAAGTAACAGTTGGATTTGCCATGAAAGAACCGGCAAAACAATGCCCCTAAGCAGGTGTTAATTATTTCAGGCTTAAAGGATGGAGTTCTAAGTAGTAGAAGAAGAATGGGCATATGAAAGTTATGCTCTGTTCCTTGGGCTTCTGCAAATTTGAAATGGCAGGTCTCAATGTACACCAAATGGTGGTTCAATATTTGGCATTATAATGCTATCACTCTTGGGATGTTTTCTTTCTTTTAAAGGCTGTCATCCTAATAGGTGAGAGACATGGGATCTATGATGATGTAATCCATAAATTGGGGTGGGTGTGTTGGCTCATCTAAATCACTGTTTAAAATTTTTTTTTTTTTGCATTTGCAACTCTTTGTTCACTGTAAAGGATAACAAGCCAACAGGCAATATTCAGTAACTCCAAACTTGTCTCCAATTTTAGGGATCACAAAGTTTAACAATAACAGAATTTGAGCCAGAGGACCTAGAAACTCAGCTGTATGAGGATATATTCCCAGGTTATATTGGACGCTTCACAGCAGATAAGCTAATCCAGGACAGAGATGAGCAAAAGCAGCTTCAGCTGGCAGAGGAAAAAAGAATTGAAGATCACTGGGGTATCCTTGAAGCCGAAAGGATAAGACAGATTGTCGAAATGGAAGAACAAAGAGAAATGGAAGAAAAAAGGTGCCAAGAACTTGAGGAGATGCGTAAAGAACAGGAAAAAAGACGTGAAGAAGAGAGGAGGCAGTACCTCCTTGAAGGAGAAACATCTTTTAAAATAGAAGAGCAAACATGCCATAAAGAGGAAAGAAGACTGATGAAGGCTGAAAAAAGGCAAAAGCTGGAGGAGCAGAGGTGCCAGGAGCTGGAGAAACAGAGGCAGAAGGATTCGGAGGAACAAAAAAGACAAGACCTGGAGGAGAAGAGGCACTGGGAAGGGGAGGAACAACAGAGGCAAGAGCTGGAGGTGCAGAAGTTCAAGGAACAGGAGGAGCAACAGAGACGAGAGTTGGAGGAGCAGAAGCTCAAGGAACAGGAGGAGCAACAGAGACGAGAGCTGGAGGTACAAAAGCTCAAGGAACAAGAAGAGCAACAGAGACAAGAGCTGGAGGTACAAAAGCTCAAGGAACAGGAGGAGCAACAGAGACGAGAGCTGGAGGTACAAAAGCTCAAGGAACAAGAAGAGCAACAGAGACGAGAGCTGGATGAGCAGCGGCGCCAGCAATGGGAGGAACAGCAGAGACTAAAGCAGGAGGAAGAGAAGCACCAGGAATGGGAGGAACAGCAGAGACTAAAGCAGGAAGAGAAGCACCAGGAACAGGAAGAGCAACAGAGACTAGAGCTGGAGGAGCAGAAGCACCAGGAACAGGAAGAGCAGAGATGTCAGGAACTGGAGGAGGAGAAGAATCAGGAATGGGAAGAGCAGAAGCACAAGGATCTGGAGGAGAAACAGAGACAAGAGCTGGAGGAGCAGCAGAGCCTACCACTGGAAGAATTAAGGCAAGATAGGACTGAAAAAGACAGTCAAAAGGAAGAAGAAAGAAACTGGCTGGAGGAACAGAAAGAACTCAAGAAACAAAATAAGGAAGAAATACAGCGACAAGAACTAGAGGAGAAAGAGCTTCAAGAAGTTGAAATAAAACTGAAGCAGGAGAAAGAACCTGAGAGCCTCAAACAAGAGAAGAAACAGGAGGAACAAAGGCAGCATTTGAAGGAGAAAGAAAAGACAGGGAAGGAACAACCCCAGCAAGAGACGGATAAGAAAAAGAAACGGGAAGAGCAGCGGAAACACAAGCTCACCAAACAAATGCACATGGAAAGTTCAGAGTTTGTACTACTAGATGAACTGAAGCAGCAAAAGGAACAAAATGGACATGAATGGAACAAGCTGAAAGAGCAGAAGGTAGACACAGAAGGACAAAATCTTCAGCCAAAACAAGAAAAATCCTTGGAACAGCCACAGGAAAAAGATCAGTTGTGTTCTGCTGGAGGGGCTGATAGGCATCCAGCAGAGGAGAAGCTCCAAGAAGGATCAAGTTCCCAAAAAGTCAAAGAGCCAGAAAAAGGGAATAAAACAGCAGAGGAAGTGCTAGCCCAGAAATTGAAGAGAGAAGTTGAGGCTCAGGAGCAAAAACGCATAGGGGAAGAACTTCGATGGCAAGAGGTAGATGAAAGACAAACGGCATCCAGACCCTTCACATTTCAAGTGTCTTCTGGAGATAAGCAGATCATATTTCAGAAAGTAAATCTGAGTCCTGTCATGCCCATCAAAGGAGCAGGACTCTCTTCTCCATCTGTCAAAGACTGTAGGGTGCACACTACTAGCAAGGGCTCTCATTCCCTCCCATCATCTGTGTGTGTACCTCACACAGCTATTTTGGTTACTGGAGCACAGCTGTGTGGCACAGCAGTGAACCTGAACCAGATTAAGGACACGGCTTGCAAATCATTACTTGGCTTAACAGAAGAGAGGAAAAATGTGGATGTTCCCTCTCCAGAGAAGTCCGAGAGAAAAAAGCAAGATCCCAAACCTAGCAGCAGTAAAATGAAACACGCACAAGAGGCATTGAACAACCAGGCCGTACTGGCTGAGTGGGCCTCTATCCGCTCCAGAATCCTAAAGAACGCAGAGAACAACAAATATAATGAGAGAGACCGAGTAAGTGCCTGCAGGCACAGTGATGACTGGACACCCCGAGGACGCGGTGCTCCCCACGGTAACTTGAGGAAGACCCTCTCTGCAAATGCAAAGTTCTCGATTACACCAGCATGGCAGAAATTTTCAGATGTTTCAAAAACCAGTTCAGATGCTGAGAATGTAAATGTGGCAAAAGGCAATGAAACAGTGATTGTGGGGAGAACCACTGGCTCACCTGCTGATTCAAAGGAGGATGTGGTCTGCACTTTTAAGGATAACTTATCTGAAAAGCTCAAGGAGAAAATGGAAACCCCTAAAGAAGTGACAGACCACACTGAAGGCTGTAAATTTGCGAAAGATCTTCCATCTTTCCTTGTTCCAAGTTTTCCACATTCTATGGGCAAGGATTTACCCCAGCCAGAATTTCCCGATGCTCTGGAAAATCAGCAAAATAACAGCACAAAAAAAGCAGATAAACCACCGTCAAATGGAGAAGAAAATGTCTCTCCTTTTGGAATAAAGTTACGAAGGACCAACTACTCTTTACGTTTTCATTATGATCAACAGGCAGAGCAAAAGAAAAAGAAAAGATACAGTGCAGGAGACAGTTTTGATGGTGTGCCTGACCCACTCACCTCAACAGAAGGTGAGAAAGAATCCTCTGTTTTCACCTCACAAGAAAGTACCTCTCCTGGCACAGGGAGAGCAAACATTTCTGGTAATTTAAAAGACTCTTCAGTTACTGTGGTGGAGTTTTCACCACCAGTGGTCCCACCAGCCACCGGCCAGAGTGCTCTACCTGCTCATGAGAACCCAGCATGCAAGTCACTGGTCCCACAGAAACCTGCTTTAGCTCCAAAGCCCACCAGCCAGACCCCACCATCATCTCCTCTCTCTAAAATGAACAGATCAAACCTATCTGAAATGCTGGGGCAAAGGGGGGTTAAAGCTGAATCAGATGGTGGCTGGAGAAAAGAAGACAGAGCAAATGCAGCCCAACCCATACCATCCAATGACTACAAAAATGAAGAGGAAGAAGTCAAAGAAAAGAAGTCATTTTTCCCATCTCTAAGTATTCCATGGAGAGAAAAAAATGACAAAAAGCCTGAGCCATTGAAGAAAGGTATGTATCTTTCAAAGCAAATTTAGCTCTTATCTGCATTTCCAAAATGAGATACTGGAGGTACAGAGGAAGACATTTGGTCTTAAGCTATAATTTTTACTTGGCATGTTATTTGTGGAGGAATGCTACTGTGCTTAGGGTTGTCTGAATGAGTGTGAACTCCCATGCCCACAATTTAATTCAGAAGCCCACAAATTCAGTGTGACCAGTGCAGCCTACTTAAGAAAGTTAATTTCAAGGAGGTAACAGAAGTGTGTGTGTGTGTGTGTGTGTGGTGTGTGTGTTTTCCTTGGCAGAGATGTTACCTCTGCCTCTCGTTAGTCAGGTGATGGACCCTGTGGTCCATGTATAATGGTGCCATCAGAGCAGAGGGTGTAATTTTAAAAATCTACATTCTGTTGCTTCTCTTTTTAAAGGAATGTTATCTAGCTTAAATATATTAAGATCTAGGTCCCCTTGTCCTGGGAAAATTCTTTATTTAAGCAATACAGCTGGGCACAGCAGTCTGTGCTGCAGAGGCAGTCTTCAGTGATGAAAACAATTAGAGTAGTCATAATGTCTCTTCAGAGGAGGGTTGAAAGCCCCTGTGTCCTGAAATGGTATTCTGTACAAGAGGGAAAATTACCCTTTCAGAGTAAGGACACTCAAAAGACCGAGGCAGGAATTCAGCATTTCATTGGGAAACTCCAGTGTTTTTCATTCTTGAATTTTGCGAACACCAGGACACTTCTAAAAAAAAAGATAAATTTGGATGCCTGGGTGAGTGTGTTGGATTAGGTCTTATTCCTGAGGCATAAAATCTGTTTCAGGATTTGTCGTGTAGTTCGCAAAGGTCTGTGACTGACATGGCATTCAATGGGCTTAGCTCCAGCATTTTCACAAGGTAGAGAAGTGGTAGGGGTTTTGCCAAGACAAGAAATGTGCATTATTCAATCAATTCTTGTCATGTTTTCTTTCAGAAAAGCCTGTTCTCCAGAGCAGGCACTCCTTAGATGGCTCTAAATTGATGGAAAAAGTGGAAACTTCACAACCACTTTGGATTACATTAGCACTGCAAAAGCAAAAGGGATTTCGTGAGCAGCAAGCTACAAGGGAAGAAAGAAGACAAGCCAGAGAGGCAAAGCAAGCTGAGAAGCTGGCTAAAGAAAATGTAAGCAATCTTTAGAAACCTGCCCACTAGAAATACTGACACCATACTTATAACTGTTAGCTAATTTTGTTATGTGGGAGTATTTTTTTAATGTTTGGTTTGTAGGACTTCATAAAAGCTAAAATGACAGCAGGTAAAAAGTATTCTGAAAGTCTGGAGCTCTCTCTTGCAAAACTGAGACCTCCAGGAGAAAATACTGTGCAATAGTTTGGCAATTTTAGTGTAAATTTTGATGATATCACGTGGTAGTTAATGACAATCATAAGCACAACTACTGTGCAGGTGATGGAACAGAAAAAATGTGTGCAATGTGTTCTTTCAGAGCTTAAGTGAGATGTTCACCTTTAATGCTTGAGGAATAACAGCTGAAATATGCAGTTATAGGTGAATATTAGTAAGTATGAATTTATTTTTATTGTAGCATGTACTATTTGGGTAAAATACAGATGAACAAAAGAAATGAACAGTCGAGATACATCCAAATGCCTAAAGCAGGCACTGAATTCAGTCAGTTCTGTCCTGTTCTCCAAATAGCTATTTACTCTCCATGGCTTTCTATTAGTAAGGAAAGCACTTCTACTTACAGTACCAAAGTGATGCTGCACAAACAGGGATGTTGTATATAGATATCACCGATGGAAAAAAGGGATATTATGTGGATAGCTAGATATATTTTAGTGTTTTTTATGTGACCCAAATTTCTGATGGATACGTGCATAACCAGAGACACAGACAAGTGGTGGAAGAAAACAGCTGTGGGTGTGAAGTTGCCCACAGATGCACACTATGTTTCAGTGCTGTATTTAACAGGGAGGGCTGGCTCAAACTCTTCAGTATTTTGACTGAAATGACAACATGACAAATTTAACTTTGTCGTGGTTTTTTACAGTCTTTAATAAGTGTTGGTTTTAGAAGTATCAGTGTTGTGATCCTTTGCCAAAAAGCAAGGTTAGGGAAAGGACAGGTGATGAATGAAAGCATCAAGTGTGTCATCTCTAACTTGTAGCCATTACATGACAGACTGTTTCTCATTTAGCAGTTTCTCTTCTCTGTTCTAGGCTGCAGTAAGTAATCAGTCAGATAGTAAAAGTAGCAGCAGCAAAACAAGCACACTGCAGAAATCTACAGCTCAAGAAGGAGAGAAGAAAATTGAGACTGCTGTGTCAAGACTAGAAAGAAGGGAGCATCTAAAAAAGTCAAATACCCTTCCAACTTCTGTGACAGGTACAGTTGAGAGATTCATTCTAGGAATAATGCACTTCAGAAATGGTATTGCATGTTTTTGAGAAAGTGAATGAGAGTTTTTTCCCCCTCATATACAACTGCTAGATTTACAAATGCATTCCACAGAATAACACAGCTTACTCCCATCTCATGTGCTGCCCATTATGATGGAAATACCTAATTTTAACAGATTTTTACCAGGCTCCCTAGGTTATTAAGGTTGCACTGCTGCAATTCCTTAAAATTGCCCTAGTTCAAGTTAACGAAATTAGGCTGTCTCCCCAAGCCATATCCAACGGTATTTTTGGAACATGACTAATGCACGTTAAGGGGATCTGATTTATTGTAAATTGCAATTGCAGTACTGTTTTGCCTTAGGTTGGGGGTTAGCACAGAGGGGGAACGATACTCAACTTATACTAAGTGTATTTGTGCAGGAAATGAATCATGTTGTGTTCTCACACCTCTCAGTTTGTCAAGGAGAAATATTCACCCCCCAATATTAGTAATAAGCATTCTCATTTGAAAAATGTTTTAAATTTAATCAATTCAGTTGATGGTAGTCTGTTACTTTGAATATAGGACTTCTCCCTCCCAGTCAAATATGTGGTATGGAAGGTTGAAACCAGAACCTACTGCTTTATTTGTCACTTCAGTCGAAACTATTCCATAGGCAGAAAAATTAAAATAAATACTTCCCCAAAGGGCATAACATTTGGGGTGGTATAAGGTGATTGTTGAAATACAGACTTGCCTATATTTCTCTAGCTAACAACAGTCCTTGGGAAAAGGTTTTTTAGTAGATAGGGGTTGAAGAAACCTTTTTAAAAGTTGCACAAGTAAATAGCATTTCTGAAAGTAAATACATGTGTCAGCTGCATCTGTTCAGAACCACTCTATGCCAGGGAATATGAAATGCAACTATTGAAGCACTGAGGTGACTCAGCTGATTTGTTAAAGGCTAAACCAGTGCTACTCCTGCATTACAGACTACCCCAAGCTGAACCTCCCCCCGCCCATGCCTATATTCAGTTGGTTCAGCAGCTGGATCTTCACACTGCAGCTGCACACCAGAGCAGATGTCCCTGAGAACTTCACTTGGAACACCTTGGGTTGGACTAGATGACATTTAAAGGTCCTTTACAACCCAAACCTTCTAAGATCTTACATAAATTGCCCAAAACTTTCATGCTTTACAGCATTCCTGTCAAACTCTAAAGGGGCTCTATTGCAGCCCTACCCTCAAAGACTGAGCAGTGTTGATATGCTGTTCATGGTCAATTCTAGCAGAAATCAAACTCAATCACAATGGATGATGACAAATTAGATCAAAGAGCCAAAACCCAATTATCCAAAGTCATTTTGTCTGTACTTGAGTGACAGTTCAGGAGGAAATTGAGGAGGAATTACCAATTTTGAATTACCTAAAGTGAAAGCATAGAACTCTATTGGCCCTTAAGAAATTGTGACTGGATTTCCCTGTGATTACTGACTATATTTGGAGCCAGGCAGCCATTAGCAACTACACATATATACAAGTATTTGTGGGTAATAAGACTGATTTGGGCTTCCCACAGTTAGAGGAGCCTTTAAGACAAGACTAGCCTAGGACATGTTTAAAATGGAAGTCTGCTGAGTCCTCCTCTAAGGACATTAAAAAACACCCACAACTTGAAAGCGGTGTATTTCAAACTTGCACTTGTGTCTTGTGCAACAGGAACTGGTTAGAGTGTGTGACCTTTAAAATAGTATAAATTACCACAGCATTGAAATAATCAGCTTTTCAAAGTGTCCATCTACAGAAATTGCTGCTGCTAGTGTTCATTTACTTACAGATAAAAATATATGATTAAAGATGCACTAAAAAGAAAAACAGAACTGTTTTTGGCATCCATGCAATTTTAAAGCTTTTCTACACATTCAAAACCTGAAAATGAAATGAAACTAAAAGTAATTTGGAATCTGAACATTTAACAAAAAAAAAAAAATTGGCTCTTAAAAAAGAAAATGTGTCCAGGGGGTGAGGGGTATGAGTGAGGAGTTCTTTTGTAATTAAGATTTTTAGTGTTACTCCATATGTTTCAGATGGGACTCATTTATATTCAGGTTGCCTCAAGGGCATTCACTGTCTCAGGATTTATTTTCCTATTTCACTTCTACAATACTTCCATAGTTTTGCTCTGTGAAGTTGCTTCTTAGAAATCATTTGTTTAATAAACACATTTTCTTATGGAGACTGCTGTTTGTCTTCAAGATACTACTTAGAAGAAAATGTGGCAAACAGCTGGTGGTAAAAGCAGGTTTTTTTCTTGTCAGGGACAGTCTCTTGGGCAGGGTTAAGTGAGGCAGGAAGCTATAGGACCACCTTCTCTGAAGAGGGAATATAAATACTACTAAATACATTTGGTTTATATGCGTACAGCAGCTGCATTACCCAAGCAAAAAAAAACCTCCCCAGCTTTATTTCCCATTGTTTGCTATGGTGCAGATGTAATTAAAATAGTTTATTTAAAGAGGAAGATTGGCAAACTGGAAATGTTTTCTTTGGATCTCACAGAGACTGAAAATTTTGTCCCTATTTTTGTGAGTTAGATTACTTGGAGTCACCTCTGAAAAAGGAAACTCAGCTCCTTCTAACTTGATTATTTTGCAAATACAGTAAGATTTAATTGAAAGTGTTGGAAATAAAGATCTAGTGTTAGATCAGAATATCTTCACATAAAAGTGAAATCTCTAGTGTCCTGCAACAAAGCACAGGATCTAACTAAGGTTGTTTTTTTTTTTCCCCTCTCCCTATCCCATAAAAAAAGTGGAAATTTCAGATTCTGTTCCATCAACCCCAGTGACAAAGGAGGTGGCCAAGAGATTCTCTACGCCTGATGCTAACCCAGTGTCAACAGAACCAGCCTGGCTTGCGTTAGCCAAGAGGAAAGCAAAAGCCTGGAGTGACTGTCCACAGATCATAAAGTAAACTGTAAAGTTACATCTCTATTGCAGATAATTAATTGCTTTCTTTTATTTATTCTGCTTTTTACACATGACAAAACTGAAAATGCATGTATTGGAAGGACTGAAAACTGAACTGATTACCGTTTTGCTCTAGCTCACTGTCAAGTCCACTCAAGTCATATATTCCATTGCTTTGACAAATAGCTAAAGGAGGTCATGGCAAAAATCTCACAAGCCAGACTCTCTCAAAAACTTAAGAGTGCTCAGATACTGGATGTAAATTTTAGCAGGTATCACAATAAGGACCAGAACAGAATAAGGGTTCAGAAGCTTCTTAAATTCTGTTGGTATTCAGTTCTGGAATTTTAGATCTCTATGTCTGAGATCTCAGAAATTTTTTCAGAATTTCATTGTTGAAATTAAGGCAAGATGCATGTTCCCCTCTCTTAAGTCATAATTTATTTAAACATGTTAAACTGTATGAACTGCCAGTTCTGCCTGCTTTTTGAAAGCCTTTTCCCTAAGGAAGAGCTTTAGGATACATCGTTCCACATGCAAATGATAAGTAGATAGATGGTACCATCCAAATGCTGAGGTAATTTCTTTCATCATAGGATTAATACACTACATCTATATACCCTCACTTCTAGGAAGAAAATAATCCTACTCAAAAAGCCACCATGTTTTAAACAAGTATCATTAAGTTCTCAGAAAGAAGTCAGGGATTCACTGTGTCTTGCAGTCATTTAAGTGCATCACTGTGCTTGGCCATATTTATGCTGCATAGAAACAGTGACTGTAGATTACAACTTTAAATCAATGGACTGGAATTAAACTGTTCCTGTGTGAATGCAGCTGTAGAATTTGTCTCAGTAAGTTCCCACAGGAGTAGGACTGGCAGAACTGAAGTTAACTGAGAACTGAAAGCTAAGTCAGTGAGAGTTTTAGGAGTTTTAACTCTGCATTCTTCCCGTTTTTACTCCACATGCAACTTCAGGTAGTTCAGATAACTTCCTGTACTTTGACCAGTATAGCCAGAACGCTTCAGAAAGAAGTTTACTTACCCCATCTCAGGTATCTGCTGTGGCAGTTGAACGCTTTATTACTTCATGTAACTAAAACAGAAATGTACACCCCCTCCCTCTTACAAAAAAAGGACAAAGTCCATAAATGTAATAGAAATGTCACTATCCTCAACATCCCAGAGAAAATGCTAGGTCTGCATTTTAAAATGCTGCCCTATTAAATAAATCAACTGAGTTTGTTTTACAAGGAAGACTTCAAAAAAATTTGAAAGTCTTCTTCTTACAACCATAAGGCTCAAAGGAATCTTTAAGCCTATAACATCATAAAGGGAGATGTTTTCACGAAAAGAAATTACACCATTATAGAATGATATAACATATGCTTCATGGAAGTGTTTTAGCCAAACTGCAGTAAGCAGCATGAGAAACACCATTTTAAACTACGCAGGAAACAGACTGAAACCTGTTGTACGCTCTGTTCCCAGAACTAAAAGGAGTTTCAGCAAAAGTCATTGTCAAGTACAGCCTTTCCCACCAAACAGAACACAGGGGCTCAGTATCATGCTTACAATAGCACAAACACAATGGATGTGTTTGATTGAGTACGTGTGCAGCAGCAGGGTGGGCTTTCTTGGGTGTCTCAAGCCATCAGTTTTAGTGTTTCATATTTAAGACCAGAATCTCTAAAGTAACTTTTTTACCATGAATATAAGTAATTAATATGTTTTAAGCAGAAATGAGACAATGCTGCCCTCAAATGCTTGGGGAAAACCCCCAACTTAATGCCTTCAATATCTGAAGAAAAAATTGGCCCTGTAGTTACTTTTGATCTGCTAGCACTAGGAATTAGTGAATCTTACAGTTAAATTTACATTTTTTCCAAGTTTGTTTGCCTGCAGTATGGATTTGTAAAAACCAAATTGCCTGAAATCCATCTTTACAATGTTTTCTTGGGAGGGGGAGCCAGGTAGAAATACAGAGAAGGTGAAGTAAATCAGGATTAAAGACACTGGTATTTTGGAAAGCATAGCAAAAGTAGGTGCTATTGTGCATGACATAAGGATGCAATTTTCCAATACAATCCATTTATACCGCATAGAATAGAGCTTTCATTAAGGATGGTCCTAAGCTAAAGCTTCAAAGCGGAGGTTTTTTCCAACCATAAAGGTATCTAGTGTAACAATGGAAACTGTATTATGTACAGTACTTGATGGAAACATTTCTAAAGTGTACATGTGCAACAGTGACATTTCATGTTAAATTAACAAAGACTTGCACTAAATACCAATGAAGTGAAGTGTTACTTTGCTTTAGCTTTGTTGCAACCATTTCTGATAAAGTATTGGAAATCTGTAAAAATAAATCCAAAACATTACTACCCAGTTTAAAACAGAAAAAATGTTTTAAGAACTGAATAAACCACTATGTAGTATATTGTCTCAATTTTTTGTAACTTATACAAACACAAAATACCATTTCTTTTGACAAGGTTATATATGATTAACCTCTATGTTCATATAGTAATGTACAAAAACTACAAGATGTATAATTGTGGGGTATTTGTTGTGTACTTTTTTAATTTTTCAAATGTTTTAAAGTGCAATTGTTTATTATACTGTCATTTTAATTCTTATTAAACTATAACCTGGTCAAAATTACCTAATCATTGATATATGTCCTCTGTGTCTCATTTTGCTAATCATGTAGTTCAGGTTTGCCTTACAAACAGAACTTTTCACAGTGCTACAAATGTACTATGTACTACACAGGATTCAAAGTAGATGGTTCATGAGACAAAGTAAGATAAGAGTTTCTACCATACTTCTTTTAGAAGACTCTTAGTCAGGAAATGCTCTCAGTGAAGTGTACTTTTGCCACTGCAAGTACTTGATTCGCATTACTAAGACCCCAGGTACTTACTTCCAAGGTGTTAAAGAACACAAACCCCAATTTATACAATGTTTTTTTAATAGTTCTTGTGAAGACAATGTAAACAGCATTCATTCAAATATTTTTTAAAATTATTTGACAGTGGTTGATTTCAGCAGTACATACTTCATCTTGGAACTCATACCATAGCTGTCATTGAAATTTAATAAATATTTATAGTGTTATTTCCACTTTAGAATACAAGAGGCAACTCCTACTGACTTCAGTGGAGTCTAAGGATATGCTAAATTGAATTAAGCCTTGGAGGGCCTAGGTCCACAAAAGATGAATATTCTGTTTGTACAAACAAACAGGTCACTCCTTCCAGGTATATAAAATTCAGGCTATGTCTCCAGAAATCAAGTTAAAAAGTTAGATTCAAAAAAGGACTTGGGTTAGCTTGCCTTGGCACAGAAATCTTGACAGACAGACAAACACTAGTCTGATGCACGGAAGAGCCGGGCACAGGCAAGGATGGACTCAGAGAAAGCTGTACACTCCTCCCTTGGAGACAAGCCCGTGATCCAAGCTGTGGAATTTGGCACCTTACATGCTTTGTCCCCTCTCTGGCAAGGTGCTGAGCAGCCACGCTCCCTCCAACACTACAGCCTCCTCTGGACACTGCATCATGCAAAATTCTACATGGTAAGCCTGCAAGGAGCATCTCCTGCCTGCACAAAACAGGCAGAGGGGTAGAGAGCACCTGTGGGTTCCTAGTTTACAAATGTAAACAATAAACATGAAGCAGCTTAACATCTCAGCTGTTATTTTTTCCTGTTATATACAGATCTAGACAATAAACATAATCATTTCTACAGCCAACAACAAGCTTTGTTCCCCATATTACGGGTGAAGAGAAAACCTCTCCTGGAAGCTTATCTACTCCTTCTGCTGTTCCACTCTTGGCATTCAGGATCCACACTTTGCCATCTGTAGATACTGCTGCCAAGAGAATTTTGTTACTTAAGTCACCACTTTGGAAAATGAATGGTGTTCCATATACACTTGAAGTGGCTTCAAATTTCCACAGTAAATTACCCTCCATGTTACAGCAGTAGATAAAGCAGTCGTGAGAGCCAAAAAATATTTCTTGCTTAGTTAAACTTGAGAGGCACGGAGATGAAAACACTGGCCCATTAGTGGGAAATTGCCAAACCTACAGAAAGAACATAACCACCCATTATTGAAGGTTTTTCAAATTATCAGTTTTACAGCAACTATAATTTTTTAATAGACTCATTGATAGGAGAGCATTTCATTTCAAAAGTATACTAGATTTCAGTGAGGGCTAGTAAATCCTTGTCAAATTATAAGTTAGGTTTTACACAGAGAGTAAGCAATCAAATCTCATAAAATAGATGTGGAAGAGGGAAGAGTTACTACCTTCTGTGAGGCCCATATAAAGACAGCCAATTTGGGGAAAGAATATTCTTGAGCTGCTGTACAATTAGTAATGAACATCAAGAATCCTGTTAATATGCCATTCTTTGCCAGAAAGGCAGATACTCCTTTTGTAATATGGATTTCCTCTGCTTATGCTAACAATGTGCAGATCCCTCCTCAAGAGAGTATCAGTTCTGCAACACTGCTGCAAGCAGAGAGCAGGGCATGGGTGAACACGTATTTTATAATCAGAAAAGGCTTAGGAACTGCCATGTATACTGCATCTCAGGCCAGCAAAGAGTGCCAGTTGTTTTAACACCAGATACAAACTACATTTATCTCTGAGGAACTGAAAAAATACTCTCATTTAATTCAATGTGAAGGCTGACACATATTTTACCGGAATTATGATTTGGCAGTTTTTTGATAAATGCATAAACAGTATGCATTTATCAAGAAACAAGAAACCTTTACTTCTGAATAACCCCCATCTTACAGAAGAGATAGCTTAAACCTGCTTTTCATCTGGAAAAACTCCAGATGAAACCATTTCATTTGCTGGCACTACACTTGACAATTGACTTTGGGTATAAGGTCTGAACTAGAAATTCTCTTACTGCATCAGGCAGCTTGAGTTTTTGATTTTGCCATGAACTGCGTGGACTACCCTAGACAAACAGTTCTACTTTCTTCTCTCTCTAACAACAGACATTTCTATTTGGTTCATGAAAAGGTATCTGTAATCATTAAGCCTCAGAAAATAGTCCTAATAAAGTATCTTATTCAGGGTTTTGTGACAGACATAGAAAACCCAACAACACTTTTACCTTTTCTCCAGAATGAGTGTAACAATATAAGTTTCCATCCACACAGCCAACACAGACGTAGTTCTCATTGCAGTGAGGAGAGGAGAAGAGTGGTTTTCCAAGGCTGCTTTTCCAAATCTTACTCCCCGTCACCTGTAAGTGGCAGCATGGAATACCTGATGCTTAACACAACTATAAGAAACAGCACAAAACAACCCTTCCATCACTTCCTGACCCAGCCATTATATAGTGTGGAAAAAAACCCCTAACCCCCAAACCAAAATGACAACAACAAAAAACCCACACAAACCAAAAATGTAATGAAAAAGTAGGTTCTCCCATCCAGAATGCATACCAGAAGCAAAATCTTCAAGTCTTATTCCAACAAACTGTATAGTGTTTTACATATGATAGTCAAGATCCACTTTTTACCCTTTCTTCCTCCCCCTAGGCAAAGTAATAATGATAATTAATAGTGTATTAGCAGTAGTTCTAATAAATGCCAGACTCAGTTTTTTATTTCATTCCCAGCTCCTCAGTATGTGACAAGGACCAGTGAAGATTTGAGATACCTTGGAATCAAGTTATATTGATACTCTAGGACTCAATTCACTATCCATGACTGTCACGACGCACTCCTAGTGTATCCTGCACATTCCACAGGAATGAGGATTATTCATTAAAATAAGAATGTGCAGAGTCGCTTGTAGGTGGGTTTCTCAACTACCTGTTACTCTGAATTACAAAATAAAAAAATATCTTTTCTTAAGCACAGCCCACTCTGGCTGCAAAACCACACACACTGGTTTTCTAATGGTAGACTGGTTATTACTGAGGACGTGTGTAGTGGGTGGAAGGTAAAGGTGATTAGGATTGATGCTCTGTGTTGTGTGAGTACAAAAACATTAATAGCTGCTTCAAGTCCCTGTTCCTTCTATCAAGCAGGACCAGCTGTAAGCCAACAATGCCTCAGAAAACCATGAAATTGCTCCACATCCATCAAGAACGCCATTTCCCCGGTGCAAAGAACAGAACTGCACTCTGAGATTAAAAGGACAGCTCTTAAATACGGGGAGGGAAACAGTAACAGGAATGAAGGGGCTTCCTTTTGCATTCTGTTCTGATTTCTGTATATTTTTTTCCAATCCTACTGTCAAAGGAGGAGGGGGCAGGAAATAAATCTATAGACTTGCTCTCACTCACTGGTTTTACTGATATGGGAATGACAAGAAACGGATTGCAACTTTGGCCGACGGTCAGCATGTGAATTCAAGCAAGTAATTCAGTTCTCCTTATCCCCAGATAGATTTCTGAAGTTTGGGAAGTATTATGGTAACCTTGTGTATAATTATAATGCCTCCAAGTGAAAAATATTCATGGTAACATATGATCATTTTCCCTTTGATCAGAATAGTGATCTTAAGTTCAGAAATACAGTTGGTTTCATTTAAACTTGAGATCGGGATAAAAGACACGTAAGCAAAGGTACATACTGGGTTAACAGCCAATAATAGTCCTCCTAGTGTAGCAACATAGAGGCGATGTGGAAAAGAACTCAGACAAGGAGACGAAAACACAGCGCCACCGTCACAATATAACTTCCATATACACACCTTTTTCTGTAAGTACAAGAAAAAAGAATAATAAACAATATTTCAATTGGAGTTAGAGCTCATCATGTTTACAAAGACCTTTGAATGTCAAACATTATCAAATACTGTGTTTACTCAGTAAATACTAGTTAAGAAGACGATCTACACGCTATGACAGCAACACATGTGCCATTGGCTTTCTCTTCCAACATATAAAATAAATTCAGCTATTGAAAAGGCAGTATCTGCCTCTTTTATTTTTCATCTCCCACCATCTTCTTGTTTAGAATGTAAGATTCTTTCCCCACCAGAAAACCACAGTTCTATTTCTAGCTAGGCACCCTATTCTGAAACACTCATGGAGAATTTAGTAACTAAGAAATTTAAGATTTGGTTTCAACCAGGACTAATAACACAAGAACCACAACTGAACCACTAAAACTATTTACTGTCACATAATCCTAACCCCACTTAGAGAAGGCCTAACTTTCAGAAGTGTGATTGTGGACTCCTAAGAATACTGACACCAGTGGAACGTCCTCTAGAATACTACAAATAGACCCTAAACTGGATATTTATTGTTCTATGTGTAAAAGTTAGTCAGTGTTCTTACATAAATATCCAAAGCATACACATGTTGGTCATGTGATCCAACGTAGACCAGTCCACTGGAAGGGTCTACAACTGCAGAGCTTTTCACAGTGTCTTCTGTGACAAAAGTCCAGTGTATTTCTCCATCACTGCTTTGAAGCACGTACACTAAGCCATCATAACAACCTATGTGGAACAAAATATGACAGGGGAAAAAAGAATAATGATTATTTGCATTTATGGTGTGATTTATGCTGCTAGTTGCATCACTGTTGGAAAGAAGTAAGATTATTCATAAGGTAGAGTTTCAAAATATTTTCCAAAGCTCCTCCTGTGTTTTTAGCTCAAAGGTTTTGCTGATACAGTCAAAGATGATAGTTCTGTGTGTTTTTTCTAGGTTACATTTAGAATATACTTATTTCACTGCCCTTTTATCAAATTTTTCAGTAACAGTATTAGAAAACATAGCAAGTTGCTGAAAAGGGAGAATAGAAATTTTTTTAATTACCTCTTTGTCTAGGTTTTGCTTCTGAAAACAAAGATGTTAAAAGAATAAAGTTTGTTTTCTAATGAAAACCGAACTGTCATCATAGAAACTCCTTCATGTTAATGAAATATTCAATTTTATTATCAAGAGTGAACAGTAATCAAAATACAAACAACAAGATGGCAACATTAGATTTGCATTAAAAAACCCCACCCCTTGTATGTCCATGCTGACCAGTGATGTAGATGTATTAGCTAAAAAGATGACACTAAGATAAACAATGGCAACACCATTGACAACGGATATGACAAAACCAAAAAATTATCCAAACATATTCTTTACATTTCCAAAAAGAAGAGTCAAATGAGATAATTAAATGCTGTGAAAAATAGTACAAGATACCACGTACTAATTTCTAACTTTATCAATTTACAAAGACATTTTAAGACTGCATTACCTTTCCATACTTAAAAAAAACCCAAAAATCAACAGTTTAAATGTCACACCTTAATCTACCACTAAAATAGAAACTGTAGCCATTGGTTAATGTTTCCCTCCCCATATTTAGGAGCTGTCCTTATTAATAAATTGGGATATAATAAATTGCAAGTGTATATGTTAGATAAGCTCCATCACTAGTTACCATAAAACTTAAATTACTTCTTCCTTCTGTTTCTATTTTACAATGAATTAGTTCTGAGGCAGACATGGAAGTTGATGGATGGGGGACAACCAGAGATAAGAAATATGACTGTCTGTCATTCAACTTGTATTTAGCAGAAAAAAGAATTTAAAATGAAGGCTGAAACAAAAGACGTACCAACAACAATGAAATTTCCACACTTGGATACACAGGCAGAAGATTCTATACGATCTCCAAGGGTCTTCTCCCACTTTATTTCTCCCGAATCCAGATCAATCGCCTGCATTGCATGGGAGTGAGAGCCAACATATACACATGCAGATATCTTTTCTTTAGCTTGTATTATAATCAGTGGTGATGCATCAACACATTTTCTTGTGTTTGACTTCCACCTCACGCACAATGCCAACTCTGCCACTGGCAAATGACTACATTCTGCATGGATTTGCTGAACAGAGGAACAGTCATTTTCATTTGCCTTGTTCTCAACTGTTAAAACTCTGTTCTCCAGTTCAGACCCTTGCATATGGCTTTTCACTGCACTTGCAGTCTTGGAATGCAGAAAAGATGGCTGCTGTAGTGGTTCCACTCCCACCCGTACTGTACTTTTGGGCTGCATAGAAGACTTGGTGAAATTCACAGCGAAAAAATGATTTCCTCTGTTCAGTGCAATAAATGGAATTAATCCCGAAGCAATCTCAAGACTTCTTTCAGATGTCAGTTTAATGTATTTTCCATGGAATTCCTCTCCACTGATCCCTCTTAATTTTCTTTTCACAGCATTGCCAGGATTCATTAATTGTTCTTCATCTGGAAACAGCATTTTAAGAATATGTCTGTAAACCTCTTCAATTGAGTGGCTGAGAATAACTTCAAGGAGTCCAGGCACAGCTTTGCCTACTAACATCTCAATTTCATCATAAAATCGTAGCGCCTTTAGGGAGTCTCCACCACTGTACAGAAATACTGCATCTTTAGAAATTCCAGTGGAATCACCAGGAAGACCAAGGACAGACTAGAGAAAAAGAGAAGAGAGGGGTACCAGTCTATAGGTGTTATACCATGTCACACACGTAAAACCTCAAGCAGGGTAGAATCCACCTGAACAACTAGTAGTCCTGCTAAAAATCAACAACTGAGAAAATTCACTGCTCTACAAAAAATCATTGAAACATGTTAGTGCCAACAGAGGGACTGATAAAACAAGAATTAGGGAGGAACAAGGAAACAGGGAGATATTAGTTCTGCACTACAAAATGTCTTGCTCAATTCCAGTTCTGCAGCCTAAGGAATTAAAGGGAATTGTGATACATATTGATTGGCCATTTTCAATACCATTTATCAATGACAACTTTACAGATAAAACATAGATGCCTTCTGATAAAATCAGTTTAGGTGTTTTGTTTTATTAATAAAACTTATATAAACTGTTCTTTTTTACTTCTGAATTACTTAAGTAATCTACTTACCTGCCTACTTTTGCAGTTATAAGCCCTTCAGTTCATGAGAGATTTTGCATTTGGCACTGTTAGTACAACAAACAGCAAGAACTGTATTGCCTCCTACTGCACTCCCTGCTTACTAAGCCTGGGTGAGAAGTCCAATTGCTTCGGTTTTGGAAGTCACCTTCTGTTGCCCATAATGGGTCTAGGTCATATCCAATCCCTTGGGTTATCATTTCATAGCCATCAATGCAAAAAATGTCAGCATAGACAAATTAATTTACTACACCTACTCGTTCAAGTTCTAGGCCACAGCTAATCCCACTTTCAGGTAAAACTTTTTAAGTTCACCTTTGAAAAACAAGGTAATACTGTTTGGCATCATATTTCAATACCCTGAAAAACAAGTCTTTTGCACAAAAATTTAGAAACAATACAAACAAGCAGTCCAAGAGACAGTTGTGCAACTGTGCCATCTATTTAAAAAAAGGACTCTTCAATTTATAATTACCTTGAGAAATAAGAAACTCTAACACAGCACCTATTTTTACAGAAAGTTTCTGTGTCCCAGTTCCTTGTTTTCTTTAGTGATACCTTCTTTGGCACGTGAAGCAGCATTCAGAAAGCTACTGACAGATTACACTTTTTCTATGCTAATTGCTTATACCTCATAGCCTGCAGTTTCATCTGATAGAGAAATATAAATGACTCCCTCTTGGCCACTGCAGAGCAACTATATTTAAGTATTAACTGAACAGAAAAGAGTTGTACTGCTTAAATCTATAGGCAGCTAGAATGTTCTGGTTGCATTAGTCATACTCCTTAAAACTGTTTAACTCCTGACACATGTATAATGATCCGCTTGCAAAGATAAAAAGGCAGCTCAAAATACTACCTTCCATAAATACTGCAGTCTTCCCCACAATTCCTCTGCGTCACTCAGCTTACTGTCACGCCTTCTGGAGTTTAGATGGTTCTGGTAAATCTTGTTCAGTTCAGGTATATCAACTTTGCCTTTGTATAAAATAAAGGACAATTTTTTTTCATTGCTCTTTTAGTATTAACACTTTCAAAACTTGCTCTGCCCAACTAGTCACTATATTCTTGTATGTATTTCCTTATTCATACCCAACTGCATCTGCATTTTTTTACACAGTTGATCAACTACACGAAACCCAGTAAGGTTTTTGAAAATTTTCCCCTCCCACATAATCCCACCTTCAAGGCCTGGTTTTCCCTCAGCTGAAGTGAGGGTTCTGTTGCTGACTGCACCAGGAACAACTGAGGAAAGAAATCTGCAGTATTAAACTAAATTGCAGTATTAAAACTAAATTGATTTTTCCACTACTCTTTGACTCTCAAACAAAACATCATCAAGAAAACATAATACATTATAATAGGCCCTTATTTCCTACTATGCATTAGTTATCTAATGTACATATTCTAAAAGCATGAATCAGATACTGGATTCTGGTCATTAAAAAAATAATAATTTAAAGAAGCAATAGATACCATTAAAACAAGTGGCAAGGGTACTTAATGGCTTTACTTACCATGTGATGTTAAAGGCAAATCTTTAATCACTACAATCTCATCAGGGACTGCATAGGCTGGTAGATACTTCTGGAGTTCTATAAGTGTTTCTCTCTTTTCAAAATCATCTTTGGGTAAAACAAACAGGATAAGTTTTTCCTGTTGATACCAGGTAACTGCACAAGCTTCTACCTGGCAAAGATCTTCAGCAGCCTGTAATTAAAATATATTCCTCTTGCTTTGAAATGCAGTTTATCAATAGACTAAAAGAAGCAAAAAACAATGAAAAAAGTGCACACCTTTAAAAATTTTATTTTTCTCACATTCCTACATAACACCCTATGAAATATCTTCTCTTGTAGCTGAAGCTTGTATTTCACATAAAAATGAACTCGGAGATACATGTATTATTTGCCAAAATGCCATGAATGAGATATAATCCAGGAGGCTGACACTCAATCTTTTAAAACAATCACTGTACTCAGTACTTTTCAGATGTTTATACAATTCTGAATTCTCCAGGAAGAAGCTGTACAATAAAACAGATTCCCAAGAATGTAGAAAAAACTCCTCCCTAAATTATGTGACCAGATTTTTTATAACACACCCCCAAATTCCTTTAGATTCCTAAAAGTCATGTGAAAACAAGCAAATACCCATTTCTGATGGTAACAGTGTGTTTCTTACACCTGCCTTTTTATAGTGGCATTCTCTACTCTGTGGATGTGAGCACTTACCTGCTGCAGACATTCAGTATTAAAACGTTTGCCATGACGTTTAATCTGATTGTCTTTCCGACCCAAGAAGAACATCTCTGCATTCTTCACTCTTACAAAATCCCCTGTTTCTCTCATTGTACCCAGAGGCACAGTTATTTCATCATCAAGAAAGCAGACTCGTTCTTCACCACCTACACAAAAAAAGATTGTGGTCATACATATTAAATGGCTAACTGTAAATGAAAGTAATGAAGAGTGTTATCGAATTCTCTTTAACAAGAATTAAAAGAAATACTGAAAGATTATTCGAAATGTCTAAACTTCTGCAATGTACAATCCTTGCTATGCAGTTAATTCAGTTAATACACAAAAATTACTTCAGCTGAGAATGTCAAAAAGCAAGAAGGGAAAAAGAAGTCAGTATAAGGAAGGCACAGCCTGCAGCACATAAAATGATGGTTAACTTCCTGTTCATCATTCCATCAACCTAAAATACCATCAGAAGGTTCCTGACCCAATCAGAACTTAAAACGCTCTATTAATCTGTACATCACAGGGAAATAGCAAGTAAAATAATCAATATATTATTAAAGCCCAATCAATTAAGAACAGTATCTTAGAAGAATTAGAAATATAAAATAACCTATAAATATTTGTCCCTCGCCTTCAAGAACTGCAGATCCATTGGCATCTCTGACCTCAAGTTTTGTTCCAAGGAGCGGTGATCCCAAAGGTATAGGAAAATCCATTCTAAATATATTAGAGAGAAACAGTAGCAGTCTTTTCCTTCTGAACACAAAACAACTGTCCCAGAAACCAGGTAGCACGTAGTTTTTCAAAGGACTGGTATTAGAGCAAGAGCAGATGCTTGGGACTTCTTTCTACAAATGCATCTTCTTTAAAAACATATCAATTTATTAAAAATTAAAAATATCATCAGTCTACATGGTGTCATTAATATATAGCAGAAAAACCTACAAAATGACAGAAAATAAGGCCTGAATGGACCCTGAAATATCCTGAGAGAACCCCAAGCATTTCAGTTAACTTTTAAGTCTGCCAGATTGAAACATTCATCAAGTCAACCAATTTAAACATGTGTAACTGCTTTCTAACTCATTTTTCCCTGCCTAATTTGAGCTTTTACTCTTATTTTAATAAGTACAGTTAAAAAAAGTTCAGAAAAAGATTCAGAAAACGTTCAGTTCAGAAAAGATCGAAATACAAGAAACTGTCATTTCAATGGCACGTGTCTATTACAGACTTCCCTTGAACTACCGACCAAGTCCTTCCTTTCCCTTCATTCTCCAGCCTCTTCAAGCAGTTGCAGGACCTCATTTATTGAATATAGAAGCTATTTCTGAGTGGGAGTATAGAATAATGTATTTCCTTCAGTAAAGCAAAGCCAAACTTTAGGCAACTTTAAATAACTTTGGCATGGATTCCAGTTCAATTTCCATTTTAAAGTATTACATTTCATGTTTGAACTCAGAGAAAATTGGTTTTACGTGAGAATTTAATAACACTTCATGACAATCCACCACTTTCAGTCTTCAAGGGTTTAGGCACCAGGTTAATATATCACATCATTTGTGCAAACCATCTCATTTTGTAGGACACATTTAACTCAAACTGCATGTATAATTATTATGCCATGGAATAATTACACATTTCAGAGAGAAAATGAAACACTGAGATAACTGGAAGTACCTTTCATGACTGTATAAAATAATATGAAGAAAAAATGCAAAACAAAAACAAGTCAGAAACTGAGTGAAAAATGACAGAGTGATAAACAATGAAAAGAAAGTACTTCTTGAAGTTTAAGTAAAATTACTGTGAAACCTTGGGTGAGCCACTCCGGACAAATTTCTGTCATCCACAGTACTAAAATAGGAGGGAAGAGGGGCTGTACTGGCTCATGAGATAATGGATTAGTGTATTTCTACATAAAACCCAAATGTAACTTCTACCAGTATAAACACTCATGAGGACTCAGTAGTCCTGGTAACAGGAGACTGAGGTTCTATTTCTGGTGATTTTCATCATTCCCACACCAAGCCATTGAGAACAGTGAGTTTTCCTACCTAAAATCAGCACTAAAAGCCTCCTCAGGAATCTTGTAGCAAGTGGCCCAGCTTGACACTTCAGTAATACCATAGAGATTAAAAATACTTGTTTTGTTCTCCTTGTGCTTCCAACTTTTCAAAAGACTTAGTGTGGGAAATGCTTCACCACCAAGGGCTAAGACACGAAGTGAGGTATTTGCAGACAACACTCTCGATTTAATAATGTGAGCTCCAAACCTTCTGAGAAGCGTTGGTGTTGCCTGAGTGATACATATTAAAAAAAAACAAGAGAAAGACCTGTTACATTTTGTCATTATATGTGTACCTCTCTTCCTGCTTTATTGTATCTACTGCACAGCTGTATTATGGATGTACTTTAAAACATCTATATATAGATGCATAATAGATGGCATCAACCATCACACTGGTGTTTTGTGAGATTTTGTTTCTTATGTAAGGCCTTTAATGAGTACTGTCAGCACCAATCTTCTGTTCTTCTGCAGAGCTTCTTCTTTACTCAGAGGTGTTATGGGTTCCCTTCTGTGTCTCAGCTATTACCTCAAGTGTCTGCACATCAGTTCTTATGTTAATTACTTGGAAACAGAAAGCAACACAGTATTCTTTTCATGTTATTGTTTGAGCTTTCCCCCCCTTCATTCCAGAATGTTACAGCAAAAATATAACCTATGCATCTGATTAAACTGCATATAGAACATTTAAAGACCTTACATAACACTAAAAATTCCTAGGATATCAGATTCTGGGTTGTCCTTGATTTGTGTAAATAGAACAGTTTACAAGAATTAGTTTTTCTCAAAGCTTTCACATCACACTAAAATAAGCAGGGGGAAAAGATATAAAACCCAAATCAGTTTCCTTAAACAACTATTTCTATAAAACTATTGGTGATGTAGAGTCCTTTCACTGAAAGGAAAAGACTATAAATCATTTTACCAGACACATTTCACTCTCATTCTTGCCTACTTTTCTAGTAAGAGGACAGGAAAATTAATGGGATGATTTCTTATCAGATTCTTTTTCTCTAGTAATAGACGAAGACCATCTTTTTTCAACTGGTAATTTTAATTTTAGTGAATTACAGCAACAACAACAGCAAAAAAATTATACTCTTCCCTCCCTCATAATCATGGTTTAGATTTTTCAAGTCTGCTCAAAGAAGTCAAGGGGGGAGTTGATGTCTATATTATTTAAGAAACATGATAGAATTACTCATCCATCAGTTTAGCTGTAAGGAGAACATTTTTGTCACTTATTTGGTTGAGAAGCCCTTCCTTCACTGATTAGGACAGTGATCAGAAAATAAAAACCCAACCAAACTTTTCTTAGAAAGACATCTCAAAAACTTTCATTCATGAAATCTTGCCTTTCCCTACTACTGCTTAACATGATTAACAAATATATCTTTAAAAGTCTTAAAAGACATACTTAAAAAATCTTGCTAGTAGAGAGCAATATCTCAGATTTCTTTTCTAAAAGTGACTGAGCTAAACTGATCATGAAACTTGTATATCATAGGATAATCTACACCCTTTATAGCAATCCTAACAAATAACATTAAGAGCAGAGAATAGTTACAAAAGATTTCTAACTAATGGATTTTTTTTTGCTGTGGAGTCTTTAGCCAGCTACTCACTAATCTTAAATTTACACCCTACAATCCCATCTACCACCATTCTTACAAAAAAAAAACCCGAAATGGAACAAGGTCTGGAACACAAATCCTGTTAGGAGTGGCTGAGGGAGCTGGGGATGTTTAGCCTGGAGAAAAGGAGGCTCAGGGAGACCTCACTCTCTACAACTGCCTGAAAGGAGGGTGTAGCCAGGTGGGGGTCGGTCTCCCAGCTAACAAGTGACAGGACAAGAGAAACAGGACAGGACTACAGGCACAGGCTAGGCTTATTCAGCCATGCTGAATAAGTAATGCAAGTAAACTTTGCGAACTTTAAAACCATTAAAATTGAAATCATGTAGGAGATGACCTATTTAAGACATAAGAGATGCATGAAGCCTCACCAGGTGACGTGAAAACACTAAGTATTGCTCTGAAATTAATTGTTACCTTGTTCTCATTATTGTAAAAATGACAAACATTTTACCACCCTATATATAGCAGTGGTTTAGTTGTACTTTTAGCATAAAAACTACCATTAAAAGTTGTTTATGAAGAAAGGCTCCAAGATCAAGCCCATTAAACAGTGCTTAGAATGTCTGTAACAGTTTACTCTATTACCAGATTCTTCAGAACAGAAAGTTTAATTAACAGAATAATTCATTGGGAAAAAAAAGGGTAAAGGTTTCTTAAAATAATCTTTAGCTCAATGTTTTCTCTCACGAAATGTTTGAGGTTTTGATCAAATGGTAATTTTCTAGACAGCTAACACTCTACAACAGAAAGGACAGCTGTGTCCACGGGGACACAATAAGACGCTCTGACACCTGCCAGGTTCAGCAGAAAGAAGCAAAATGACGGCGGTTTATTGACACTACATTATTTTTATACACATTCCAATACTTAAGTAAACATCGGCTCTATTTACATAACTGTGTGAGAAAATCTCTGACTCCAAGGTTAAAAACAGAAGGCTTACAGAAAAACAAAGCTTTAGCAAAACCCAGGGCAACAGACAGCTATTGCCTTTGAGCAAGAACACACCTGTCCTGTTAACATTAGATTCTAGGCTGATGAAAAAGCACTACACATTAGCAAAAGAGACAAGCAAGACACTGGAGACACTTAGGTTTTGCCTACCTGCAACACTGTCACGTGGTGGTGGTGAAACAGAGCAGCAGAGAGCTCCACGGGCATCATTTTCACAGTGCTTGGTACAACAAGAATAGAGGCTCCACTTGTCAGAGCCATGAACAATTCAACCACAGATGGGTCAAATGTGAGAGGAGAAGCCAGGAATAGCACATCATCCTGTGTGATCTCAAATATGGATCTAAAAAAGGAAAGCTAGGCATTACAAATCTGATGCACATGGTCAAAAAAACCTTCCAAACTAGAAGAATGAAAGCATGAAAGAAATGTGCATTAGCAAAGTTCATATCCTAAGGGCTCTGACTATGTAGACAGGTAATTTGAGCAAGAGCTCCTGGACTATAACTGCTGATTTCACTAATGATGTGTTTTATGAAGATACCCACCATATCACACACCAGTAGAATTCACTGAAAGGTGTATTTCAACTAACAGATGCTCATTGAAAAAAAGGATAAAGAAAGGAAAAGCAAAGAAAAAGAAAGGGAAAAAAAAGGAAGAAAAAAGATTGTATGTTCCATAATAGATGTTTTTATATGAAATGAAACAAAGAAACCTGCATAGCCTAAAATGGAATTAGGATTAAAAAACTACAGAACACAGTAAATATAACTGTGAACAAATGATTAATTTTGTTGTCTATTTCTTTTAAGCCACAAGCCAGACAATGATACAAAACTTAGAGCAACCGCGTGCTATTTGAACCACAGCCCTCAAAAATGAAGGCAAATCACCATGTAAATATAATACTGATACAGAAAAAAAAAAGTTACATGATTCTGCTTGGAAATAAAAGCAAAAAAACATAAAGGCAGATAAGGAGGAAGAAGTGAAGCTGTGTCAGCAAAAACCCTACCTACACCCCTCTGAAGTATTAAAAAAGAATCCTTAAAACATCAAATTTGTAAAAGCATATGAAAGGAAAACTGAAAACCACACTTACTTAAGATGCTGAATATTTGGCACTATACATTTATGAGGCACTCTAACTATTTTGGGGATCCCTGTAGTTCCTGATGTATGCAGGACATACGCTAAAGTGTCTTTCTGGCCAACATCCATGTATCCTCCTTCTGATGTTTTTACTTTGGTTTGATCTGGGCAAATGGTATATCCTGGCTGCAAGTTATCCACAGCTTTGAAAGGTTCACATTTACTTTTCATATTGTCCGCTTGTGAACTTGAATCAGTGTTGGTTGATCTCATTTGGAAGAGAGTTAAACCAATATGTTCTATGGCGGCGGAATTGTGGTAAAAACAGCCAGCATGGGACACCTGGAATTTCTGCAAGAGAAAATGAACAATTCAAACAGTGGAACTCGGGAGGCACTGTTGTTGTTCTACTGTATGCAATGAAAGAGAAAACAGCATTTCATACAAACAAGCTGTGATTTTTCATACCACTACTTCTGGAGGACAGACATCACACAGTTATAAGACCATGTATTTCTATAAATTAAATATGAGTGAAGACAGACATCATAAATGCAAAATAAACTGTTAGCTGAGCAAATAAAAAAAAAGAAAGAGAAAATATACAAAAGAACGCTGCAGAAGAACAAGGCATCTGAATTGTAACTTGTCTATTCCCTTCGCAATGAGTGAGCATGTAAGATTTGAGAGGAGTTAGACAAAGAGAAACTGAAGTATTAAATGCAGGAGCTTTTTTAACTACTGCAGATTTCCAAATCTCAACCTTGATGTATAAAGAAACAAGTCTGGAGAAGTCTTCCAATGTCAGTGCCCAACAAGGTTGCCTGACCAACAGTGTAACAGGAAAGAAGGCAAATTTTTTTTGAAGAGGGAAGAAGCATTTTGTACTTCTGATTTTAAAGATTTTTTTTCTGAATAAGAAAGACCACCTTTTGCCATGAAAAAATAAAAGCACTCCATTCAAGCTTATTAAAACAGAATTCAATCTGCATATCTAAACGTGTTTAAATTGCTCTTTAATGCTTCCTGCAGAAGCATGAACACTTACATTTATTTTGTCATTCTCAACAAGAATATACTGAAGATTGCTTTTCTTCATGAAGTAAGTGGATATGGTTGGTGGTGCATCTGGATCAATAGGTGAATAGGCAGCTGGAACTTGAAGGATTCTAATAAAACACAAATGTTTTAAACTAATTTTAAAAAATCAAAAACATAAGAAAATCCTCTTAAATTTTGCTAAAATTTCTTTTAAACTTTTATAGTTGCCTCAGCTAGAAAATGTAGTCATAACAAGACTTTTAAAGATATTGTTGGTAACAAAGTAGGATGAAAATCGATCATGTTGCCTTTTGGTCTTTTACAGCAAGGGAAAAGATTAATGCTTGATGAAAACATTCAGTATTATTTCTGGCCAAGCAAGTCGGTGACGACAACAGGTATCACTGACATCAAAAATATCACAATTTAAAACCTTCTGGTATCGACTAGAAACAGAAATATAAGTTTTCCATTTATCCATCTACAACATGTACAAACGTATTCTAAAAAGTACCAAAAGCCTGCACGCTGAACACACTTTCCTACGAGTCTAAAGAAAGCAGCCGAAGAAACTCTAAGCACCCTCGGGGATGCCTTTCCTCCGAGCCAGGCGGAGGAGCCCCAGGTCCCTGCGCTCCCGCTCCCTGCCCCCTCCAGCGGCAATCCCGGATAACCGCAAGCGCTGGAATTCGCTACCGCCCCAAAAATCAAAGCGAATGAGCGGCGACTGAAGTATGAAGAGTCTCCAAAAATCCTCACATTTCCTCTGCTGTTGGGTTCTGTACTGTACGTGTGTCCTGAATTGTACGTACAATTTATTGTCCAGCCTCTCTGTGCAAGTGGTTTGTCAGTGCAGTAACGCCACGGTCCTGAATGGAGATGTGGGAACAGCAGCATCCTGCACGCTCCTACAGCCACTTGTGTCAGTAAGCACTTGATGGGATAGGACAAATCAGGCTGCAAGGGACCTCAGCATGCTGAGTTCGACCTCCTGCTCAAGCAGAGCCGGCTGTGACACCAGACCAGGCTGCTCAGGTCTTTGTCCAGCCAGGTGCTGAACACCTCCAGGAACGGTGCCTCCACATCTCAGAGCAACCTGCTCCACTGCTGCACTGGGGCAAAAGCATTTCCTGACCAGTGAGAAAGCTCCTCAGTGCTTGTGGGAAGTTTATGATTACAGTGCTTGCTCACTCCACTGAAATCCTTATACTCCACTGGGGTACCTCTCCTTGTGCCATTGTGTGTTTTACAGGCGGTGTGACAAGAGGAAAATCCCAACACAGGCCATGCCCCCAGGAAGTACAACTGCTGCTGTATTCATCAGCTGAAAATATATGCTCGTGATCCTGTGATTGTCTATTACACCATAAATGCTAAGAATACAAAAGATACCTATATAAAGGATACAAACATTAGAATTCATCAGCAGAAGCAGGATTTTAAAAATTGCTGGATTAACATGAGTGTTGAGATCACAAGCATTTCAACTTCCTAGCCATTAATTAATCAATATCACTCTAGTGTTACACTGCTCATTACTTCTTTCGGCATTATTTGTAATGGAACATTAAATGTATACTCATTTAGCTTAAAACATGGAATTTGTATTCAGAGCATCTTTTTTTTTTTTTGCCAGCAAGAAAATACATTAAAAAACACTGCATGGTCCTTTTCTCAATAGATGTTTCTGTCAGATCACTTCCAGTTTTAAACAAGCAGAACAGATACTAGTCATTAATTTTTCTGTATTTTTATAAACACGCTAAATCACTTTTAATGAAAGGAAGCAATTACATACAGGTTACATCTTTAGAACTTAAGATTCAGAAATATTTTAGCAATGGCTTTTCAAAAGATTGTAACATTGCCATCACTTTACATAAATGTGCAAGGCTCCAGCACCTTGATTGCACTACTATGCTATTACTACATTTTTGTTGTTATTAAAAATCTAAACAAACTGTAAAATTTGCTTTAATAGCGATGACCTTTAAAAAAACCAACACAGAGTGCAAGCATTCAAACCATTACCCTAAGATCCAAGACGGCAGGTTTATTCCTGGATAGCAGTAAAGGCCTATTTCACATTTGCCTTGGTGGTCACAGTGTTTCTGAAGGAAAGCTGTCAGTTCCAGGGCAAGCTCAACCACTGTGGCGTAGCTGTAGAAGGCTGGAGGTTTCCCAGTGCATTCATCAAACCAAACTGCTGCTCTGTCCGGGTGCAGGCCGGCTGCCAGAGCCACCAGCTCCTGAAGCATCATCGTGGCTGCATCACTTCAGTCCCTCTGGAAAAACCACAGACCAGACCGCATTGTCACCTCCTCACTTTTAACACTTAAGTCGGAGTACAAGGCACACAAAACACTACCAGGAAGGAAGAAAAAAAAGATCCATGGCAGAGAACACACAGCTCTACCACGCCTTAGACTGCAAAAAGTGCAAAGCTGTATTCTTGACTCGTACAGAGGTAGTTTGTTGCTCGCCGGTACACTTTTATTTTTAAAGCTGGGCATCACTGAATTAATAACTTCATTAACACAGTTTTATCAATTAATAACTCTTTCAATGGAATTGTGAAATACAAACCCTTCCTTCACAAGCAGAAACCCCCAACGCGAGAACTTTTAGGGCACTGCTCGTGGTGGTGCCCCTTTCTGTCCCACGAGCCCTCCCGCCAAGCCCGGATCGGTGACCGGACGGATCCGGGCTATGGCCCCCGCTCGCCTCTTTCAGGTTACTCCGTTTCCACACAGGACGGGAACGACCCGGCGGCTCCCGGTGCTCCTCGAGATCCTCACCCGCGGCACCCCCCGGCGCTCCTCGGGATCCCCACCCGCGACACTTCCCGGCGCTAACCGGGATCCCCACCCGCAGCACTTCCCGGCGCTAACCGGGATCCCCACCCGCGGCACCCCCCGGCGCTCCCCGGGATCCCCACCCGCAGCACTTCCCGGCACTAACCGGGATCCCCACCCGCGGCACCCCCCGGCGCCCCCCGGCATCCACACCCGCGGCACTTCCCGGCGCTCCCCGGGATCCCCACCCGCAGCACTTCCCGGCGCCCTGCTGGCCCCGCCCCAGCCCGGCAGCGGCGTCGCCTCCGATTGGCGGGGCGCGGTAATGCCGCGCTCTCATTGGCCAGCGGCCGTCGCGCGGTTTGGGCATCCACAAGCAGCGACTGCTGCGCCAGAGCCCTGCGCCGTTGGTTCCTGAGGGCAGGAGGCAGAAGAGAGGAACAGCGACTGCGCCAGAGCCTTCCCCGCTGCCCCCGGTAGACATGGGAAAGGGGCTAAAACAAATGGAGATGGCTGGGGCGAAGGGCAGGGTTTCCCCGCCGCCCTGACAGTTCATTCCTCTCCGTGCGCCCGTCCCCCCCGCCCCAGGAGGTGGTACGGGCCTCCCTGCCGGTGGTACCGCCGAGGGCGGGCGGGGGTGTCATGTCCGGGCTGTGGAGTGGGAGCTCCGCCCTTCCTGTGTGCTGGGGCCGGGAGGTCCTCGGACCATCCCCAGGAACGGCCCCTGCAGCAATCCTGGACTATGCTCTGGAGCTGCCCCTGCAGCCGGCCCGCAGCCGGCCCACACCCGGCTCCCGGCGGGGCGAGCGGCAGTGGCCGGGGCGGGCTTCCGGCCGCGGATAGGATTTAGGGCCGCCAGCGGGGAGTGAGGGTGCCGGTAGCTGGAGCCCTGCTGGGAGGGGGGCAGCGGTACTGCCCTCGGGGCCGTGTGCGTGATTTAATGACACAAAGCCATAGAATCATGGAATGTTAAGGATTAGAAGGGACCTTAAAAATCCTCTAGTTCCAACACCCTGCTGTGAGCAGGGACACCTTTCACTAGACCAGGTTGCTCAATGGCCCATCCCGCCTGACTTTGAACACTTCCCTGGGACGGGGCATCCACACCTTCTCTGGGCAACCTGTGCCAGTGCCTCACCACCCTCTCAGTAAATGATCTGCCTTGGCTCTGTGGCGCATTCATAGTGTCTTTATTAAATAAGCCTCTGCAGGTGATGCTGAAGAGGGACAGAACGAGACCAATTCAGAACCATTTTTAATGTTTGCATGGGAGAAGTTAGACATTAGCTTTCTACTGTTCATCACATTCTCTTAAGTGATAGTTTGCTACAGTTGCACATGGGTAATACAGCAGAAACGGTTTCACAGTAAAACATATATGCAAACAGCGACACCTAAAGCCAGAGTTTTCTCCTTCATCACACTCACTGATGTGTGTGTTGGCTGTATGTGATAAAAAAGGTCTAGTAACCTGAAGCATAAATCCAGCTGTCAGAATAAAATGACACTTGAAAGTAACTCCTCTTTAACTTAAGATTTTGAAATATACATAATAAAGATTCAGCACTGCAGTGCATCCAAAAATTACAGTGCCCACAGTAGCAGACAGAATTCATTTGCATAACGTGGAGGGGGGGAAAGGCAATCGGACTAATTTTTTTTGAAATTAGAATTATGCCACCCAGTGCTCAGATCACATTAAAGCAATTATTACTGGACTTCAAAAATAGCACTGTGTTGAAAGCACATTAACTGAGAATTTGCACAAGTTTCATTTCCAGTCTGTCCTGTGGACGATTAGAGACAGACTTGTTACACTGTGCATCTAAATGTTTATCTCACATATAAAGGGCTCCTCACATGTATTTGTAATCTAAGAGCTCAACTTAGCCCTTCTAAAAATGATTTTCTTTTGAGGGTGGGAAAGAAGAACAGTGAAAAATGTTCACAACAGTTTTTCTGTTTCTTCATACTCCTTCTTGGTGAACCTGGAAGAGTGGGTGCTCAGTGTCCACCTTGTTCTGGTTTTGTTCAGTTTACTGTCCTGATGAACTGTTATGGTTCTGTTAGAAAACCAAACTTGCTAACTAGAAGAGATCCACGTATATTCCCAGTAAGCAGATCTGGGCACTGGTGAAGAAGCACAGTAAGAGCCCAATGCTCATCAAATCTAGGTTCTCCCATAGGTTTGGCTGAAAGCAGGTTCTGATTCCACTGCACAAGTCATGGTCTTGACTTCATTAAAGCATGTGTATTTACATGCTTTTTCAAACTAGGACTTGGTGTTGTGATTGTCAATCAGGCACAATTGCTACAAATCCCACATAAGAAAACTCCCTATTGAATTAGCAGTCCTGTAATTCTCAACTGTATGGAAGATGATGGGGAAGGAAGAAGCTCTTAAACTTTTCTATTTATTTTTTTAACAGTGTCACAAACAATTATAAGGCCAAAACACACAATATTAAATAGAAAATCTAAAATTAGATTACCAGTAACTACTGGTATTCAGTAAGAAAGACTGAGGTATACAAAATATTTTTAAAATTGTGCGTAAATTTGCAGTTGTTTTGAAAAGGTGCTTTTCCATTTTCAGCTGGTGGTTCATTGACCAAGTGATCTTCCTGTATACCAGTAACTGTGTAATTGTGACCAATTGAACACAATGCATTTAACAGCTAATGGTTCTTTAGAACACTTGAGTTTTTTTAAACATTACATTTATTCTAACAGCAGTAATGTGGTAAAATAAGACTATATCCAAAGCAAGTCATGATCTTCATTTGATATATCATTTTTACTGTTAAGAATGGGATGTTGGGGGTGGTTTTTAGTTTACTTTGGATGTTGACACATGAAAAGTACACTTCAGAAATTGTCAGACTTATTCCAGAGAAAACAAGGTGTAAAACAGAAAAAAGAATGGCAGTGCCAAGTATTTTTTTCTCCTTCCACATTGTATTGGCAACTGATAGAAGCACACAGAGATAATGTAATTACATGACTTCTAAAACAGGATTTTAAAGTTTTGAAATTAGAGAGCTTTTGGCTGAGCATTTCCCTGAGTCTTCATTTTTAAAAATCATGTTAGACATCATGTGCATAGAATGTTACAAAGGCCTCAACTAATAAAGGCTGTTTGTATGCAAAAGTTAGATCCTTCTATTCTTTAAAAGCCTAAGCAAGAACTGCTGAGGAAGCAGTTTCTTTCTTCAGAATCTGGTATTTTTCCTAAGGAGAAAAGCAAACTTCAGATACTTTTGCATTAACACTTTGATAATTTGAAATTACATCATCACACGATTTGTGCTTTTTGAACAAGTTAATGGAGAAGCTTTTGGGGAAAGACTGTAACAACAAACTCTGGGACTTCTACGTAATTAAAAAACTTTGGTTTTTATAGCATTTTGTGAGAAAATAGAAGGCACAATTGTGCATAAAAACTATATGAATTTATATTTTAATCTGCTTACATTGTTTTAATCAGCACATCAGACTTCCTGTAAGTCTTTATTTAAACATGTGTAACATAATTAGTTAGCTGTCGTAAGGCTTCTGTTTTACCTAAATGCAAGAAGGCTATTTAGCAAGAAGGCATCATTGAAAAAGGTACATTCAACAACCTATGAACTGATGTCCATCCACTAAAAGTTCACCATTCTAGCTCAACGGGATAGTCTCCAGTGAGACACGCTGTGCAGTGACCAAGCTTTCCAATGAATGACTTCTGAGTTTTAGGATGGTTGTCCTGCCTTGCTTTGATGCTCTCTTGCACAGACGATACCAACCCTTCCACAGAAAGATAGACAACACTGTCTGCTCCTAGAGGAAATAAAGAGTCATCAGTTAAAGCTGCAATATTGTACCAAATGCAGTGCTCTTTGGAAATGCAGTCGCATTATCATCTGGATTATGATGCCAGGTGGGTCACCTTAACTGAAGAGAATGATTATGAAAAATTTTAAGATCATAATATGTCTTGCCCTTCTCAAATGCCTTGTGCAGGGAGCAGACTCACTGAAATCTAGACAGAATGTTCTGCTGGGAACAAATATGTGACACATAACTGCCAAAACAGAAGCAAAGTCCAGAGTGTGTACTAAGACTCCCTGAACTCCCTGTAGTGTCCCAGAGTTAACCTTAGTTCAGGTCTGGAAGTAGATGTGTGTGTGACTAGTGCTTCCCAAATCTGAGCACCAAGGATTACCAAGCTTCTCTGCGACTGGGAGGAGGGGAAGATCATCATGTTAAAAAAAAATCATTATGGGTTCATGCAAATTTTCTAGCAGTAGGAACATTTGATAGCCTTTTCATATCATTAGTTTTCTATCCTTTGCACTCATATGGTGAATAATACCTAAAAATGAGATCCTACAAACTTTAAATATTTACACACACCTTCACAATAATTTTGGGAAAAAGAATTCATTGCAGTATTAGACAGTGAAAGTAAGTATTTAACACAGGAAATTGGAGTTTACAGTGGAACATAAACTGTCGATCCTTCTTTTGTTCTGCTGCAAACATGGCTTGAAATTTCAGAAGGTTTTTAACATTCTTTGATTGGTTTCAAATGTCATTTCTTGCAAAGTGAAATATATAATGCAGTTAAAATTATTTAGATAAATGCTAATTTGTAGAAAATTCAGTGGGTGTTTACAAATTCGGAATATATTTTTATGAGTATCTCATGAAAGTGAAATTACATCCACTTTTCATTATAAGACAGATTTTCACCACTTACTTTCTTCTTGGTATTTTGACTGCAGTAGCTCCTTTTTGTAAAGTTTCTCACAAGGAGCTTTAAGTATTGGACAGCTTTGTTGTCACACTTTATTTGCAACTTATGCAATTATTCTAATACTTTCTATTGTTTTGACAAATACAGCTCCCTAACTGTTAAAAAAAAGTGTGTAGCTAAAGTGGTTTGATCCGTAGAGTACTCACAATGCAGACACCTAGCTTACCAACCTTACAATTCTTTAGTCAGTTTTGCCACTGGTGCCTTGATATGTTCTGCTTTATTTTGGAGTAGAATATAAAACACAGTTGAAAACTCTCTCAAGAAAAAAAAAATTAACATTTACCTATATAGTTTGCAAGATCATGAAATTCAGGTCTGTTGGCAATGAGTTCTTCTTTAGTTGGAATGTTTATTCCCATGTAACAAGGAAATCTTATGGGAGGTGAAGCTACACGGATGTGCACCTGAATAAAAACAGTTTCAAAACAGGCTGATATAAGCTGACGGTCAGCAGATCATAACATAATAGCAAAGTCTCAATTCTGCACAGTGATAAAGAACAGAACACAGCACTGCACAGAAAGCACTGAAGAGTTAAAAGTAAGATAAAGTTTTTTTCAGATGCCAACAGAGCTGGAGAAGGTAAGACAGTTTTAGAACTTATTTTTTACAGTATTTCCTAATGTTCTTAGAAGGTTCCATCCTGATTTTACTTATCTTCTGTGGTGTTCAGTTCTTGATAAACAAGTTTCAGCTTACAAAACCAAACATTATACAGGACATTTTTGCTCCAGTGACTGACTTGCACACTGTGTTTTGCTTAAAAAAAATCTTTATCAGTTAAAAAAATGGTGCTCTGGTGACTTAAAGCATGTAGTATTTACAGTAGTATATGGTTGTACTTTATGCACTTCCACAAGTCACCCATCAGGAATACTTGGTTTTCTGATCTTAACTAGTTTGTATTCCATTCTCTTTATTTGCCAGATAGTGCTTTGTAAGTGGACACATACTCCTCTCACTCAATCACCCAAAAGTCACACTTATACAAAAGAACCTTCTTAATCTATCTTCACAATAAACACACAGTAGCCATTGTTTTTTTTTCCACATTTGCCCTTTTAAATAAGGAAACAATGTATAATACAAATGAAGACAAGCCCCTGTGCTTGAATCTCCCATCAACTTCTATTTACATCTTTATTGTACTGACTTAAAATTAACTTACCTCTTTGGCTCCTGATTCTCTCAGTAGTTTTATTATGGGTGAAATGGTATTGCCTCTCACAATTGAATCATCAATGATAACAACTCGTTTGCCTTTAAAATTATCAGACAGAACGCCAAACTTCTTTGCAACACCAAGTTGCCGTAACCTCATATTTGGCTGGATAAATGTTCTCCCTACGTATCGATTTTTACAAAGTACTTCAACATATGGTAGTCCACACTGCAAACAGGAGACAGTTAAACAGAATTAATATAGAAGGACTTGTTATTCTCAGTTACTGTTTTTTAAAGTGACCTTGGGACTTAGTATGGCTTCACAGTAACCAAAAAATGTTTAAATACCTTAACAGAGAGGAATAGTGACAGAAAAAACAAGGCAGAGTACTCAATAGGAGTAGCCTGTGTACTGAAGACATAAAGCATTATCAATATGCAACTCTAACAGCCCACATCATTATAGTCCATTACAAAAAGAGGTATGTGTAAATATGCTTGGGGAGAAAAAAAGAGCAAGGTAACATATACCTTTTGAGCATAACCAAGAGCTGCTGGGGTTGCAGACTCTGGAACAGTGCTGACCAGATCTGCTTCCACAGGTGCTTCAATAGCAAGCTGCTGCCCACATCTTCTGCGGACTGAATACACCATCTGACCTAAGAACAGAAAGAAGTGTTTTTCTTGGTATGCATGGCTCAGTTTTCCTCAGTTTTCTGTACAAATTTCTGTGTCAAGTTGTAGACGTAGAAGTCAGTGAGAAAAGTTCCAGAACTAATGAGCGGTCACTTGCATAAGGTCATTTTTTATTTCCTTCCATAATGACACATTCTAACATTCACATTTGTATCACTACACAGAGAATGAAAAGAAATTATGCCTGCGTGTTCATAGCATGCATGTTCTATTTTTAGACTGCTTTTTCCAACAAACAAAATTTATGCAATTCTGCTCTCTGCTTCTGTCTGCTTATTGACTTTGAATCAGTTGGCAAATTTCACCCTGAATTTAGTAAGGGGATAAGAGGACTCAGAAGCTTTTTAGGTCCTAAAAATTTGCAACATGGGAAAGAACCGGAAGTATTGTGATGAGATGAGGCACAGCAAAGGCTACAGCAGCAGTACTAAGGAATGTAAGAGGTGAGGATACTGAAGGGTAAGGTGATAGTGAAAGCAAAGGAATTTGGGATGAAAGTGGCTTTGTAAGGGTGGGGAACTGTATTGGATCAATGGATAGCATGTCACTAGAAAGCAATGAAGAGGTTGTTTGCCAGACATGAGAGTCCTGGCTAGTATCTTGTCACTGAGACAATTTTTCAGGGCTTCTACTGAAATAATAAAGACATTACACTGACAATGCCAAGTACTTAGATAATGCATAGATTTACAAGTTAAATTAAAAGCATCTTCCTGAAATTACACATATTGCAAAGAAAATATCAAAATAAAGTTATTTTGTAAATTATATTTCATAAGTCTAATTTTTAAAATGTTTCCCAAGAACCAATAAAGTTCCTTTCTTCAGTCTCTCACTTTTAAAAGATAATTCATCTACTTTAATCATGTTCGTGGCCCTTTTCGTCCCTCCCACAGGAGTATGCAGGCAGCCTATCTCAGGCTGTATCCACATCCAGAAACAGGAAGGTGATGTTACATGCTCCTCCTGATGAGTTTTATCTCAAAAGCTTTGCCAGCCCATTCTGTCCCTGCTGTGCTCTGCAAGCTTATCTTCAGTGGTAATCTACTATGATCTCAGTGTCATTGTGCTCCAAGATAACATCTTCCACTATTTGGGGAAGAGCTCAGTAAGTTACATTTTTGTACCTTCAAAAATACTGTCTGGTCTTGCAAAATAAACATATTCAAAGATGCAGAATGCTGACGGATCTCCTTCAGGTCTTCGTACAACATCCAAGGTCTGGACATCATGTCTGGATATTTTCACAATCTCTCCAGGAAGAACCTCCCGATAGTACCTTGAAAAAGAAATACAGAGAAGGTAGAAATGTCCTGAAGTTGGATGATAATTTTGAAGCACAAACAAGAGTCAACTGACAGGAAAAAATGTTTTTGAACATTGTAACACGACATCTTGCTTCCATCTTAGGATTTGACCTGAAGCATTTCAAGACCAACATGCTAAGACAAGTGACCCTCACTCAAACAGTCTGAATTAATATCCAAAAGCAATAAACTAATAGTACCAGAGAATTATGGTATTTGTCCTATGTGTGAGACATACTGTACAGGCTTAATTGAGATTGAATATATTTTAATAATATAGTCCTAGATCAATACTAGATCTTTTCTATGAAAGCTAATAAACCTTACAGTGCAATATGAGAAATATAATCAAGAATAGAGGTGGTAGCCAAAATAATCCTGCCTCACAAGCCAAATCTAGAGCAATATCTGTCTAGAGAGGACAGACAGCTACCCCCAAATGACATAAAGCTGACTAGAAATGTACATTTTATTTCTCAAATCTGCAGAAATATGGAATAGTTAGGTTTATTATGTTAAAGTGTTTAACCTTACTAAACATTTTTCTAGATTGTTTAGTGAGTCCTCAGGTGGCTATTCTAACAAAGTCAATCTAAATCTATCCCAAAATATTGAAATACTCTGGAGATACAAATCAGAGGTGAGCAAATCTGTGTTTATTCACTGGTCAGACACTAGCAGTAACAGGCAAAAGTTTAGACAAATTGCTTTTTAAAAAACACACAGGATTCAGCTGATGGTCCTCCATAGTGAGCTTCTCTCTAAACAGTTAAATTTTTTTTAACAAGGAGGTGAGCTTACCAAATAGCATATGCTACAACTCAGGTTATTTTAGCCTGTGAGCTACCAGTGTAACTTTTCTGTAGCTGAAGAATTATTTTGTAATACAACTATGCTGCTGCAAACGAGGGCAAAATGAGTAAGTTATATGGGTAGTCACGTATAATGCAACAAGTAAGAGGCATTTACTTTTTGATCGTATTTGTCTTTACTGTTACTTTCTGCACACATAATTCTTTTTTTACAATCATCTGTTCAAAAAAATAAAGGACTAGCAAAAACATCCTCCACAGAAAGCTAATCCTTGGTGTCTTTCATGCTGTATATCCCAAAGCTTGGGATTTAATGTTTAATCACTGCCTAAGGAAGAGCTTCCAGATAAAGTGGGAATCAGAGCACTTACTCGGCACCAATAGACAAAAAGCTACAGGATTCAGAAGAGACAACCCATCCTTCTGTTTCAGTGTTATCTTTCCCTGAAATAAAAGATTTGAGTTAGAGTCCCCAATTTTTGCTACCATGACCCCCCACAATCCCATTTTTGCTGCAGTATCTGGCTTGCTATGGTTGCCAAGTGTGTAATTAAAGACTATTGTAATTTCTAACTAAAAGGTATAGCATTCCACTGTTTCCACCCTTCTATTATTAAAAAAATCCCAAACAAATCCACAAAATAAACATCATAAACCTGTTCTAGGCAGAAGTGGAAGTAACAGCATTGTATTCACAGCTCATGAAGAGACTGTTCAGGTAACTACCTTTGGTATCCCTCCACTATTTCAAACTTTTCAAATTCTAGTTCAGTGACTTTAGATAGACATAATTACTTTTGTTCACACAAGAGACTCCTTACTTTTCCTATGCTAAATAGGTTGATAGATAGATGCTTTCAATTACAATGGATGCTGGATTGAATTCCAATGAAAGTTTTGATAGTCAACCAAAGGAAAGATTGAATTGCATCACATAGGGTAGGAATGTCTGTATGCTTTAAAAAATCTTGTTAATTTTTCTTGTGGTTAAAATTAGTCAGTTTTCTGAGGATACAGAAGCATTTACTGCTTTGCCTTTGAATTATTTTAGTTTTAAACAAGTGAAGATATTTTAATCTTGCTTATTGGAAAATGTTGATTTGCAGGCTGAACAGGAACACAAAGAATTTTTCCCATAAACTGATTGTGTAATGGTCCAGTCACTACTTGTAACTGGGTTGCTTGGAATTCAGAAATTGTGGGTAATCCAGTACTTTTTGCCCACCTTACTATAGGAGAAAGAAAGGAAGAAACCAGACTTGTTTCTAGACAGCAACTGCCTTTAGATGGCCCTTCTTGAGCAGAGGATTTGGACCAATGACCTTCAGAGCTCCCTTCCAACCTCAACCCTTCCATGATTCTGTTCATCCTTGCTTTCCTGCTTAAGCAATGAGAATTATTTAAACTGTATTAAGGTTGGGCTGCCTAATTGTGGCTATCATTAGGCCACTGAGATTCCCTTTATCTGGCAATGGAATTTTGCAGACTCCCTATAGATTATTTTTTCCGTACCAACTTTTGTTTGTTTTGATTTTTCAAAACTGATTTTTGCATCACATTTCTACTTACACTTCAGTTAGCGTAGCTTTAGTTACTTACATCAGTGATTCCACACACAAACTATGCATATGCATATGGAGATACATACATATATATAGTTTACCTTTTCCATTCATGTCCCCTACTGGAATAAGGCGACCAATGCAGAGCGGGCGATTCCCATATGGATCACGTACCGCATAGATTATGTCTTTATGCATGATTAGCAATGAATATGAAGTTGGAGTTTCCTTCATTAGGTTTTTTATTCTGGAACGAGACACAGGAGAACATAACTGTGTGTCACACCAACAGCTGTGTGCATTTACAGCTGCATATCATGCTGCGATTAAATGGCTGTTGTTGATTGTGAAGCCCATGCTCCTCACCTTGCCACCCAGTCGGCCGTATCGTGGTTTTCCAGCGGAGGTGTGAAAGCCAGCAGCTGGGTGATCAGCTCACTGTCAGAACTGGTCGACAGTCCCACACCATGCCTCATAAGCTTTTAAGACAAAAACCAGAAGTGTTACTAGCATTAAAAAAACAATCTCACATCTCACTGCTCAGATTTGAATCTAACAACACCTTGGTGCATTGAACAAATGTTTTAAAACTTATCAGTGCATCAGGTGGTCACAGCATAATAATGCCAAGTTTCTTCCAACAAACCAACTATGTAAAATGAGGTGGTACAACCTTCTACACTAGTACTACATTTTTCCTTTTTCATCTCATTCCTTTGCTCTGCATGCAACCAAAATTAATGCCAACAATATTCAGGGAGTAAATTCATGTTTGGGCCATTTAATTATCTTTGTGCATTCTCTGGGAAGAGAGGTAAAATATACAAGAGAAAATATGATATTGCCTATAACAGATCCAGAAAGAGTTATCAAGGCAGAACCCCCTTCACAGGATTTTTCCCGCCCAAAAATGATCTATTTTGATTAGGGTGCTCTTTCATTACCCTGAAGTTTGGTATTAAGGAAAAGTCACAGCAACCGTATTGCTCGTTTCTGCCTCACACTCAGAAAGAAACAATGCCAGAGCCCCCGAAGGAGGTACTAACCTTCCGCCTGAGTTGTACAGCATTTGTTAGCTCCCCATTGTGCGCCACAGCAATCTTCCCATGAAGAGTCTCTACAACAAAAGGCTGGCAATTCTGCAGCTCAGAAATTCCTGAGGTGGAGTACCTCGTGTGCCCAATACCAAGGTTTGAAGGGTACAGCTTCTTCAGGTTGTCTGCATTGAAGACGTGATTTATAAGACCCATTCCCTTTGGAAGAAAAAAAAAGAGTTCTGTTTGGTTTTATTTTCCTGGTAACTTTCTAAGTTCTTCTTCTGCTTAGTGTTGATATAGTATTAATGGAACTTAAGGAGAAAGGCAAGTAACCTGAAAGACAGGGGAAAGAAAAAAGCTGAGTAGGTGTCACAGTGGTATATCAGATCCCATTAGTCCTGGTTTTAAATAAAACAACATACATTTTTGTGCTGAGGATTTTCATGGAACAATCTATTCCCTGGCTAAAAATACATCTTCTGGAAAACACTAACAAACTGTTGTGTTGTTTAAAAACACATAAAAAAAAGATTGCCAGAAGACAGGCAAAGAAGAAAAACAGTTGCAAAAAGGAAGTTCTAGGTAGAGAATACTTTCTACAAGTTAGTGGTATATTGGATTCACTTTTAAAGTGGATCCATGATAATGTTTATTAGATTCCACTGTCATTCTTGCCAGTGTCTGAAGATTTTTTTCAAGAGGCTTATTTACCTAAACTTTTCATATAGCCAAGTTGTCTTCTATTTAAAGCAGAAATGCATCAAAACTTTTAAGTCAACCATCAGGACATGAGCTTCTTTTGGCAACAATCACTATGTGGAGACAACTTAGCAGCAAGAATAGTCCAAAAAAACTGCAGAGAGTAGAAATTAAGACCAGGCTGTCCTATGAACTCCTGCTTCCGCCACTGCCTGTGGAAAATAGTTACATCCTTCTAAGCCTGGTTTGCCTATCACGCATGGTAATTGCGGTATACGTGATGGGTAATGCTCCTCTAGGACTTTCAAAGATATACAAGAGAGGTCTGAAGCTCTCAATGGCTCATAACCTGTGCTGCAGATACAAGACAGTGAGATGGGACAGGAAGGACAACAAACAGGTGCATCATAGCTGTAGGCATTTTTATGGATTAGTTTACAACTTAGATATGCTTTCACCAGTGTAACAGATCCAGATGTTGTTATATTAAGCACCACTTCCAGGATCAATCAGGTCATATAAATTTACTCCACAAGCTCTTTTTTACAATGCGGTTATTACAATTTTTAAAAGTGCTGTAGTTGAGAAACATACTTCAAGGATAAAGGAAACCATCACATGCTCTCCAACTCTTAAAATATCCAAATTGATGAGATAGTCAATTAAATTCTTAGCATGACAGCTAAGTACTGTAGCTCAGTAACACAGAGGTACTGCAAGTTATTATATCACCTACCGGAAGTTCATTCTGAGAAGCAGTTCTTACTATGGGATTTATAGAGCAGCCCACTTTAAAAGAAGCTGGAATTCCTGTAAACATTATGGAAAGCGGAAACCCAAGCAGGTGCAGGTGATGCCTTAGGTTTTAACTTTTATATTTTTCGAATTCTGTATCACCTAGTGTGTAACTCTGAAGTTTCTTGTAGCTCGTTAGCTGCTCTCTTAGGCCACATAGACACAACAGAGCTTCTCTGAGCTCGCTATTCAGGACACTCAGACTGTCCTAGGCCCAAAAGTGTAAACTAGGGCTGAGAGAGAGGTGGAGAAATTGAAGAAATTACATCATTAGCTGAAGTTTTAATTGGTGAATTTATGCTGATACGCAAATGGACCAAACCTATAAAAGTGTGAAGAACTCGTGACTCATCGTCCATCTTGGGGTCCATTTTGGAAGTAGCCTCTGGCTCCCCTGGGTGTACCTTTGAAGGCCTTTCAAATAAATACCTACCTTTATTCCCTTACTCCTGTCTCTGTTTCTAGCTAGCCGGACAAGGCATCACAGGAATAAAAAACAGATAACATGGTGCTGAAGTTGACAGAAGGTGCATTTAAAAGCATATGTACGTGTGTGAGTGAATTGGGCTGTAGGAACAGATAGGAGGGGGAAAGTGCCTGAAGAGGCAACAAACATGATGCTTGAGAGATAAGAGTTTGTATGAGGTATTGAGCAGTCATGCATAGATACACATGCTGCTGCAGCAGAGCACTTCTTGCTCTTGGACTGATTTGAACAGCTTAATTAATCTTCCTCTGAGACCTCTGAATGGGAAGACAAACTGCTTTCTGACTGTGGTCAGAGAACATACATTGAGAATTGCCCCATGGTTTTTTTGCTGCTGTATTTTTTATTTCCAATCCTCTCCTTTTTCAGGATGGAATAGGCTGGCGATTATTTTTTCCTGATCGGTATTCAGATTGAACAGAAATATCCCCAAAGCAGGCAAGTATTCTCTTGGCATAATACTTTTAAGGCTGTGGTCATTATGTGTCTTGTAACATCCCCCGTGATTCTCTCATCTTGAGAAAGTCTGTGTGAACTTCTCAGGCCTCCATTCCGTCTTAGATTCTGTTTATTGCTACCTATGGGTAAAGTACTTGCCACTTCCTTGAGTCTCACTAACATAAGATTTAGTCATCCGTTTCCTTGTGCATAGTCTGTAACAGTATTTCTTTTCTTGTGAGATCGATTTGCACCAATGCTCGTCCAAATCTGCAGAGTTAACACCTGAGGTGCAGGGTGACTTTGGTAAGAAGTTTTTGTGACATGATTAGCATGCTCTGGGTAACTTCTGTGTGTCTGTCACTGTATGCACAGATACACCTGGCAGCACAATGCTGGCATGTTTGAATATGTTATACACTCAAGACAGGTAACAAAATGAGATACTCTCACTGACAAAATCAAAATAGCCCATCAAAACATGTGCTTCTACTCTAATTACATGGTTTCTTAGCAAAAACAAACTTACATGCATCTCACTTAAAAATATGAAACATTCATTTGCATTTTACCTTGTGCACTTTGAATGCCTGGGATGACTCGCCATCACTTGTCACAATTCCAGCACTCTCCTGGCCCCTATGGACAAAATAAAATTAACATAAAGCACTGAAATGAATATGAAACACTTTTACATACAACAGATAGGTGTTTTTTTAATGGAATTTTAACGTAGGCCTATTTGTTGTTTTATTTTACAGACTTATAATTGCTATGTTAATTGCAGGTTTCTTGCCTGTGTTATGCTTTATTTCAAGATAGTCACATAAGGTTTGTGTCTAAGTCCACTGCGGGACAAGAATTCAGGGGGAATCTTTCCGCTAATAAGCACTGGCTCAGGCTCTTATTGGACTCCAGTTTCAGTATGGGCATAATATACAAAGAGATGGAATTAGAAAAGCCATTTTTAGAGGCATAATGGCCTAGGCGATAATGGTAGGCTCTTATAGTGCTATTCTATTTCTACTTTGGATTGGGAGATGTTATTCAAAACTGATGGTTTTGCTTAGGGGAATGGGTTGTCTTTTCCACTGATCACCTATGCAGAAGCTTTTGCCTTTTTTGCACTTAGGCAGACAAGCTAGCATTTACACATCTAAAAACTACACAGACCCTCTGATAAAAGCATCTGAGTGCATAAACCTAATGCTGGGCATCTCAGCTTCTGAACTCAGGCAAAGCAAGTCTGATGTACAGGTGTCACTGCAAATGGAAATACTTCTCTTACAGCAGATCAACCTCAGGCTGGCAGTTGGTGCTTTGTTGAGCAGAAGAGCTGATTCAGCTGAAATACGGGAGTTTTCCCTGTCCTGCTGCCTGTCCTCCCCAGCCCTTCTCCCTGCTGGGTCCCCTGGGTGTACCCCAGATCCCCTGATGCTGCCTTGCCCAAGGCAGGCAGAACACTGTGCACCTGCCCACAGTTTGTAATTCAGTCCTTATCTACTGAAAAGGTTTGCTTTGCAGACTGTATTTTTTTTTGTGGGTAACAGTGCAGGTTGCTCCATCTCCCTTTAAAAGGCTTCCTGAAATAAGGCAGCATTGCCTATAACAAAACTGCTGCTATGTGCCTGCTGTGCTTGTAATACTCATCAGGACTTCAGTGGACTAGTGAGCTCCTGTCCACTCTCATATATAGTAATGTCTGAATAGGAAATATGCTTTTCTTAGAAAGACTTGCAACTTAAGTCCTATTTGTGCATTGGACTGGTTTAACTCGGCTGGCGTCACTGGAATTATTTAGTATAAGCAACAATAAAATTGGGCACAGAAATCTACAGAATGGATGCTAATCTACAACTGACCATGCTCATTACCAATTTTATCCAGTTCCTAAAATCCCTTTATTTATTACTAGTCCCAGTTGGATGTAAAGCAAAAATTTTAAAGAACACTTGCTTACAAAAAGCAAAACAAACCAAACTTCCCACATATCTGAACAAATTTACCCTGTTAGTGACACAGTTCTTCAAAGAAAATATTCAGAGACAAGGACATTCTTAAAGCCATTTACTTTAACTCAGGAAAATGTTGTGATCAACAGCTATTGTAACATTGGTTTTCCTGGGTAGTGAAACGTAAGAAATATTATGTATCAGAATATGTTAGGAAATATGTGGAAATATGTTAAGAATAACTTTGCTATGCAGACATTAAATAATTAACATTATAACTGGGTCAAAGTTAAAAGATGCTTATATAGCTTGAGTTATAAAATACCAATATAACCTGAATCATAACTTTCTATACTTATGTAATAGTTAATATATGGTTAACTATTATCACTGAATGCTTAAATAAACAGAGACTTGCCAGGTGAATAATCTCAAAAATAGACAAGTATAGCTATACCGGGAGGCAGCAGGATGTACTAATGAGAAGTTGGCAAAAGTGAAGCCAATTAGCCACAAAGTAAAGAATTTAAACCAGCTGGATCCAGAAAGACCTAGAAACACCGTAAGTGTGCATGCTCCGAAGACAAAGTTGAAAAGTTCAAGATGTGAGGAAGACCTGAACCTTCATCAAAGAAGACCTCTGAAGACCCCCACAATCACATTACACATGCTCTAAAAAGGCAGATCCGGGGAGGAACTATGTTAATCCCATCTAAAAAAATGTAAATTATATCTCAGAAAAACTATGCATATGCATTGTGGTTTATTAATATGCCTATTTTTAAAGCATATAAATTGCAAGTTTGTGTAAGTATGTGTGCCTCTGGCTATAAACTATGCGCTTAGTGCTGTCTGCTTACTTTAAGTGACCTTTGTCCTCTACTGTCCCTTATTAAATTTATAAAACTCCAAGAAGAGGAGTGGGCTTCGTTTCTCTCAATGTTCCATCTATAAAGACAAAGACGAGTAGTAGAACTTAAAGGTTGATACACTGCATTCAGCAACTTGTAACTGCAATGTTAATATTATAGGCAGTTTCCATTTTAATACTGTCGTGGTCCCTTTAAATATTAACTAAATCAATAGGGAGAAGGAAGCAGACACCCCAAGGAAGGCCCTGGTCAAGGTGTTGGGTTACATCTTTCACTTAGCACTGACAAAAGACATGGGAGCTCAGTGTCACAATGCCTGCACCACTTTACCAGCTGAGCCAGACTTTAAGCAAGCCGGCTTTTTATTAAAACATCACTAATATATAAAAACGTGTCTATATGGCCCGCAGTTCAAAGGCAAACAGCGCACAGAGATGTGAAGATGTAGGGCAGGACGATGCTAAACGCACTCCTCCTGGGCAAGGTCCCGCGGCCGTGCCCCCTCCGGAGCAGGGGCTGCCTGGCGGCCTCCCGGCAGGGGCCAGGCCACAGGGGCTAAGGCGGCGTGTGTGTCATGTTGCTTTGTTTTGTTGGGTTTGGGTTTTTTAAAAAGGAACAAAACAGCCTCTTTTTGCCTCTCTTCTCACACCCTGGTGCCCGCACTGAGTCCCTACGAAGAGTCAGAGCACCCCCGGTCCGGTCCAGTCCAGTCCGGTCCGGCCCGGCCCGGCCCAGGTCTCCCCTCCCCACCGGCGGAGCGGCTTCCCTCGCTGCGCTCCAGGGCCGAGCCTGCTTATTTGGCAGTGTCTCAAGTTACTCCCCTCAGGCAGCTTGAGCCAGTAAAACTAGATCCTTTCATCTCGGCGGAGCTTACTGACAACCAGCCGTCTGGTTTCCTAGGAAACAAAATCTTGGCTAGAAATAGTGAATCATTTCCAGGTCACTTTCAACATGGAGAGTGGAGCAGGGAAGCATTGGACTGAGGAGGAGGTTAAAGCCTTGTTAAGCGTCTGGTCAGAAAAAAATATCAGAAAGCAACTGCACGGCACCCTGAGGAATAAAGGAATATTTATCTACATTGCTAAAAGGTTACAGGAGTTGGGAGTGTGCAGGGACTGGAAACAGTGCCGTGCAAAGTACAAAAACCTGAAGTACGAATACAGAACGGTTAAATATGCCCACAACTCTGGGGATGTCACTAAAACCATGAAGTTTTTCCATGATCTGGATGCCATATTGCGATATGAGCCTGTCACACAATTAGCAGCAGAAGAAAACGGCAGGTGTTCTGCGACTGAGAGGCAGCTGAACACAAGCCCCACAACAGACAGCACGCAAGGTAAAAAAAAATGTTTTTGCTTCTATTTTTCTCTCTTTCCTTAAAACCCAAAGGGAAAAACCCGAAGCCCGACTTGGCTGGCGCTGGAGCGGAGGCTGCTCAGCCCCGGCAGCGCTGTTAGAAGTGACTGGATGCACGCCTCGCGCAGGGGAATAAAATGTTAGCACCCACCAGTGTCGAAGTCTGTAAATACAGCGTAATTCCAGCAAAATTATGCTAACTGCCTGTATAGCAGCCTCGGTGAGTACTTGCTAGTGTCCAGGCTTCTGCATTGGGTGGAAATGCTAAATTAAAATAAGCTGCTTTCCTTCCCTTTGCCATTCGTTTGCAGTACTTTGGAAGCAGGTTTTGTAGAGCTCAAATTCAGATGTAAATGTAAAGAAAAAGAAAAGAAAATGCTGGAATTGTCAGGGTGTTGTAAAAATCGTTATTTGTGATACAAGTGAAATTTAGGATTTTTATTCTTATTTCCATATATATATATCAACTTGATAATTAGGTGTGATGACTTGAGGTAAATTATTTTATACACAGTTTTACTTAAATACTCAAAAAACATGCTTAATAACCTCTCTTTAAAACTCTGATTAAGCAGTGAAAGTAAAAATTATTGTATTTATCGGACTATTTTGTGGCAGACCAAATGAATACAGCTGCCTTTATTCTGAAGTGGGTTTTACTAAATTATTTGCATCTCTTGTTTTATTCAACCTTCTCAACATATGCATTTAAGCTCTGCTTGACATTTTATTCGGGTCAATCTTCTGTTTGACATCACTCGAATCTCCTTGTCACATCCTAAATGTCACTGAAGCATAAGCCCCAATGATAGTTATAAGAACCAAAATAAGATGACGAAAAAGAGAAAATAAAAGCTTAATTTGTTCCTATGGTATGTAGCAACTTACATTAATTAAGACTGTGAAGCTTTTTTAAGAAAACAAGAAACTCAACATTATTGTCAGAGGATATTGTCAAAGGCATAGAAAGGAGCTGGACATCGAGCTTGCCCTTGTTCTGCTCCACGTCTCCCTCTACAATACTGTTTTACAGATCTGAGAAAAAGAAATTGCCATTTTTCATTGTCATTGTTTACCTTAAAAAGCTTGACCTTTTTTTGTCATCACTAACAGAAAGCCTCTAATTTGTCAAAGTCACTTCAAATTAAAATGGCAATTTTATAATATTGTAATGTGCTCTCTGAACTGTGAATTGCAATCCATTTTTATTTTTAAACTTGCAGAACTGAGGCTAATACAAGCTGATACACTTTGAGGACTACATGAAATTAAGATAGTGTCCTACATCTGAGGATCTGCCATTAGATTATCCTCTGTGTTTTGATGTAGTTTGCACCTGGTAATCCTAATTCTCATCTGCTTTAGACCTCTAGCAAATTTAAATCAGCAAAAGTTAATTTCAGTTGTGAGTCTCAAACTATAGTATCTATAAAAATAATTACCCCTGGGTGAGACATGCCTTATTTTGAAGCATTAGGACAGTCTGGTTTTAAAGGTGGTATAATTAAATACATCTCTTGATTGCACAAGCATTTCTGTTACTCCCTACAGAAAAATAAAAGCAAACAAGTTCTGTGGATAAATAAAAATTAAATGCAGCTAACTGTAATAATGCAACACTAATGTAAAAATTGAAATGCAAAGGTTTTCACAACAACCACAATTCAGCCGCAACGAAAGCACACTAAGGTAGAAATGTGTCCTGCAGCTATGCAGAATGCATGCATACATCCATAACAAGGGGCTGAGGGAACAGCTGTGAGATCATCAACTTTCTTTTTTAAGAATGCAAGTCAAGCAACTAACACTGTACTAGAGGCCCAGTCCTATTCCACCTGCTTATTTGTTTAATTAAGACATCACTAATACATAAAACGTGTCTGTATCAGGGTCAGAGTATGATGCCTGCCCAGCCCAGTACTTTGAAGAGCACTTGCAAGGCAAAACTGGCATCAGTGGCTCTGCAGCTGATGCTCTCAAGTCCTTTTGCAGGGACAGAGCTGCCGGTGTCATTCCCACCGAGGGAAAGGGATTCCCTGCACAGGCAAAGGCAGCCCCTTACCCCTGCTCCAGCAGGGACTGCAGGCCCCCTCCTGGGCTTCTCCCTTTCAACCACAGAGTGTTACAGGAGAGGAGAGAAAAATGGTCCCCTGCCTCTTTTAAAAGAGGCAGAGATAGCTCGTTTTGAGGGGGCTGGAGGAATCAAGGATGTCTAGGCTTGTGGCTTGGGTAGCAAGAACAAACTAAAACCTATGACAAATATTATGTGTCCACTATGAACATCTTACTTTATTTGAAGAAACTGGTAGCTATAATAATTTGTTTTCTTAAAGAGCATGACATGAGACAGGGCAAATTCCCAAATAATAATATATTTACCGTTTTGGTTAGGCTCAGTGTCGGTATTCATACACATCCTTAAGGTAGAGATACAAAGCATGTCTTTACATTATCTCAGCTACTGGGAGATTGCTGGGGAGGGGGAGTAAGATGAAGGGAGGAAAAGAGACTACTTTTTTTTATAGGACTGAATGGTATTTCAATACTATTTCCCTGAGGATTTTTCATAGCTGGTAGAATCAGTTTTCTTTTGAAAGTATATTTGAAGAAATTATTACTGAAAATCTCAATCAAATCTGAGAGGGGTGTCTCAGGACAAACCTGGTAGCAACACCTACCAGTTCCCAGCCTGTTCATGAAAAGATAACACTTTATTCATTAGCACATGCAGAAATGTAAGCAGAGATGCTCATGCTATCCTCCCAAAACATGTTTCAGAGGCAGAGTTGTAGTTTAAATAATCATCAAAAAAGATAAAAGTCAACATATTCACTTCTCTTCAAGTACAGTTTGTGTATTATCCCCCTAATCAACAACAAAGAAAATCTACATAAAACAATGGTGTGCTATGAAAAATGGTATTTTTCATTAGAGTTCAAATGAATGACCTTCCCATTTTGTTTGGATTGTTTCAAATTAAATAAAGTATTAATAAATTAAATACATTATTTACAAAATACTTGCCTAATAATTCAAGTTATTTACACTTTTTATGTTTCTTTCTTTATGTTTAAATATTAAGGCATTGGTCACCTTGCCTGACCTTCACTTTACCTCAGCAAATGCAGGATTATCACTCAGCATAAATGCATCAGCAATGACTGGCAGAAAACTCAGCTACTAAAATGCAGAAAGATCCTTCAGAAATGCTAACATAAAAATGCCACTTACACATGGTTTTCCATGTCTGGACTTTCAACATATCATTGACAAGTATTTTTATGTATTTTTTTCTGCTTTTCAAATGCTTTTTAAAAATTTTTTCCTCATCAAAGATAGTAATATCTTTTTGTGGTAACCATTCTTACTAAAAATAAAAAATGTTTCTCTTTTAATATAACAATGTAATTAACTTTGCTCATGCTAGTGCCGATGGCACACTCAGAAGCCTTCCAGCAGAGAATTTATTCCCCTCTCCCTGGTTTGCTTTGCTGCTCTTAAGCAGCTAAAATGCCAGTCCTGTTGCTGCAGCTCCTGCCAGGGAAGCCAGGCGGACAGCTGGGAGCAGTCAGAGATCAGGCCACTGCATCTATGAGTCATCGTGAGCCTTGCTGAAAGTCAGCAGGATTTAGGATAATGTTTTCAAACGCAGTTTTCAGTTTCACCGACATCAGGGGTAGCAGGCTGCATCCTAACCACTCCTCATTACTGCTCCCCGTGCCGAACTACCGCAGAGCTGCGAGCTTTGACCTGGCTGCCCTGCCTGGCTGGAGCTCACAGCAGCTCAGCTCCCCGTACAGGGAATCAACATTTCAAGCCTGCTGTCAGCATGGTATGTTGAATACAGCACACTGCCACCTGACAACTTACAAGTCTGTCCTCTGTGAAAATCAAGCTGGTTCTGAACCTGACTTACATATGCTGCTTTCTAAACTTACATAGCAATTGCTGTAATGTTCCTTTTTAAACAAATGTAGAAAAGCTATGCTGGAAGAAGCTAGACTTAATCCTGTCAGCTACAAATACGTCTGTTGTCAAGTCACAATGAATATTTTGGTTCCCTCCCCACACTGTTAATGAACTCCGTTGAGTTCCAGAGCTCTCTGCAGAACATTCTTGTTTTCTTCATACTCTTCTAAGAATTAATTTTTGTTACATAAATAGATTTGTGATTTTATGCATCTGTGTGCAAAGCCTGCCTTTGTCTCTTACTTTACATTATCTACTTTCAAACTACACTTGCAATGTGCTATCTACCCCGAATACTGAGTCAGAAGAGCAAACAAGTCACTAGAATCAAGTCAGTTTCAACCAGAATTTTAAAAAGCATTTCAAACAGGCTTCATATGCAAGACATAAAATAATTTGCCTCCTATAACTCATGTCCCCCTTATGGGGACAGGCTAAAATAATTTAAAATTTTTTTAAACTACAAATTAAATGTTGAAATTACCAAGTTAAAGATCTTCTCGTGGTGTATGGACACTTCAATTTAAACTAATTTAAGCTAATTTAGTCCATACCTATTTTTCATCTAAAAACTCTTTCCTTCCCAGGTGAAGTATCGGTTTCTTTAGAAGATGATGAGGAGGCTCCAGGAGATCCACTACTTTTTATATCTCATGCCAGACCAGTTCAACTAGGTACAGTATGATGGTACAGAGAGATCAAAAACTAAAAAGCAGCATGGGTGGCAGAGCTTCCTGATTGCTTGAATACATTGTCATTCTGTTTCTGATCAGCGTAGCTTTAATACAGCCACACTCTTGCACCATCTCCTTCTCAGCATTAGCACTCAGCAGTGTCGTGCCTCACTAGACACTGACCACTTTATATGATGTAACACCTGCATGACCACCATTCACATGCAAAACACATCCCATGCTACAGCTTAATCATGTTAACTGCATTAACCTCGGTAATTTTGTTAAATGCTGGTGGAAAGTATGCCAAATGCTAGCGTGGATACCTGTGTCAGCTTGTGGCTTTTTCCTAGCTCATTTTCTTAAATCATGGATACTTAAGGCAGCATGAGTGAATGGCCTGAGCCAGGAGAGAGATGCAGAGCAATCCAGGCTTGCAGTGGTCTCCAGCACAACTTCAAAGTCACCTCTCCAAGCAAGGAGTGGTCAGCAATGCTTTAGTCCAACCAACCATAGAACAACTCCTTTGGAAAATGTCCTACTCGAGTAGTTTTGCTCAGGAAAGTTAAAAAGCAAAGGCATAAATCTGGCAAGCCAGAAGGAGGAAGAGGACCCTAGGTGTGAGCCCCTTCAAGGGGATGCTAAAGGAAATGGAGAAACCTAAACACATTTTAGGCAGATTTAAGCAACTGATGTGCTGATTCCTTGCCTGGATGAACAGCAGCACTGTCCTGAATTTCCTACATGCTCTTTCTATTTTTCATGTGCCCTTTATGCCTTAGTATACATTCCAGTTCAGCTACAACAACTTTCATTACAGAATCTGCAAAGTGCCATATTCAGGAAGAAAACAAGGCACAGGCTAAGCCTAAGGCTTTTATGTTACACATTACACCCCTCTTGCCTGGCTCAGAGAGAAATTAAGGAAGAGACCAGAATGTCACATGGCATTTATGCACATATAAAATACTTCATGCACTTAAACAAAACATGCAGAAAGTTTCTGAATCAAATTTTACAGAAATATGTCTCTATTTCTTAGTGCTCAACATACTGCCAAGCAGAAAAGTCTTCAATTCTGAGGAAGCTGCTTTCTACAAAGTCAGCAAAATAACTTCAGTTGCATGGGCTTTCAAGCATGTATTAGTACTAAAATGCCCTCCCCCTAGTACCTCTTCTGGTCTGTAAGTTTCAAGCACTATCTCAGAAATCACTGGAAGAAAAATGTTGAGCCCTCTGTATCTATAATGCCTAATATTTTGGTTTTATTTCAGGAGATTTCTCAGGTTTAAGCTTAGAAAAAAATCAAATACAGCATAAATACATCTTTCAGATAAAAAGATAATGTTTATCCTGCTTAAACATTTTTTAAAAACACATTAGAACTAAAATGCTTTTAAGACATAAGGAAAATTTTCACACTGACCATAACTTGGACCATAACTTTCAAAGTGGTACTTGAATCAGCATGTTTTTTCAATCAGCATGAATCAGTGTGTATTTTAAAGGGAATCAGGAACAAACAAATCCACCATTTCCCACTCTGCACACAGCAGAATAAGTGATCAATAAACTGAGCCACCAGAACTCGTTTGAACCAATATCCACAACCAAAAGTGAGCTCAGTTGGAAATGAACTGACTAGTGAGAAATACTGGTCTAAACAAAGAGTAAAGAAACTTTATTCCTCCCAGATGCCCCCATGCTCTATGGCTTTGACTGGGAAGTGTAGGGAGCACCTTCCTGTATTCTTCGTCCTCTCTTCTTCTTATCTTCCCTAGGCCTTTCCTTTCTGGCCTATCTGATATTGGCAGTTGTCAACTGTGGCAGTTCCTATGGTTTGATTCACCTGTAAATCAGCATTTTCTTTCACTCCCTCAGGAAGAAATGGAGAAAGCATAATTGATGTGCCACCTGAAAATTACCCTTCTCAACTACATTGCCTATGAGCTGGCTGCTGCAGAGTCTTGATTAACCCGGGACTGTAAGGGGAAAAAATTATATCTGTTAGAACAACTTACTGACAACTAGAATGAATTATGGAGACTAGCAAAGAATGGCTTTATTTAGGACAAGTTTGTCTCCAGACAGGTTATTTTAAGTACGCTCCACTGAAGCTCTGTGCACAATCAAGGGTTAGATGCTATTGCCGTCACGCACACCTCAGTGGCTACAAAGTATCGAAGCCCCATAATCTGGTTTTCCCTTCAGACAAAAACACTGACAAAGGCATTTATCACTTCAGTATGACTGCAAAAACCTGTCAGTTACTGTGCATTTTCATGCTGCTTTATTTGATGATGCCCTGGAATTGGTTTTGGGTTTGTTTGTGTTTCTTAGTTATTTTTGCAAAGATTTAGAAAATGCATGAAACATCACTTTCCAAACTAATTTGATAATCAAAACAAAGTCTTAAAGCAAATTCATAAATAGAAACAAGGAAACATTAAAAAACTAAATATAACATATTTCACTGTTTTACATTATTGCATGGGTGGCAACCTTTACCTCATAATGTTAAAAAATAAAGTTGAAGATTGGAGAAAATGAAAAAATATCTAGTTTTGCAGAGTAAGACAACTCAAACTCTTAATTTTTACTAAAATACCCAAATATTTTTGATTGATCTGCCCTGAGAAAGATGGAGGTTCTGTGCCATGAAAACTAGGTTTTCACACAAATGTTTCACTTAAGCAAAAGTCTCCATTTTTCTGCTCCCCACAACTGGGGTGCTTTGTTAAGAACAGAGGATCAAATTCTTCAGATCCTTACCCAGGTTAAATCTCTCCATGTGTGTAAAAACTAAAGTATGGCATGAATGCAGAAAGTTAAGTCTTGATGCTAGTGCCAGTGACTCGGGCCAATTTATTATTGTGCTCATGCAGCACATCCCATCTTCTGAACAGTGCTCTTCTCCTCTCTAATGTCTGAAGGACAAAGCAGCTCATCAGTTGTTCCCAAAGGTGTCACAGCTAAAAATTTAGTGTATTAGGGCATAGAAGAAAGAAATCCTCCTCTCAGATTAATTAAATGTACATATGCTATCTTAATATCTATCTTCAAGTGAAGGCAAAAATTATATCAGAATTAACAAAAAATGCTGATAAATTAATAACCAATAGCTTGATTTTAATGTCACCTCTGCTCCGTCTTTTTCCGGAGAAAGAGCATCCTTCATTCCCATCCTCTCTGTCCTTCCCCACCCCAGCCACCCAGTGCAGGTAACCCATATCTGTGTCTCTCCCCTACCCCACACAATGCAGGTAATCCAGCGTCAGCAGTAGAGGCTTCCAAACCACCGGCTTTTATTCCTACAGTAGCAAATGAAGGAGGAAAACACTGGACTGTTAATGAAGTCAGAGCTTTGATACGCATATGGTCAGACAAAAATATCCAGCAACAACTGGAGGGGACAGTAAGAAATAAAAGAATATTTGAACAGGTTGCTGCTAGACTTCAAAAGTTTGGAATTGACAGGGACTGGAAGCAGTGCAGGACAAAGTACAAAAATCTGAAACATGAATACAAGAGTGTAAAAAGTGCCCAAGACTCAGGAAGTACAAGTAAAAGCATGAAATTTTTTAATGAACTGGATGCTATTTTGGGGCACTGCACCATGGAACAAGCAAGTAAATCAGATAATGATGAAAGTGAGAGGCCTCCAGAATGGACAGAAGCAAAATCAGAAAAGGATTCCATAGGTAAGTACTTCAACTACCCATATATCATTTAAAATTTTTAGTTTTCTAGCACTAGAGAGGCCTTAAAAAAACTCAAAAAGCGTAAACAGAGAGATTAATCAATTGACTGGGGGGGAAAAATACTGAATGGAAATTTACTTTTTGTCTAGTAGTTTTGTATTATGTTATAAGGTAATATTTAGGATTGGGTGATTGCCCTGTACTTTTTAAAATAGAACTAAGAAACAAAAGGAGGAAAAAAAAGACGAAGATGTAGGATAAAATGATACAGAGAGACAATTCCAGTCAAAATCATGTCAGAAGAGACTGTTTCCAGTTTAGATAAAAGAAATGGATCAGAGAGATAGTCAGACTGTGTTACTGGAAAAATTAAGACATTGAGCAAAAGAAATCAGTAGTTACATACATGGGTTAAAAAATTTAACATATAAATTGTCTTTCTCTTATGGTCTGAAATAGCTCAGTTTTATTGGCCTTTGGAGCAAGACTCCCAAACTGGTGAGAGAACTGTGAAAACAGCAAAAGGAACAGTGCCAAGAATGCTGGCAGAGCTTGCCTTTGGTTTTGGGTGGTTATTGACAATTAATGGTAATGGATGATCAATGCAGAATTAGAGTAGACCGATGAACCTATACTACCCAAGAGATAGAACATTTTTATTGGTATGTACAACCAGAAACATGCTTGTTGTTTAAAGACAGAATTAAACATTAAACTTTTAGTTGAGATGAGGGGATGACATTATGGTGGCCAAATGTAAGACTAGAAGTTACTAAAGTAATGGAAGAAGTCAAGAAAAATGTTACACAAAGACTGGCTGAAAACTGTGAGAACATTTTGGGGGAAGATTCACTCTTCAGTTGCATTTTGTAGACATTTTGCTAATGCATCTACTTTGCCTGCTGGCATAAAGAGCATCTGGGTGGGGCTGGATGGATTTTTTGATTTGATACACCACAGCTGTTGTTAAGAAGTATAAAAATTTGGTGCCCTAATTAATTTAGCATTATTTACATAGAAATGCCTGGAGACACAGGTGAAGAGGACTCTGTTAGTAATATGTCAGAAGACCTACAAGTTGCAGATATAAAGAAAGTTTCTGATTCAGGTAATCTGAAAAGTCTTCTATTTTATATAAATACCTAAATTTAGTAAATTAAAATTAATTTCTAAAATAAGTCCAAATTGTCATTATGGGTAGAAAATGCAGAGACCTAGAAAACTTAAAAGCAAGAGATAATGTCATAGAGATAACCGTCATGTACTTATATATGACATTTACAATGTCCTGCTAAATTTGATAAAATCAGTCTAGTAAGTAATAATTTCAAAGACTTGTGACGCACAATGTAGAGAAGAAACTACTGGTTTAAGCAAGTTGAGTGCAATGTACTACTGCATTTACATTTACTTAAACTATTTATTCCCAAAGACTAGAATTGTTCAGTCTCCTGTGCATGAACTAATACAGCATCTCTTTTTCACAATAAGTGATCAGGATGTAATTGTGTAAATGTTCATGTCAGGGGATGAAGACTTCATTTAAGAGTCTCACTGAATATGAAGGTCATATGCTCTGTTCTTCACACAAAAAGATAATGGTTTACATCTGAAACATAAATTTCAGGGGAAGCCAAAGTCTAACGTTCAGCTAGAGACACATGAAAGTCTCTCAGGCTGACAGGTTTTATTGTCCACAACAGAGCACCTCATGTTCTCTTTCAGTAGTGTGAGGCAGAATATGGTCTAAATTAAGCATTAAGGAGTAGTCTTACAGAATTTAAAATGGTCTAATGTGAACTTGAAAGATTTTAATATCAAATTAAAAATCTTCTGACAGCTGATATTACTGTAAATACTGCTCCAGAGAATCAGGCAGCTCTGCATATAATGAAAGAAACAGCTATGAGAAGTAAGAAAAGGGATGGTTGATCATGAGAGGTAATTTGAGGTATACCAGACAGTAGCATTTTTGTTTTTTCATTCAATAGCAATTACATTCATAAATTTAAATCTACTAACAAAAAAACCCCAACATAGCTACCTTTTACCAGCTCACCATGGGCACTTCAAGAATTCTGTGGAGAAAAACAGGTTGTCATGAAAAGTGCATTGCCTATAGGGACCTCATTTTGAGAGAGACAAATATGAAAGAAGTCATGAACAGCACTTTGTGGGATCCAGTTAAGACTGCTTAAAAAATGTATTAAATTCTATTTCTCCTCAGTAACAAGTAAAATTACTACTTACACATGGACAGTAGTAAGACACTGTAATAATACAAAGATTCAGCAGTGCCCCTTAACTGGCATCTGACAATTTTCAACCGCCTGGTGCTACATACTATTATAACTTCCAAACAAGCTATTTAAGATGAAGTTAAATGAATATTTCTAGTAAAGTTCTGAGTACACATTTCTGTTCTTTAAGATAAGTGTAGGTGTAAAGATATCTGTAGTTTACCATCTCCCTTTTCAAATATATGTATTTTAACTGCATACTTTCTTTGTTTCTAGGTAATTGTAAATGCAATAGGATTTTGTAGGGAAAACTTAAAATAGCAAGTGCTTCAAAAGTGTCTGTGGCTCAGCCTATCCACTCATAAGACTATTTTTCAAACTTCTGTGGGGGAAAAAGGCAAAACCACACTCCATCATGAACAACTTCAGTTTGCAAAATTCTTTCCCTCGTTCCCAAACAAACAAGACACACTCAAGTAATTTTATTGCAGGTGGTAAAAGACACCTAGTCTTTAATTTTATTAATGGTAACATAATTAGGTATTGCATAAAGCAGGGAAAAGATGCACACTTTTTACATTACAATATCATAGAGACTCTTTGTTCTCTAATTGTGGTACATGCTTTTCCTAGGCAGTCCTAATAATTTTGAAGTGAGAAACTGGTAAGTAAAGAGATTGTATGTACCTCTGTACTCATGAATATGCTCGCTGATAAATAGTGAAAAAGGCAAACAAGCAGTGATGCATTATATTGGTTTGATATCTGTAATATCTCATGATCACTAGCATTTAGGATATGACTTTTTAAAAAGCTCCTGCATATTCAACAGAACTTTTGTAGAAAAGTGCTTCTCAGCAGGCATGGAATTATTAAATTTATAGGTATTTGTGTGCCTTGAAAAAAAAATTTGTAGAAAACCCCAATTTGACATAAATGAGAATTAAGAAACTCTAACAAACTCATATCTGGGTATCTTCCTTATCATTATATGCAGTTAATGTACTCTGCAGCCAGAGCTGTATATGCACTTGCCCATATATATATATATATACACACACAAGTTAGCCTGGGCAAACATTGTCTTCTGGCAACTGCAGCTGTGTAAATGCACAGAAGATGCACAAGCTGCCTCAGAGTACATGTGCTTCTCACGATCTTATATGTGAATTTGAGTTATGAGCCACAGGAACGCTGTCACCACTGCCAGTCTTTATAAACAGCCCATTTGGGTTTGCCGTACTCTAGGTAAGGAAAATACTAAGATGGTGTTAGTCAAAAGACAGATACACCAGTTTCAGGAAAACACCTAGTTATTTGATGTGCCATGGTATTGTTTTTCTCCTCTGCCCACATGAATTTGCTACTCTAAGAGCAGCAAATGTCCACCTGAGAAGAAGACAGAGGTATATAAATCCTCACAGTTCCTTGCACAGCCTGTCCTAGTTGCTGACACATTTCTGTCAGCACTGCCCAGCTGGGGGAGCAGAAGGACCACAACAGTCCCCACCCAATGCATGGGTTTTCAGCTAAAGCGTCCTGCGACAGGCTGGGGACACTGCAGGTTGCGTTCTCTTCTGGCAAAACATACCCCACATTGAATCGATCTGCAAATAAAACCTTATTTAGTCATTTTCACTAGTGTTTTCAATTTTGTGGGATCATTTCTAGTTACAGAAATCTTTTCAGAAGAGTCAACTACTTCAGTCTATCCAGTCTGTCAGTCTGAACTCCATGTACATTCCACGTGTGTCAGACTCAGCAGTACGACCACAGAGTTTATGTACAGGTGTTTGATTAAATCTTAAGTGCCAGGAACAACAGCAGAGATGAAAACATGTTTCCAATAAATACCAGTAGCCTGATGTTCTTAAAAATACCTACAGCAAGTATTTTACTTCAAACAAACTCCTTTCCTTGTCATTGTTTTCTTATGATTTTTGGCACCCCGTACACTTTGCTATATGTCTCTCTCAAAACAAATTTGGAGTAAGTCGTGACACTTCCAAGATACATTCCTAAGCAAGGGGTTTTAAAAAATCTGTTGTATAAAGTTAAGATCTTAAGTTGGTACATACTCAGGCACTTAACATTGGCTTGAACGCTTGCTGCTGTGTGCACAGAATTTTAAAATGTACAGATATAAAGTCAAAAGATAATGTTTTCATATATATGCCCCAGGCTAGTGTTAAGCAGTGTTTCAGAGAAGTGCAAACCCGAAAGTTCTTGATTATTCACTGCCTTAGCCTAGGCATATTTGGGCTGCAGACACCAACTCTTAATTGTGCATCCACAGTTTTCTGTATGCATTCTCATAGGTCTGTATGACAGAGATGGCAGCAACTTTGCAAGTTATTGGAGAGTAAACATAAGCCACACACTGAAAATTTTCCCTAGCTTTAACATATCGCACTTCCCTTTTATACTATCCAAGACACACATGAGAGTAAGGATTAGGAGACAAATTACTGATCTTGCCTCATGAGCCAGAAAACAAGATAATTAGTGATAGTGACAGAGTGCCAAAAGAGAACAGAGCTTGTATCAGTCTGAGCGGGTGAAAGGAAAGACTGTGACAGCATTGCTCGGGTGGCCTTGTGAGCAGTGCTTCAAACACAAAGTAGAGATTAAGCATATTTGCTGGCAACTGTCTATAGCTTCACTGAACAATGCACATGGAGCCACTGTGTTTTACCCATGCCAGAAACTGTTGATGGCTTGTTCTGTTTGGCTCAGTCTTGCTCTTCTTGTGCCCTCCCTCCAAAACTCTGAAAGGTGCCTTAGAAAAAAGCCAGGCTCCCTACCCACATTCTTGGCTCACCAAAAAAAACCCAAAAAAGGCACATGATGCTGGTCACATCATAAAGAACATCTGATGCAAACAAAGCTGTATTGATCTGGGGGTAATTTTTAATAAAATGGCTCTAGATTAAACTTTATTGCTCAATGTTTAGGGGCAATATTCTTAAATGGACTGAGAACAGGCTGGGAGCCAGAAAACTGCTGTCATTGATCCATGATGTGGCCTTCACCATTTAATCTCTGCAGAGCAGTGTCCTCACCGGGAAGCGAGGATCAGACCACTTGCATCATCCACCTACCTACCTCTCTGTCCCAGGGCAGAGGGGTGGAATTCTCCCTTAAACACCAGCAGGCCAATGGCAGAGGAGTGGAGATCTCCTCCCCATGGAGGGGAGCCCAGGGACACCTCTGTCACCCAGCTGTGTGATGTAAACCCCTGCAAGCTGCAGCAGCAGAGATGCTCTCAGGACAGGCTTTAGTACATGTCTCCATCAGGCAGGCAGCCTTACAGAACAAATGTCTAAGCACAGCACCCTGATGCAATGCCAGGATCCTTGCTCCTTTTGGGGCTAATTCAGACGCTCTTGGCACCAGTCACTTTGGAGTCTTTCAATAATTTCAGTATGTACTGCACTCTTTATGCAAGTCACTGTCTTGCTGTTCTGCTGCACAAACGTTTGCCATTAACTAGGTATCTTACACCCACCATCAGTGAACCATCCTACAAATTCTGATCCAGGTTAAAATAAGTTAAGAGTTTGCACATTTAACCCATAAAATTGTATACTGTAGCTGTTATGTAGTGTTCTGGATTTACTTTAATATATGTGGGTACACTCTGCTCTTAAGCCTATTATTGCAGAGAAATGGAAGCTTTAATGTATTAAGAAAGGAAATCTTTAACAATAGTTATCATCAGTGGGTGATTCTGAAGTGAGTGATTCTTAAGACATCACTCAAGACCTGTTTACTTTAAGAACTCCATAACTGATTATTTTTTACAGAAATCCTTGAAGATGAGGAGGACTTTGCCAACTCCACCCCAGCAGCTCTGGAAGCTACACAAATAAAGAAGGAGACGATTGATATAGGTAGGTCACGCCTTTGTCATGATAGTTTTAACAGGACATTCTACTTTCCTGGGCAATGCAGATTCCAAAGGTTCATATGTTATTCCAGCAAATTATACTTGTTCCACTTCTAGGTTATGAAGAAGAATGGGTTTTGTTTGATTTCATAGTGCAGAAATGTATGAACACTGATTTCTCCTTCCTGTAATTATAAAAAAACCTTATTTTCCCAGACAACATGTTCCTTTTTATGATGAATATGATCAGTCTGCATTTGATTGTGACACAAATACTGTTTTTCTTACACAGTTGCTAGAGAGGATAAAATGGAAAGGTAAATAGCTGTCTCAGAAACCCAGAACATTTTATACCTAGTCTGTATTTTCAAACTACCTCATGACTGCATTTAATATCAGATGATTTACTATCACGCAATTTCCACATATATTCTGAACTATTTTAAATCTAAAACTGAATTCAGCACCTCAGCAATATGTAGAAGTCATATATTCAATGACAAGTGATGAGGAGAAGATTTGTTTTATTTAAAATGTTAAAATTTAACATTAGAGCACAGTAAGGATATTAATATTTATTCTGGAATAAATGAGCATAAAACCTATCGAAGATCATGAAAAAAGACATCAGAGGAAATATGATGACATTGAAATATAGTGACCTGACACCCTGGATCAAAATATTATTTACAGTACTGCTGTTTGTACACAGACGTTAATAGAAAAAAAAGAGTTTTAGTGATTCTGTGAAAAGCAGTTCTTTGGCCTTTGATGCTGAAAGTTTCTACCATAAGAATATATCTGTTGTATGCATCAGGCATATGCCAGCCAAGAGCTTCCTTTTCAGCAATTACATTATGTGTAGTTTGGATGTTGAGACACCCTGTGCAACACACCCTTTACAGCTGTTTGCATTGGCTGATCTTGATCAAGACAACTGTGGTGACTGTGACACTGAGGACAACATCGGAGCAGTGCCATCACAACAATGACACAGAGAAACACTGGTGACACTGAGGATAAAGTACATCTGTGACCCTGAAAGTTGAGACACAGCGAGGTCACACGAATGCAAAGTGAAGAATAAAATGTCATGCAGCTGAACTGACTGCCTCATACACACAAACTCCCTATCATGTAATATCCAGTTGAGCACAGTAATCATGCAGGTCAGCACTACACAAGTGCCACTGCCAAAGACAGGAAGAGATCAGAGAGCCAGTATGGTTGAGAGAATGAGCACAGAAATGAAAACCATGGGGAGGTTGGTAATAGTTTAAAAAAAAGGAATCTATTCGGACCCTAGGACTAGACCTACAGCTCCATTATGGCCCCTTGCAAATAGCTGCAAGTAAGGAAGATGCAAGAATTTTCTCAAGAGTTATAGGGTGCCTATTTATGAGAAAAAACACGTTTTTTCTAGTACCCCACGTAAATTGCACACACATGCTGATGACAGTATGATTTCCAAATTTTCCACAGATACAAAACATATTCCTGCACATGGCTTATGAAAAACACGTATTTGCCAAACGACTTAAGAGAAAAGAAGTTATAGAGCAAATACGAATTCCAAGTACTAGTTTGTGTATATATTGGCAAGTACCATTATAGAAAGCACATCAAATTAACCTGCTTATTTACAGAGAATCTCTATTTCTGGCAGAGCCTCAGTAAGCACTCAGTTTTTCAAAACATAAAAGGAGTATTTACTTCTACCTGTTACCAAAACCAGTATCAAACATAATTAGTCTATGACATCCCATAGCAAACAATGAGAACTAATCTTTCTCTTCCTCCCAATCCAAAAAGTCCACACAAAAGTGAACTTTCAGCCTCAGAGTAGTCTGAGCATGAGCAGATGAACCCAGAACCAGCAAAGCTGGGTTTTCATGTTCATAGACGGTTTCAAGAATTTCTCAGGAGGCAGTGATGAAGTTGCAAATAAAAGCCTGATGGCAATCAAGAGAAACTTCAAGGCCTTGTAACAACTGGTGAAGGGATCAAGAGCACAAGCAGTGTTTTCTTCCAGCTGCAAGAAACAGGAAGAGCCAACAGATCACTATCTGGGTCCGAGCTTGGTGGCACGGAAAATGCTGGGTTTTTTAGTCATGGTTCCATGACACCAGACTTGCTGACAACCTATCTCAAAGGGGGGAAAAAGATCTTAGCACAGGAGTTAGCACGGCTCACTGAAAGAGCTTTAAACTAAATTTGCAGGTGGAAGGAGAGAAAACCAGACTTACTAGAGAGCCTTGGGGCAATATGCCAATGTTTGAGGGATGGTGTTCTAGAGAGGTCCTTCGATCTGCTGTTTCAGTAAAGTAAGGAGATGGAGATCAGCAAAGACACAGGGCAGTTATTGATGTGTTAGAAACCACTAGAGAATACTCAAGTGTTAGAAGCACTTGAGAATAACGTTGTAGAAATTAGAACTTCCACCCCCAAAAGATGGTGGAGTCAAAAGCTGTGGTGCATCTACACCAGCGTACACAGCAAGGACAACAAACAAGATGAGCTGGAAGTCATTGTGTCACAGGGAAACTGTTACCATAGTTTCCATCCTGAAGACAGAGGGATGACTTGCACAACGGCAGTGCTGCAGTGGATGGCTATAAACTTCAGAAGGGACAGGCAAGGAAGGAGAGGCTGTAGGGTACTCTGCATGGTAGAGAGTGTTTTGATTGTCTAGAGCTCCTGATGGTGACCGTAGGGTTGAGCATGTATGGGTAAGAATCAGGAGAAGGCAGCAAGGCAGGTATCCTGGTGGGAGTCTGTTACAGACCACCCAACCAGGACAAAGAGGCAGATGAAATATTTTATAAGCTGGGAGAAGTCTCACAGTCGCTGGCCCTTGGGGGAGACTTCAGCTTGCCAGATGTCTGCTGGAAATACAACACAGCAGAGGACACAGCCTAGGAGGTTCCTGGAGTGTGTGGCAGACAACTGCCTGACACCGCTGGTGAGTGAGCCAAATAGCGGAGGTACCCACTGGACCTGGCGTTTGTCAATAGAGGACTGGTGGTGGCTGGAGCCTCTTGGCCAGAGTGGTCACAAAATGGCAGCATTTTCAGTTCTTGGAGAAGTAAGGAGGGAGGTCTGCAAAACTGTCACCTTGGACTTGGGCAGTGGTGGAGTCACTGTCCCTGGAGGGATTTAAATGACATGTAGATGTGGCACTTAGGGACGTGGTTTACCAGTGGACTTGGCAGTGCTAAGTCCATCCTAAATGATTAGTGCTTCCATCCTAAATGATTCTATGACTCTGTGATTATTCAAGTCTACAACTAATGGGTTAGACTAAGGGCTCAGGACGCTTTTAGGTGGAAATAGGTGTTTCCCACAGAGGATGACAATAATATTAGCAATTTATTTGTCTAAATCCAAGTCTGTTTAAAACTGTGTGTTTCTATAGATGATGATTCTATAAGCACTACCTCAGAAGACAGATCTTGTACGCCAGTAGCAAAACGGATGGTTGGGACAGGTGAGTATTAATTTCCATGCATTTATTATGAGATGAATCACACTGTGATTTCAGTACCAAAGCTGGAGCAATCAGATCTCTACTGTAAACACAGCTCTACTTTTCTGCTCCTGACTCCAGTCTACCTTTGTCAGTAAACTTAAAAATTAGTTTCATAGCTCTTTTCCCTGTCATGAGCAAAACTTGTATTAATACTGTAGTTCAACTTTGCCTTTTATACATATCCGATGAGCAGCATCTGCCTACTTCTGACTATCTTTGAGTCTGAAGATTTTTTTCTTCTGTTGAATCCCCAGGAGCCTTTTCACTTGCACATTGCCATTTTAATTTGAAACCACACTTCTCACCAATGCTGACATCTTTAAAACTTAAGGATTATTGCTTTCCGACATGTAACACTTGGATACCTCTGTCTTTAATTTCACAACAACAGTGGCAAAATTATAGTGACAAAACGTTGAATTTTATATTACTTGGAGAAACGAGATTCCACTTGCTACGTATTTTGCATACTTAAGAGAAAACAATTGTGTATGGATACTAACATTATAAAGTTATAAGATTAGTCATTAGTTGCAATTATGCTTTCATATATGTATATTTAGCATGTATTTATAGCATTTACAGTTAGTTGGTTTTTTATTTATATTTTCAGACAATCACATTCCCTTGGAAGAAGCACAAAATCACTTTAAAGTTATTACAGTTAATGATACTGGAGCAGGAAAACACTGGAGTGATAATGAAGTTAGGGCTCTGATAAACATATGGTCAGATGAAAAGATACAACAAATGCTTGAAGGGGCCACAAGAAATAAAGAAATATTTGAGGAAATTGCCAGAAGGTTAATGAAATGTGGTATAGAGAGAGACTGGAAACAATGTCGCACAAAGTACAAGAACCTAAAATATGAATACCGTGCACTGCAGAAAGAAAATGAGCATCTTGGAAATCCCAGGAGGAAAATGAGATTTTATGATGAAGTTGACTGTATCTTAAGAAGACAGCCTTTGGGAACCTCAGGCTGGGGATGTGAAAGCTCAAGTCTCCTATCAGGTACTAAAAACTTCAGTGATGAGATGAAGTGCTTTAAGTGAAACTTTCTAAAGTTGCCTGTTTGAACCATGCTGTAGGTGTGAAATGTGTGGCCAAAAATGGGGAGGGAAAATAACTGGGGAAGCTGTATCTGCATGGCCACATAGGGAATACTCAGGGAACACAAGTGGTCTATGGAGACATGTAGAAGTGAGAATATTAGAAAAAAGTGAAATCACTGAAGCGTTCAATGTTATTGGAGGATCTTTGCTTTTGAAAGCCTAAGTGACAGACAATGAAATGGTGCTAGAACACATGGCAGGTTTTAGAGGTCATACAGCAGGCATGTTAAGTCTGATGGATAGAGAGCTGCAAGCTCATACCATTTAGAACTGCACAAATCAGTAGCAATCAAGCCAAGTGCAAGGACTCCAAAAATCCCAACTATATTAATTCAATGTACACTGCAGGATAGAGAAAAATCCAGGGCAGTGATGTTTATTTGAGCACCTGTAATACTTGTAATAATTTTGCTAAAGCAGATTCATTTTTCAACATAGAGTTTGCTTCTGTTTTAGTATAAAAACCCCTCTGATCTAGGAACCACACAGCTAATCTTGTGTCTGCTGTAAGGGTCTTGTGAGTGCCCACCTGCTCCAGACCTCAGGGGCACCTGGCCCTGCTCCAGACAGATCAGGTGCTCTTGTGGAAATAACTGAATCTCTGCAACTTAGGGTTCAGTGACTTAAGGTAAAGCAGAACTAACTGTGATTGTTCTCAGTGTGTTAGATAATAGTTTGCAACATCACAAATGTTAGTTGAGGACCTGCACCATTTCTACAGCAAAGGCCAGATGGATGGCTTGAGCAGAAACTGCTGGAACCATCCTTAAGCCAGTTGTCCTCAATCATCAGAGCCCTAAAGTGGTGTCTAAGGACACCATACAGTAGTGCATTAGTTGTGGCTGGAAAGACATCCAGAGAGCTGTGGAATGACTGTTCTCCCCTGCCTCAGTCTTGTGCTCGATCACATTCTTGAGACATGTGTTTTCTTCCAAATACAGAAACTGAATGTATTACTGCTTGTTTCTACTCTCCATGAATAGGATTTGTCAACACCAAGAATGTTGTCAACACCAACAACCAACCTTGCTGTTTTACATTTCAGCATGCTAGAAAAGGACTGTATAATCTGGGCTGTGAATGCTGATGCAGCAGACAGTAAAACAGTAACTTTTCGCAAAAGAAGCTTCAGTTTTTAATCTGTTTGAGGCATCTGCCAAATAAATGTGTCTTGTCCTAGCGTATTTGCTTTTGTAGTATAAAACTTTTTGGTGTGTGACTGACTGTGCCTTCAGAATCTCGACAAAACACTTAGTCATCTTGTTTTTCCCTTCTAAGTTGCAGTGGGAGATGCTACAGCAAACACAGGATCTTTGAGTATCAAGAGGAAAACATGGAATGATGGTAAGAGCCCCTGACTTTTAAAAGTATCTATATATTGCTGTTGAATTGGATGCCAGATTCTTATATGCAGTATTCAAACAGTTAAAAAGAATAATCCTGGAACTTAATGCCAAGCTCCAAACCAAAATTCTTCTTTCACCCACAAAAAATGGCAAAAGAAGAGTTCTGATAAAAAATGTAGGCCTAAGGAAAATTGCAATTTTTAAATTTCAATCCTCATCCCTGGTATAAATGAGGTAAACATCAAGAAAAACTTACTTAATTTGTAAGAATCATATGCAAAGAAAAGATAGTATTTAAAAAACAAGATGTCTCAATTGCCTGTGTTGCTTATGGGCAGTAGGGACAAGCACAGTCATGGATGGGTTTTCCTCATATTGCACTACTGTGTCTGTTAACATGTTAACAGGTTAAGACAGCTGTGTCAAAGACAAGATAGGATAGAGAATCATGGAGAGAGAAAAATTATGGGAAGGATAGAAATATGTGGCATGTGATCTGATATGGGGAAGGTCAACAGCTTATCCTTCTTCCTGAAGAATTGTCAGGCCCTAAATAAAAAGAAAGTCAAACAATGAGGAACAAAAAACTTAGTTTTAAGGAGCTCACCCCTATTTTTAATACTAAAATGATATCTACAGACAGATGAAGAGAAATGAGCTGCATATGATGTTTTTGAATTCAAGCTGTTTAGTTCACCATCACAAACTGTACTAACACTGTATTTAACCACTCTGTGTGATTAAATGGATTTTGATTTATTGCCTATTATGTAAGTACCTCTTGGAGAGGGCTGTAGCTAGGCAAAACTGAAAGTTTGAGATATAAGTGGTTGTTACAGGGTCTGCTGCATTCCTACTCTCCATTATACAATGATCCCTTATACAACACCAGGCAATGCCTGCCAAAAGAGCAGAACAGAAGAACAGCTTTAGGAAAATCCAGCATGTACTAAACTTCAGTGTCAGCAGTTCATTAACTTGTGCACTCCAACTACGCACTTTGCTTTTGTCCACAGAGGTGTCACCTGTTCCACTTAAGAAAAGTGCTTCTGAAAACACCATACTCCACTTCCAAAAACTATTAACAGAGAGAGTGCACACGGTAACAGAAGGCAAAAAGTTTCTGTTTGAAAGGCTTTGTAAACACGAAGAAATGCAAGACCTCAACAGAACACAGCTGTATGCTGATCCATCAGCTATACAACAGGTTGGTTTAATGAACTTTCTATGAAATTAACATGCAAATAGATTCTGTCAGGTAGTAAGAAATGAAATACTTAAGAGTGTAGGTTACCCACATGAGTACATGCTTCCTTCCCTTTACTTTCAGTCACTTAAACTAAAGAGTTTAGTGTGAGTTTCTATCGTAATCCCTAACTATGAGCTCTTAGCAGTGATGTCAGTTAGTCTAATAAAAAATACAACCTCTGCCTACATGTCTTGGCTCACCTACATGCCACAAATAACAGCCTTAATTGAAAGAAAATAATACTTTACCTGATCACAGAAAACATGTACAGTTAAAATTTAATCCCATCATTTCCAATTACCATCTCCATGGTCTTCCTAACAAGTTAGTCCTCTGCAATTAACCAAACAGTTGATACCATAGGAGAACTTTTTGGTTAGACAGGGCTGGTGGGGAAAACACAACTCTTAACTCCTTAACCAGCATTTACCCTGCTCCTGACCTCTCCCCCTGCTTCTGCAGGTGTGGGGGAATGTTCCCCTCTGCCTGCTGAAGGCTTGCAGCAATGTGCAGCATTGAACTGGAGAACTGAGTGAGCCAGAGAGAAAGTACACAGAATTGATGCCCATGTAGAAGGGGCAGGCATGAGTTCTGCTCCCTGTTCTGTACTGGGCAAGGGTCTGTTATGTCCAGTAACCCATAGAAAACATGGAAACAGTGCAGGGAGCAGTGACATGGTAGGAGACAAATGCTATGCCACAACTGTTACTCTGCAAAATCCTACTAAGCCACTACTTCATTTTGTGACTGTGTAAGTACTCTATGGTCTGTATTACATTTGCAGTGTTTTCCTCTGCATCTGCAGGGTTTTCTTTTCTGTGTATTCAAGTAAAACAACTTCTGGATCTCAGTCATGTTTGGGCACAGACCTACACAGCCTGGCCAAAGCCAGGTCAGTTCTAGGCACGTACAAAGGCACAGCTCAAGTCAAACAGTTAAGTCCTTACTGCAGCACCAACAGCCACCAGGTTTATTTATACACAGAGGCCTAAATTCCATTCCAAGTTACTCTTCATAAAACTTCACATAAAAATATTACTGGATATAATGCATTACTTCCTGCTCTATGCATAATTATTTCCTTGTCTCTTCTTTTATGGGAGACATTATGAAGACAAATACTTTCCAAGGTGGATTTAATCTGCCATTTGAGTAGCATTCTTAAAACAATTCTGAGAAGTCAGGAGAGAGATCCATAGAAAAAAATAGTTTTTTGATCATAGTCATTTATACAGTGACATGGATAGCTTTTTCAGTCTACGCTTATCTACCACTTTTCACATTTTACACTGATTTCTCAGTATAAACCTTCTTTGGCTTGTAATACTGTCACACTGAAACTATCATTTCCAACAATACTAGTATCATCATTAGTTTAAAAATCTTTCTTCTCTCTCTCTTTACAATGAGCTGGTTCAAAGGTACATCCTTGAACTTACGTTGTATTACTTGCATATAGAACTGCTGTCTTTGGAAGGAGGACAAGGTCTGGCCCTGCCATCACAGCAGTCAGGTATCCCGATGGAACATGCGGAGTCAGCTGAAGACCTCACCATTCCCAACCCTTGTTAAGATCATGGGTTACTCCTTCCACACGTGAACCAGAAAAACATGTGATCCAACCCTAATTCAGTCCAGTACATTCAAACAGTTCAGTTCAATTTAGATTTAAAGTATTATTTGAAATAACTGTACTGAAATAATATGGGTAACTTATATGTTTTGCTTTGCCTTCTCTGTTTCATGAGTGCAAGGCTGAAATTGACTTGACAACTCATTTCAACATGAAGATTCCCCTTTTCTCCATGCTACCCTGAGTAATCCAGTTCTTGCTGGGTGCCCTATAAATCAGTTCATCGCACTAACCTCACACAAGACTAACCCATCTAGTAAGAAAAACCGTAAGTGGTTATCTGTGTGAGTTGAAGCAGCTCAGCAAGTTCCCAGATGTGCCAGGTCTAACTCTGAACAGCTGAAAGGTTGTTTTTGTTGCAGTGTGCCTGTCCTTCCAGAAGAAATACTAATCTGAGGGAAGCAGTTAGCGCTGCAAAGGTGACAAACTTCACTTTAAATTCTGCATGATGCACAAGGATCCAAATCTGCCCAAACCTTGCTCTCATTCAGTACAATGGCCCAAAAAAACCCTTCTCTCCTTCCAGATAATAAAAAATAAAGACTTTTAATTCATTAAAATCAGCACACCTTTCAAGAATATGTATCTGTTTTTAAATGCTGATATTCAGTTGAGAACAACACAAAAGCACTGAGGCAAAGGACTCATTGAATTCTTAGCAGGTCAGAGCAGAGAACTGCAGAGCACACTTGCAGTCTGTGGAAAATGTTCATATCAACACTAGGTGGTAGATGTAAGGTAAGAACTGACAGGAAAAAAAGAACACAGGTGGGTTTACTTTTCAAGTAAAGAGTTTTTCCTTAGAAAACTTTCCAGAGAGCAGGATTTATCTAAAAAACAAATGTCCGAAGAAGATGGGCTTCCCTTTGTGTGGGATTCCTCTTCTATTTTGCTTTGTGACTGCAAAGCATAGCTTGCTTTTTGTAATTGTTTTGTCTTCTGCCCTGCTGTTCATTTGTTGTCGATCAAAGATGGTAAGAGATGTCAGGTGCAAGATGGGTCATTTGGCATCATCTCATATTTATGTGCTACTCATATTTATACAGATAACAATTAACGTACTTGAGACAGATAAAGTGACATCAAGACAGCCTTTCTTCACTGTGGTTGTAGTTATGATTCCACATAACTTTTTGCTCAGAGACAAAATTACCAGGAATGTTCCACGTTTAGAATTCTGGTTGTCTAGAACTATGATCTGTCCCCTTTGGACACCATCTCTTGGGGTAGTGACAATGGGCTAAATAGAATGTTGCCAGGCCAAAGGATTTCTCAAAACAGTCCCTTCTCAAATAGTATTAGTTAATCTAACTCATCCTTCCAGTGTATTTTTATATCCACTTGAGCTTTTGCTGTGGCTCTGCTGTGATCACAGCTTTACATTCTTATTAGAGTCACACAATAGTTAGTCCAGACACTCTTATGGGCCAGTGAAATGGAACGTGGGACACCATCTGACACGTGGTTATGTGTAGGGAACTACCACAGGACTGCAGTGGTTTAGGAGGAGAGCCTTTCTTAGACATAGATTCTCAACAGAAAGGCCAGACCAAGTCATGTCCACGTAACTGATCCTGGGACTCTTACTATAAATTACATCATGAAAACATTCCAGCTTAATAATCAAAACCAAGTAATGATGGCAAGAGCATCAATCCTATAAATGAGATTTTTTTCTTCTCCACTTCAAATATCTGCATTATTGCTAGAGGGCCGTTAAGATTAGCGTGAGGGCAAATCTGCCTCTGCTACAGTTTGCAAATGGAAATACTGAAATTTTTGAGTTGTAGCAGATAAATGGAACTGTTACCACTCTGACCTACATTAAAAAGCTTCATTCTTCTCTAAAGCACACTCATTCACTAAGATGAATGGGTCACTTAACACATCTTTGATAGGGCTGTTATTCTGGAAAGTCCTCTGAATGCTCTTTTAGAATCTTCGAGAAACTGTTTGGGCCAAAGGCTTTGAGAATGAGCTTCAGGAAGCAGAAATGCTTGCAGTGATGGTGGATCCACAAGCACTGTCTGCATCATTGGCTTTAAAGACTGCCTTCAGTCATCCTTTGTTTCTTATGCAGCTAGGTCTCCTTTTGTTGGCACAAGCATCCATATGGCCAAATGGCTACCCAACTGACAGAACTAATTTAAATTAAAACTAACCTAATAAAAAACCCCTCCAAATAACCCTGCTTTTCTTTCTTTCTTTTNTTTTTTTTTTTTTTTTTTTAATGGGAATGTAATACATGGCAGGTAGTGAAGCCAGGATAGTTTATATGAACTGAACTACGCAGTGTGAACACTGGTTGTTGCATACAACCCTCCCTCCATGCATGAGGCTCAAATTTAAAGTATGGGCAGACAAGCCCAACTGAGCAATCCTGTGAAAATTTGAAAATTACTGGATAGCTGTATAATGCGTACATGGATGACTTATCTCCAGTCAAAGTGAAGAAGAATCAACAGTCTCATCCCAGCTCTCTAGTTAGGTTAATGTAAATGGGAAGTCTGTTGGCCACAATAAATTAACGGCTGCCTCTGAAATGTCCTCTTGTATCTCCTTTGGCACCACTTCCCTCCTGTTTTTTCCACTCCTTACATGCTCTCATTCCAGCTGGTTACTGCACATCCAGAGATAAGAGCTTAGACCAAAGAGCTTTTTGTGACGTGCATTGAAGAGACCTCAACTTGGTTAGAATGAAATCTGGCTTCTCTTCACATTCCCAAATGAGTGTGCAGGAACCTGAGCCCTGCACGAAGTTATGTAAAACAACCAGATATAAGAGCTCACCACAGCAAAAAGACCTTGCTCCTCCTCTCTTCTTGCAGGAGCAAGCCCTACAGAATGTAATTAAACCAGGCTGTCATCACCTGCAGCACAGAATGGCCTAAAACTTAAACCAAGATAGAACTAAAAGATAGAAGTGTTTTTACATCTACATTCAGTGTCTTAAAGTACTCAGGAATGTTTTACCAGCACATACACCATGAATGTTCTCATAAAATAGCATACAGACTCAACAACTAGCTAGGCAAACATCCTGCATATTCCATAAGGAATTTACATAGAAATATGATTATAACGACAAAATCTGGTATTTAGACAACTAAGGCATTTGACTCTGCAATTCTTGCACCTGGGAATGAGGGATCTGCTGAACTCATGTGTCTTGAGATGAAATAAAAAGATAAATATCTTACATACCAAATTATCAGGATCATTACCTGTAGTATATCTGAGTTCCTTAGAAAATTCCCATCCAAATACTGTTGCAATTTGAAGCTTTTTGATTGAAAGATTCACAGTGTAAGTCACTATACCAATGGCTTGCTAAATAGCCTTTAAAAAACCCTATATTGTAGCCAAGATGTTGTATATAAAATGTAGATAATCGCTTTATGCTATATTGAATGCAGGTATTTGGAAGGATAGCTAATGGGAAGCAACTTTATTAGATTGAAAGAAAAGTTAAGTTTCTTAACTTATATTGTTGATGATCTGGGTTCTGTTATATGGGTTTTAATAACAAACAGCTACAGGAAAGGTATCAAAAAGCACACTGGCCAAGCCTCCACTCATAACAAGTTCCATACACAGGCCCAGCTGAGAGAAGGAATACTCCCTGACTTAATGGGACTTCCACCTTCATAGAAGAGGGCTTTGAAAGACCTTTTCTAAAAATGAGTATAAAGCTGGTACACTCAATGTTTCAGTACACAGTATTACTGCCAAAAATATTTTCCAGAGAATTTTGCAAAAAGTTAACACTTGTTCAAAGATAAACTTTGCAAATTTGTCCTGGTCAAGGACTCAAATGACGTTTAATAGATTTGTAATTCAGAGTAACTCCTCCTCCCTCCCTCACCGCCCCCAGGAAAGTCCTCTCCTTACCAATACCCTCTGATTTTATTTTGGCATGTTGTCAGTGGATTTTGCAGTGACTTTGTTCCCTGGCTTACAAAATGCAGAGATGATTTAGAACATCCACTTTTAAGCCTTGTTAATGTTGATGCCAGAGTAACATGATTTGCTTTAGCACAATTAAAAGTTTCCAACATACTGAGCATTCACTGCTAACATAGCTGTAAAATGTTACCATGGTGTCAAGTTAAATTCATAAAATGTTCTTAGTGTGTGGAAGGCCTTGATTAGGCTGTGAGTAGGAATAGAGTGGTTTTCATTTTAATTCACAGTTCACCATTATAAAGTTAAAGCCAATAAAAAGCTGAGTTCTAACTTCTGCTACAAAGGAGTGCGAAGTTAAGCCTTAAGAACTAGCCGCTGCTTTTTAATTATTTTTTAAAAATGCAACCCCAAACAACTTTAAAAGTTGTTTCTGCTTATGTCACTATAGTGAAATTTCAAGTTTATCTTTTGTCTTTCATGATGTGCCTACTTGTGGGCTCCAGAACTTCGCTTACCTATACACATCAATTTTCCATGCAGAACAGTTTCAGTGAGTGAAGCAGCGAGCACCACTCACACATACCGCTGAACACATTCTTAAATATTTTGGTGGCTTGATCCAGCTTACAGAGTTTCAAGTTTTCAGCCGCAAACATCCCCACTGAAGAAAACCTCTTCAGCGCCACAGTAATAAAAATTATCAACTCATTCTTGGCCATTTATAAGAAACAGCAAAGTCCTTCACCTTGCTGCAACCAGCTGTATCAGAACATAAAGCACAAAGAATTTATGCTGCATGTTTTTGTGGCATCTAACAAATACTCTGGATTTTTACACATACAGGTAAGATTTCAAAGATCAGAAATTGTAACATGTTCTCCTGTTTGTGGCCCAGTCATCTCAGAAATGCAGCTTGATACAATGCCATGCTTTAATATTCTAAATTTTAAAATCTAAGATGAATTAAGGGCCATATTCTGCAATTTGATTTATTGCACAGGACTAATTTGCACATAGAAGAACATGGTTATATCAAAGGCCAGTAATCATTACAGAAATATCCTTACTAATTTGAAGGTGATGTCTAAGGACTGTATTTTCTAGTGGCCAGTCACATTTCTGTTAGTCACTCAGGCCTAACTTGGATGTCTCATTAATATTTACTAAAATTTTCTTTCATATTACTTATTTTGACAGGCCTATGGTTAAGAGACATGTCTTAGTTTTTAACTTTAAAAGCATGGGCGTAATGCAGTTTACTGATACAGTTAATGCTAAATTTTAACTCTAGTTTCCAAGAAGCATTCCAAAAAGTAGAAAGAAAAATAGCTGTTATCCTATTACTTCCTGATCGGGATGCCAGCTCTTCTACACATCATAGTGGGAAAAATGCAAAGAGAGAAACATTAGTGAAGAAAATAGGAACATTATTATCTCAGCTATTTAACAGAATTTTATTGAATGCTTGCAAAGGTATACCTAATGGAACAGACTGATTCACTTTACAGATGCAATGTTTATGCCTTTAGGAAAGCATCCCTTAAAATTTTTGACCATTACTGAATTAGATCAGAATCAGAGGTAGTGCATATATGCCTCCCACGTGTGTACCTTCCTATAGAATTTGTGAATTGCTTAGTTTCAATCATAGTGTAAGTATTGCTGTGTACAGTTATGTCCTCCACAGGGGATATCTGTTACTAAAAAGCTCAAGCAAATTAAATATACTTGTCAAGTGCCCATCAAAGAAAAAAAAAAGCATATTGAAAAGTTATGAAATAAGGTTGCAATGAAAATTGAGATAATAAGATGCAAAGTAATGAAAATACATCAATCATCTTATTTCCACCTAAGAAACTCCAGGTCCACCAGTGTAACTGTAAGCACAAACAAGGTTATTTTTTCCAGCCTCTTCACAGAAAAACGATGCAACCTAAAATGAGACTATTGATTACATAGCTTTGTGTCTGGGATTTTGTGCTGTTTCACTCCCAATAAAAACATTTTTGGTGGACACTGGCAAATATATACCTGCAGCCCAAAGAGAATTATTAGCATGTCAGAGTCATGTAGGGATGCAGCATTTTACCAGTAAAAGTATCTGAAACTCTACAGTAATAAACAGAAAATCTCCATGTAAACGATTTCCTATTGTTGGTCCAAAACCAATTTCGGAGCAACATTTACATGTCTGTGACCTCTATATTTTATCTATTCAATGCATGTGTACTTGGAGAAGTCTACCCACCTAGACTGTCAGGAATGTGTTTATTTAGCACACTTTTTGCAGCTGTGAAGTCAAGCACAGTAAACAGGCGCACCATGTACTACTAGACGAGCTTATGCGTGTCTGGCTGTGCACGTGTTCCCACAAGGAGGATATCCCTTTCTAGCACCACTGAAAAAAGGATTGGTGTATGTCAGTCCATAACACTGTTATTTTAAATACCAACCAAATGGAAGCGGAACCCAGGCTTCATTCTGTAGCTCTGCATCCACATGGATGACAGTGAATCAGTCTGTTGCACATTGCCGTGGACATGTCAGGTAGAAGTTTAATTGTGTCATGGTGATGAATCTAAACCACTACCGCTAGTAGGAGCCTAAAAACGCTTAAGAACTGCTCCGTTTCGGTACTCTCGGATTGTGTGACTTAGGCTTTAAGGTGAGCATCTCGAGAATAACAGCCGGGCCTTGCCGCGACCCCGGCAGGAGGTCACCGCTCGGCGTGGCTGGGACGGGGCGGCGGGCGCATCCCGCTGCGCGGGGCGTACCCTCTGCCGCCCGGGGCTCATCCCCGCCGCCCTGGACGCGGCCAAGCCGCGGGCTTCGCGCAGGGACGTGCGAGCGCCCAGGCCGGTGGCACGGCCCCGGCAGCGGCAGCGGATGCGACTCAAGCGAGATGCAGCCGAGGTCGGCAGGCGTTCGACAGCTGCTCCTTCGGCGGGACCGGCGCGGGAGGCGGAGGGACGTGCCTTGCGCTTCGCCTCCGGGATGCTGCCGGGGCTCCCCGCCGGGGCGGAGCAGAAGAGACCGGTCGGGACGCTCCCCTCTCCTCCCCTCCCAGCGCGCTCCCGCCGCCGGAGAGCCGCGGCCCTCCAGACTGCACGTGCCGCCGCAGGGCCCCGAGCAGCCGCCGCGGCCCGGCCCAACACCGAGCCGCGTCCGGGCGGCCCCGTCTGGGCACACCTCGCCTCCGCGCCCCTCTTACCTGTGCTGCAGCCCCACCAGCCCCAGCGTGAGCACATGGGGCACGTCCAGCTCCGTGGGCCACGCGCCGGAGGCGATGCAGCCGAACACGCCGCACTCCTCCCGGATGCCCAGCTCCTCCAGCTCCATGGCGCAGGCAGCACGTGGCGGCGCGGCGGCCCCGCTCCCGCTCCCAGTCCCGGCCCCGCTCCAGCGGCTTCCGCGCGCTGCTGCCGGCGGCGCGCTCAGCCCACAGCGCCGCTCCGCCCGGGGCTCCCGGTGGCC